>OX439481.2:439621-811728 GCA_949320105.2 Crepidodera aurea | reverse complement strand
GTTGTTACATTCTGACACGTATCACATTTTAACAGTAAAATGTACTATGGACAGTTGTCACGTTTTTACAGGTGTCACATTTTGACAAGTGTCCATTTTAACAGTGTTACTCAACGTTCCTATAAATATTTACCTAAACCCATGATTTCTGAAATTGAATTGGCAACGTTGTATTTTCAACTTTGAATTTATGAAATGGCTGTCATTTGACAAGTAAATTATTTATGTCCGTCAAATGAACCTTTCCTTTTTTATATAAAGCGGCAAATTTAAAATTGAATTCTTTCAGATTAAAACGCCAGAAATTAAATAAAGTCAAACCTTTTTACTACTATACTATACAGAAGAAAGGAGTGCAGTATTTAATTTGCAGAACGTAGTACAGATTCAAGAGGTAGAAATTTTATTTTTACCTCATCCTTCAATGCTTATTTGTAGTTAAAATTTAAATTTTAATACATCTGATCGGCCTAATATAGTTTTTGTTTAGATAAACCTGTTCTTTTGACAGATAAGTCAGACTTTATTTATTCATAGCCGTATCGTATGTATTTTAATTGATTCAGAATTTTGTATTAATATATATTTCAAAATGGCTTCATTCTAAAAATATTATCAGTCCTCCTAAATCCTTGAAGGCAGAATTATTAGTAATAGCAAGGCAACATAAAAACAAATTCAAAAAATATATGATAGATGAGATGGCCAGAGAAAAAGGAATTAAAATTCTCAGATTGCCTCCGAACCACTCAGAGTTAAATTCCATTGAACTGATCTGGTCACAATTATTAAAAGGTTATGTTTCTCAAAACAAAACATTTAAATTTCCTGATGTGCGAAATTTGTTTTTGAAGGCAGTTTCAGATGTAAATAGAGAACATTGGGGAAAATGCATTGGTCATGTTAAAAATGACTAAAATTCATTTAGGAAAGTGGATATATCAATGGATAATTTAATAGAACCGATAATAATAAACCTCAGAAAAGACAATTATAGTGATACCAGTAGTTTTAGTGAAGACAGTGACTTTTAAAGATAGTTCTTGAACTAACTTTTTTTTTAATCTTTGAGTTTAGGTAAGTACTGAAGCGTTACTTTTAATGCCAAGAGATTAAAAAAAGTTTAATCCCAACATATAATCTTCCTTGTTATTTATTGGTTAAATTTAATTCGTTCAATGTTAAAGTGTCAGATGCATAAAGTTTATTTTTATTTTTTATAAATAATATAACTTCAAAATTTAATCTACGAAGTGCGTATATATATTTTATATGCTGTGACCTTATTTATATTATAGAAACTTATTTTGCAAAGTACGCCTATGGAATGTGACGTTATATCCCCACTTTTACTGTACTCATCTCTCCTTTATAGTATATATTACTATAGAAACAAGTTATTATTATGTGCCGTTGCTAGGAAATAAAACTAAAAGCTTAACTTTTCTTGTAAATATCTCGGAAGATCGAATTTTCACAGACATGAGACCTGCATTTTTTGCCGATTTAGATAGGAATTAGTCTACCCTGAAAGTTTCATTGAATTCTGAAGAGTGGATTTCGAGATCCTCTGGACACACAAACACACACACACACACATATATATACAAACCTTGCTCGTTTAATAGTATTTGATTTGAAGTAATATTTTATTTGGCGTTGCCAGATCAATAATTATATTCACGTTTTTAGGCTTGTTGATATTGCCATGGTAACTTTAAAACACGGGCGCTTTTAAAAGTTGGATTTAAACACGCTGAGGCGTACTTTAAATAAGCAAAATAGGGCACCGATAAAAAAAACAAGTTGTATATATTTTCTATTTTCAAATTTAAATTATATATTACTACACGCGGGCAATGAAAATGGGTTTGTAGAAAAAGTTGAGTTTATATTTAAAAGTAATAAAAAAAAGCGGTAATTATCATGACAACCAGAACGCCATGTTAGAAAAGTGGTTTGAAACTAAATTCACTACTTTAGAAAACTATAACGACGGTGGAATTTTTTGAACCATAAAAATACCAAAAAAGGAACTGCCTAAGGTTGTGAAATAAAATCACACTTGTTCCCAAGAACAAAGACATTAAAAATGTCCTACACTGCACCAGCGTCTGGACTTCAACAACTACTCCTTGGACTATATGCCCCCCCCCCCCCCCCAGGTATTGAATTACGAAAGTCCAGACGTGGTTTGGCGCCCGACCAAGTCGGGGCTTTAAACCAAAAACTTCGATTTTATTATTAAAGGAGCTTGCCATTCTTAGACCGGTTTCGGAATTATGGTTCCTCAGGCTAGCTCGACATCCCATCTCTAAGGGCTGTCTGAAAATGAATTCGACCCGCCTCATTCTTGATAAAAGTGTTTGCGATACAGCACGTATATCACTTTCATAATAAAATCAAAGCTTGCAAAACTATAGAAAACTATAACTTTAGAAGACAATCATTCTAGATCAGCGGTTCTCAAACTGTGGTACTTTACAATATTTTAGTGGTACAATTTTTACAGAAAAAAATTAAATGAATACAAAATTGCGCCCTATTTAACATTTCGTTTTAATCTTTAGTATTCAGAAACACATATATTTTTCAAGTTTTTGACTAACGGCTCTAGCTTTAATATTGAGATATATTTTTGTTTCATATTAATGTGGTACAAAATTTGAAAAATTTGAGAACCGCTGTTCTAGATTGAAAGGTATTTTTTAATTTAAATTCGTATAAAATCGAAAAATAAATATTTTGTTTTGAAAAAATTACAGTTTATTTAAAACAAAAAAGAAAGTTCTCAACAAGTTTCATGAAAAAAAAATTTTTTTGCGTGAGATAAAAATAAAATCGAAAAAAAAAAGGTTTTTAGCGATTTTCTCGATCATTTTGAGGTTATGTTGAAAAATAATCAAAGGTAATACCACGAGTCCTCCAAATTTTATCGATTAAATTTTTGGTTTTCACGAAAACGGCTTTATTTGGAAAAACCTGATTGATAAAATCACGAGTCCGCAGGACGAGTGATTTTATCTTAAATCAGTTTGTTTGAGTGGTTTTGCCTAAAATAAAGGCGTTTGAGTATGACGATCAAAAATTTAATCTATAAAATTTCAGAGGACGAGTCGTATTTGAAAGGATTATTTTTTGAATAATTTTGTATTAAAAATAGAGAACATAGTCATTTATGCAAAAGACACTTTACACACAAATATTGAAAATTTTCTTTACCAATTTAAATTGAAACCTGAGCTGTTATAGTTTTACATACAGGGCCACCAAGGCGATTTTTTGACTAGCTACCCCGCGAAATGGCGCCGTAAATAAAAGCGAAGAAGAAGAATGAAATGAAGTCTTTCTTAATTTAATTAATTTTAAGTTTAGTGTTAAAGTGAGGTATCTAAAAATGTTAAAGGCGTAGATTTGCAATACATTTTAGTATAATAATAATTGATAAATGTTTACATTTGACATCTCAAATAGGTAAACACAGTTTAATCAAAAAACAAAAACGACGAAGCGGTTTTATCAGTATAAAACACAATGATTGGTTAGGATCCTGAGTTGTTATTGGCTGAAACCACAAAATCTGACTGTATTGACAGATGAAAAAAATAATCAGTATAAAACACAATGATTGGTTAGGATCCTGAGCTCTTATTGGCTGAAACCACAAAAACTGACTGTTTTGACAGATGAAAAAAATAATCAATACAAAAATTTTAGATTATTTTTTAAAGTTAAAAAAAAAGTTGTAGATAACTACAACTTTTTCATTAAAGAAAAAACAATATCCAACCCTCAAAACGTATATTTAGCTACCCCCCACCCCCCCTACCGGATCTTTTACTTAGTCGTAGTCGTCTTGATTTTTCTTAATTTCCTTATAATTGACCCTAAATTTTCCGACCACCCACATACTGCTAAGAATTTATTAGTTTAAAAAATAATTGGCCCTACAGTTTTATTTCCTATAATATTGAGACAGATTAAAACTCTTCTGTAGTGAAATTTAATTATTTTATTTATTGTAACCCAACTAATTTTTTTTAAAATTTTTGTTCCAGTTAAGAGCTTTAAATTTACAGTATAGGGACTCGGAAATTTTAATCGGCGTTGCTGGCTCAGCGGACAAAGGCGGTTACATTTCAGTATGTACCATTATGAGGTGTGTCCGTGCTCTGGTTCGTTCCCAGGTCAAGACAATGAGATTTTTAAATAAAAATTTTCATTGCCTACTTCTGGGCATGATTTGATCTAACATTACAGTATATTAAGTTTGGAGAACGGTACGGACTTTTTACCGATGGAAGACAATTGTTTGTTATTATTGTCCGACATCGGTAACCCTTACCGTTCGACATGCTTATAATATTACATAAAACTCTTCTTATGTAAGTGGAAATAGTGTTTTTCTTTTTTCAGTAATTGTTTCTGTAAAATTAAAATTAATAATAAGTGATGAAATTGTTTTATATACAGGGTGTTCCTTAAGAAATTGTACATAGAAGTATGGTAGATTCCTCACTTTAAAATATTACGATTTGAATCAACTTGCTCTAATAAAACATTTTATCCTACGCCCATGGCAACAAGGGAAATAAAATAACCAAACCTCACGCATAGCAACAGTATAGCACACATCGTGAATCAAGGCCAGCGCGCAGATTACCAACGCGGAAGTAACTCACCGTCGAAATAAACATCAATAATAAAAGCCGCCTTTGGCGGCGACCGCTTTTACATACCGCGACACGTTGGCGAGACTGCAAGTTGCATAAAAAAAAGGCACAACAATAACGCCGAAAATACGTACCCGCGATTGGCCACTGAAGGAGCTCGTCTGTCGACACGCGGCTCGAATAAATCAAATCAAACCAGTAGAACATCAGACTCCGTGTGGATCAGGTCGTAATCTTTGGACTGTCCACACGTAATAAATTTAAACTAGTAGAACTTCTATCTCCGTAGAAACAGGTCGCATCATTAGACTGTTTCTTACGTAATAAATTCATCAATTTTAACTTATATGAATTGCATACTATTACATACGCACTCGTATTCACAGTCAGTTATTTTTTGAGCAATTGCAAACACAGTTTTGAATTTGTTATATTCTATGTTTGTTGTAAAGTGTTTTGTTTTACGTTATCGTTAATATATAAAATCCAAGTACTCAGAGTATAATTTCGCTATAATATATATATATAGTCCACATCAATTTCTCAGCCAACTTAAATCTACAATAAGTTGGGACAGGCACATCTAAAGGGTGTGGCCTAATAAGTTTGGGTCTCCAAATTTGACATTATTTGGAACTTCCCAAAACAAAGGTTAAATTTTAAGATTTATTTTTTGAAACACAAATACTTGAAAATTCTGTGTGGTAATAAGTCGAAAATTCTGGTTACGGTATGCCGATGATGCCGTAGTATTGTCTCAAGATTACATCCCACAAATTTTCTACGGAGAACGGTAATATTATCTCTAATTTTTGAAATCCGCAGAATTCACCTAATTATAAAATAAGTTTCTACGTCCTTGACTCGTATCGCCTAGGCAACTCCCAAATAAGAAAAGCTGTAATCCAGGTTATTTCATGTCGATATCACCATAGCAACCACTTGTCACTTTGATTGACTACTAAACATTTACCTTTTTTTGACAAAGTGAAAAAGTTTTTTCTACAGAGTAATTCTTACAATCAAAATGTGCGACATCGTCGATGAAAAAACGGATGATGAAACGACCGAATCGAAAGAGGAAATCGATTATAGCAATTTCACCTTGGATCCAGATCATCCTCTTTTGGAACCATTTCAAAGAGCCTTAAAGGAGCATCTGCAGAATCAGATAGCTCGTTTAAAGGACGAACTTTATGAGATAGAAGACGATGTTAAAAGGAAGGAATCTGAAATAGTAGAAGTTGGCGTAAAAGCCTACGAGTCTCAACAACAGGTATGTATATACAGGGACCTCCAAATCATTTTATTTTACCTCCAAAAAGTAAAACAAAGAGAAAAAATTCTAAAACTTCTATTGTATGAATTGATTTCAATTAACTAGGCATATAGGCATTAGTTTGAAAAACCTAATAGAAACAATTGAAAACAGTGAAGTATTTTTTTCTACATGGGCAGTTCGATTTAAATTTTTTTTGTTTGAAAAACGTTATTCAAGATGAATGATTTTTTATTTTGGGTAAAATACCAAATTTTGAAGAAAATGAAAAACCTAAAAATTTATAACTCAAAATCTGTAAAAAATGATATATACATTATATACAGGGTGAGTCACGGTAGACGCCGGAGCATTGTGGCTAAACGGTTGATATTTTGAAAATTTTGTTTATTCATACATATGTGGTTGATAAAGGCTACATTTTAAAATTATTTTGAATTATACAGGTTGTCCCAAAAAAGTGTGGCGTATCAAAGTTATATTATTTCTTATGGAAAAATAAGATATACTTTCTTTAAGTATTCCCTATACCTAAGCTTTTTACTTTTCGAGATATTTTGATATTGACACTTACAAGAAAACCAATAACTTGGAAATCTATGGAATCAGCCAAATCCAATTTTAACTGAAAAAAATTAGACTAATACTTGAAAGCAATAATGTATTTAGAGTTGTTTAAAATTATACAGGGTGTTCAAAATGGGGCGATTCTCTAATGACATATTCAAACACAATATCGTTCTTATTTTAAATAGGACATCCTGTATATTATAATCCTGTTATGTAGCAAATTCCATTACATTTTAAAAATTATAAAGGTCTACTTTGCCTAAATCTGTTAATTTTGGAGGTATTTTTATTTTTGTTAAATTTTACATTATTTTTCCACCGTAATGCCCAAATATAACACCCAGTATTTGATCAGCTTAGACTACTGCAACATCATTTTTTGTCTAATACTTAATGATACATTTTTCAACAGTTTCCAGAAACTTTTTCTAAAAAATTGCAAAAATTTCCTCTCATTTAAATGGCCATCAAAGAAATGTGGGCCAATAACTTGGTCGCCTATAATTCCAGCGTATAAATTAATGTTTCACCGGTTCTGATGATTATTGTGTGGAACAAATGTTGGTTTTGAGTATCATAATAATGACGGTTAACTAATTCATTATTAGGAAAGTAATTTTTTCGGATCATAGTCTAAGTTGATCAAATACAGGGAGTTATATTTAGGCATTACGGTGGAAAAATAACGTAAAACTGAACAAAATTAAAAATAACTCCAAAATTAGGTATAGAAAACTTTTATAATTTTTAAAAGGTAATAGAATTTGCTTCATAATAGGATTATAAAATACAGGGTGACCTATTTCAAATAAGAACGATATTGTCGTTTGAATATGTCATTAGAGAATCGCCCCTTTTTGGACGCCCTGTATAACTCTAAATACATTATTGGTTTCAATTATTAGTCTAATTTTTTTCAGTTAAAATTGGGTTTGGCTATTTCCATAGGTTTCCAAGTTATTGGTTTCCTTGTAAGTGCTTCCATTTTTAGAAATATTAAAATATCTCGAAAAGTAAAAAGGTTAGTTATAGGGAAAACGTATAATCTATAAATGCAATAAAATATAGGGTCTTCCATAAGAAATAATATAACTTTGATACACCACACTTTTTTGGAATAACCTGTATATTTCAAAATAATTTTAAAAACTAGCCACATATGCATGAATAAATAAAATTCCGAAATCCCAATAGTGTTCAATTAAATTTGCGCCACCCTGTATATAAAGAAGACTATCTAAAACGAACGTACACAAAGTAAAGTATGATGTTTCATATTCAAATTTATAGAATATAAAATTTTATACATTTCTGGAATAATTTTTTTTCTAATATTCCAAGAAAAATTTTTCTCGCAAATATTAGAAATCATCAAAAATTAACAAAAAAAAATGTTCTCTAGTGAATTTCAGCTGCTAACTTGCAAAGCAAGCTATTGTGGTCACGGTGGCCCTGTAATAAAATAAAGAAGAGAAAATTATCTAAAATTTATATATCTTAACATTTTTTTGTACATCGTATGGTTTCCACGCGAAAGAGTGTTGAAATATCAGGAGAATAAGTAGTTTTTGGCAAATAGGAATAACTAGACCGAATGACAGGTGACTTGACACAAGTTGCTATTAGCCAAAAACTACTTATTTTCCTGATATTTCAACACTTTTTTGCGTGGAAACCATACGATGTACAAAAAAATGTTAAGATATACAAATTTTAGATAATTTTCTCTTCTTTATTTTACTACAGGACCACTGTGACCACAATAGCTTGCTTTGCAAGTTAGTAGCTGAAAATCACTAGAAAACATGTTTTTTGATGATTTCTCATATTTGCGGGAAAATTTTTTGTTGGAAAACTTTAGATTCGGATTTAGCACCCCAAAGAACATAAAATAAACCACTAAAAACAATTACACCAGAATTTTGCACTTTAAACTACCGTTTGATTGAACTATTAGTCTTTTATTTAATGAAAAATGTAAGAAAAAAAGCATTAAGTACTTAATACGTCACGAAATGTTGAGACAAAAAAACGGCAAGAACATTTTAGTATTTTAAACCGTCTTTGGATTTTCTCAGTATATATATTTTTCGTAGGTATGTTCCCAACAAAAAATCCTGGACAACCTAATGCAAGAGATAAAAAGAGTATCTGCAGACCAAGAAAAAGAAGAAAAGGAACTCGAATACAATAAAAAAGAACTAAAAAAGCTCCAAGAACGACTATTCGAAAGCGAAAAAACCAACAGAGAGATGACGAAAGAAATTGAAAGCGTCAACTCTTTAACGCAAAAATTCGCTGAATCTGAAACCAAAATGGAGTCTCACATGAACGTCAACAAGAGAATAGCCGAAAAATCAAGAATAGAGAACGACCAATTGGCGAAAGAAAAGAAAAAACAAGATTTCCTACTTCACCAACTTATGACAGAAGTGTGGAAACTTGAAACAGATATAGAGACTAGTAAACTTCAAATAAGCGTAAAGGAAGAGGAACTAGAAGAATTAGAGACTAAAATAGCGATTGGGAATACAAATATAACAGCTTTGGAATCAGAGTTAAGAGCGCTTTTGACTTCCTGGAATAGCGTTGTCGTAGCGATAACGAACCGCGATAAAGGACTAGATTGTTTAACGCAAGAAATGAGAAAACAGGAAGAAAAACGCAAAAGCATTTTAACCGAAATTGGACAGTCGAAAAAATTATTAAAGAAAGAACTGTTGGTGAACGAACGGTTTACAGCCGTCAAGGAACGAGTCCACGAGGACATAAAATCGAGTAAAGCCCAACTTGAAGTGCAGATGGCAGAAAAAAATATACTAGGTAAGAATCGTACATTTACAGTCATTTATTTTATTATTTTTATTTATTTTTCCTCACACTTAGAAGTTAAGTCAATTATAACACCAAAAAGAACAAAATAGTAAGAAAACGAGTACGAGTTTGGAATTTTAACGCGTTGTGGTCAAGGGGAGGGGCTGAAAATGGGCCCCAAAACCTGGAAAATGGGTTTCCCGCTAATATCTGGCTAAATATGCCAATTAGAGAATTTTTGTTCAGACAAAAAATGGAGATCAGCTCATTCTCTACAAAAATGGCCCTTATCATTTTCTTCGAAAATTCAATAGTTTTCGAGATAATAGCACTCAAAAGTCCCCTCATTTCAGCTGCTGCTCTACCTTCAGGAATTCCGCTTTCTACGAATTAACGCGTAACCGGGATTGTTCAATATCTCGGGAAAAAATTAATATTTTTCGATGATTCAAAGTTCATCGGAATGGGAAAACCCGTAGCTACAATTCCATGTGACTTGAAGTCAGTTCGTATTTACCAAAAATATTTTAAAAAGCGGTCAAAGTTTTTTTCAACAATATTTAGAGACTGCTTCATTAATTTATTCATATTTTCTTTAAAAATAGTCATTTATTCTAATTTTGCCTTGATAATGGGACCTTAGGGGGTCTTGAATGACCTCAGAATTTTTTTTGCAATACATTTCTGGCGTTCTAATATACAATTGATTTGTATTTTAGCCGATTTCGGAGTTCCAGAGAATCTTCGGAACAAGCGCGAATTATAATCTTATGATCCGTTATATTGATTTCCAATGCACATCATTTCAAAGCTTAGATGGTCTACTTTTCGAATATATTTTTTTATTTTTAATAGAGTCTAATAATTTTCGAGAAATGAGGAAAATTGGTCACACGAGTCAAAACCGGCCTTTTTTTGTTTATCCATTTCTTGTTCCCCGCTCTTTATTTCTTGAGGATTAATAATTAGATGAAAGTAAAGCTTATATTCTGACCTTTCCATTGATATAAGTCAATCCCCATATTCGTTTTGTGTTCTAAAATGGTTGTTACAATTATATTCGGCAAGAAACTACCATATCTATTCAATATGAAAATTATGGATTTTTCGAAGTCTGATTGTGCAAAAAATATTGGCATTGCGAAAAAATTGGTAGGGATCATTTTTGTAGAGAATGAGCTGATCTCTATTTTTTGTCTGAACAAAAATTCTCTAATTGGCATATTTAGCCAGATATTAGCGGGAAACCCATTTTCCAGGTTTTGGGGCCCATTTTCAGCCCCTCCCCTTGACCACAACGCGTTAAGGATTTTCTCATGTTAAAACACCTGCGATAACCTACAAATTGCGCTATGTGGGAACTCATGCCAGACTTATTCCCAGCTTTCGATCTTTTCAGTCCTTCATTTACTGGACTACAGGGCCAAACCGATTTTAAATATAAGTAAATTAAAAAAATAAATTGGACAAACTAAAAGTTCCGGAAGGGGGGTGGGGGTAGCTAAATATACAACTTGAGGGTTAGATATTGGTTTTTTACGATTTGTGGCTGAAATATGCGTACTATCAAAAAAAGTTTAAAGTAAAAGTTGTAGATAATTAAAAAATGTAAAACTTTTGTATTAGTCATTTTTCAACATAAGCTCAAAATTATTGAGACAATCGATAAAACCCGTATTTTTCGTTTTCAATTTTTATCTCCACCAAAAATAATTTTTTTTTATAAAAACTTGGTGAAAACGTGTTTCAAATAAGCTGTAATTTTTTCAAAGCGAAATATTTTTCGATTTTATACGAATTGAAATTAAAAAAAAAAGCCTAATTTTCAATCGAAAAATTTCACTAACAAATTTTTTAAGTGTATCAGTGCTCATTTTCTTCGTTGAAACCTCGAATTTAAGATGGTATGAAAAAAATATATTATTCGTATAGAAAAACATCGTTAAATACGCAGAAAACCAAAAAACGACTTTATCATAATCGGTTTTTCAGTTAATCTAGACAATTTTTTATTTTTATTTCTTATTGCAAATAAGCATTGAAATTGATGAAAAAGATTAATTCTCATGTAATATAATGCCATTTACTTTCAATTCAATTAACTGTTTTTGAAATTACCGAAAACAATATTTAAACAATAATGAAAATTCGTCATTTTTAGGTTTGCTTTTAAAATTATATTAGTAGAATGAAATGTGCAGTCTTAAAAACTTAGTATTTCAATTAAACTTTTTCCGTTTTTTTCGAATATGCACCCAATTTTTAAAATTTTGATATACAGGATGTTCTTTAAGAGCAAAATTATTTTGATATTTTTTTTGAAGCCGGACCTGGATTTTAATTTTGGTCACTATGTCTCTTGACTTCTAATGGAGTAGAATAAGTTTGTCAAATATTAAATAAATATACAAGGTGGTTCAAAAAATACGGGGGATAAAACACCCTGTGACTAAGTGTCCTTTATCCACAGTTAGCGTATCTTCATTTACCTATGAAACATCCTGTATAATTAGAACGAAGTTTTATGAAATTTTTAAGTATTCGATTATTGTTTAAACAACGTTTTCAATAATTTCAAAACCATTAACCATTAACAATTGAATGTAGATGACATTATACGGGGTGTTTCATAGTTAAACCGACATACGTTAACTGTAAATAGAGGGAACTTAGGTGATTCCAAATAACCTTGGTTAATGGGTCTAACGCCTTTAATAACCTAGATACGGGGTGTTTCATCCATTTCGGCCAATATTTTTATAAGCCGTAACTTTAGAACCACCCTGTAGGTTTCTCTCATACTTGGTACAGGTATAGTGTGTTAATAGCCCAATCCTATAGTGTAAGAACTACAATTAAAATCCAGATCCGGATTAAGAAGAATTTGCAAAATTTGAAAATCCCCAAAACAACACCCTGTATATCAGATTTTTTAAAATCGGGATTGATATTTGAAAAGAACGGAAAAAAGTGAGTTAAAGTGAAAATTTTTTTTAAGTGCACATCCCATTCTACTACTGGAGTTTTAACGTCAAATTACATCAAATGCATTTTTTTCATTTTCACAAGCAGTAACTTTCGAAATACCTGGTAGATTTCTTTCATATTTGGTACAGGTATCTTTTTTTAGTAGCCCACTCGTATAATGTAACGACTATACTACAGTTAAAATCCAGATACGGATTAAGAAAAATTTGTAAAATTTGAAAATCCCCAACGCAACACGCTGTACATCAAATATTTTTTAAATTGGATCAGAAATTCGAAACGAATGGAAAAAAGTGAGATATTCTGACATATTTTTATAAATGCACATTTCGTTCTACATATTACTAAACTTTTAAAGTAAATTCAATTAATGCAATACATATTGTCATTTTCATAAGCCATAACTTTGGAAACACCCTGTAAAGTTCTTTCATATTTGGTACAAGTAGATTGTTTAAATAGCCCAATCGTACAATGCAAGAACTAAAGTTAAAATTCAGATCCGGATTAAGAAAAATTTGTAATATCTGATCCAATTTAAAAAAAAATCTGATATACAGCGTGTTGCGTTGGGGATTTTCAAATATTACAAATTTTTCTTAATCCGTATCTGGATTTTAACTGTAGTATAAAATCTTTGGGCTACTAAGAAATGATACCTGTACTAAATATAAAAGGAATCTACCAGGTATTTCGTAAGTTACTGCTTGTGAAAATGAAAAAAATGCATTTGATGTAATTGGACGTTAAAACTCCAGTAGTAGAATGGGATGTGCATTTAAAAAAATTTTTCACTTTAACTCATTTTTTTCCGTTCTTTTCAAATATCCATCCCAATTTTAAAAAATCTGATATACAGGGTGTTGTTTTGGGGATTTTCAAATTTTGCAAATTCTTCTTAATCCGGATCTGGATTTTAATTGTAGTTCTTACAATATAGGATTGGGCTATGAACACACTATACCTGTACCAAGTATGAGAGAAATCTACAGGGTGGTTCTAACGTTACGGCTTATCAAATTATTGGCCGAAATGGATGAAACACCCCGTATCTCTGTTATTAAAGGCGTTAGACCCATTAACCAAGGTTATTTGGAATCACCTAAGTTCCCTCTATTTACAGTTAACGTATGTCGGTTTAACTATGAAACACCCTGTATTACATGAAAATTAATCTTTTTCATCAATTTCAATGCTTATTTGCAATAAGAAATAAAAAATTCTAGATTAACTAAAAAATCGGTTATAAAAAAGTCGTTTTTTGGTTTTCTGCATTTTTCACGATATTTTTCAATATGAACAATATATTTTTTTCATACCATCTTAAAGTCGAGGTTTCTAGTTAAAAAATTGATAATTTGTTAGTGAATTTTTTCGATTGAAAAAATTACGGCTTATTAGTTTTATAAAACAATATTATTTTTGCGGGAGATAAAAATTAAAAACGAAAAATACGATTTTTAACGATTATCTCAATAATTTTGAGGTTATGTTATAATACAAAAGATTTGCACTTTTTAATTATCTACAAAACTTTTTTCGGTAGGATGCATATTTCAGCCACAAATCGTAAAAACCAATATCTAACCCTCAAGTTGTATATTGAGCTACCCCCACCCCCTTCCGGAACTTTTAATTTTTAAACATTTTTTGGACTGAAATACAGTTTTTTAAGAGAATCAAGCATAAATATTGCGATAAAAAAATTGGAAAAAAATGAAAATCGAATTTTTATTTTTTATTAGTCCCCAAATTGGCCACTTTAAATAAAGAAATAAAAGGTTGGATTTTCTTAGACAAAAGTACACACAAAATCCTTCTTTTTAAGATAAAAAATTTTTCTCTGCTATTGTTTTTCCAAAAATGGCGGCCAATTCAATTTTTTTTCGAAAAATGCCGATTTTGGTTGGAAAATACATATTTTCTCCAATTTTCATTTTTTGAGGTTAGGATATATTTTTAAAAACCCCTACTATACGGATCGACACTCTACTTCATCACGGTCATTTTAATTTTTTTTTATTTTTCCACGACTCTTAGAGCCGGACATTTTTAAAAAATAGTGAAGCAATCCACTCGAAAAATACCAAAAATGCCGTTTTTGGCACATATCTCGCGAAGCTCCAGCCCAAATTTATTGAAAAAAAATTTACATCCATTTTCAGAATATTTTCATCTAATTTCACTCCACTATATGGTACAATTTGGCTAGATTCGGAAATGCATTTTCAAGATCATTTGAAATGATATATGGTAATATTTCCTTAGTTGTTACATTAATTTCATTATCTTTAAGTTCTCTAAATAATAAACTAAAAGCCTGGTATTCAGCAATTACATCACTAGTTATAAAATCGAAGGGGGCGCTAAAAGCGACATTTTGTAAATGCCGGGGGGGGGGCATACTGCCCCCCTTTGCCCCCCGTGGCGCCGCCACTGATACCAAGGTGCATTTGTTATCATACGGAGTATTTTAAATTGACTTCTTTGGATTACAGCTAAGTTTGATTTGCTCGCACATCCCCAGAGCACAATACCATACGTCCAGATTGGTTTTATTATCGTTTTGTAGAGGAGAAGTTTATTTTCGAGTGTTCTTTCCATGTGTCTTGAATCCAAGTATATTCCTAGGTATTTTTTTACTGCATACAAATCATATAGTAATGGTCCAAGAACACTACCTTGTGGAACAGCGCATTTTATTGGGAAGTTGTGTAAGGCTTTTTCTTGCCACTAAGAAAAATATTGCCTTACAAGATGACGCTTTAGTACGGAGATTGCTCGAGCGCCAGTTTTTTTATGTGGTACCCTTAGAAACGGCCTCTTAGGGGCACAGGCAACTTCAGATGGAGATACGGTATTCTCCAGGGGTCTAGTTGACTTCAGACTTAATTATTTTTACTTTATTATATACCTTTAATATCCCTGAAAAGAGGTAAGGTTGGTGAATATAAACCAGGAAATAAACGTGACACTTATATTGTTTTTAGCTACGTTACACTATAAAAATTTGTTTTATTTCAAAGACCACCCACTTTAACCCTGAACAAAAATAATAATTCTTTAAAAGAAAACGTTCGATTCGGCTCTATTAAATACGGTAATGACGAAGTGACTCAATCAGACTTTATTGAAATTTATTTAAATTTTGAACTTTACCGGAAGAGTTATTAAATAAATTAAATGATTACATTAATCCGCATGAATGTTATTAACCCCTCGTGAATATTCGAAATTAACCGGCAGCGTTAATTAATTCTATTAATTCCAATAATTGATCAGGAGAGTTACTTAATACTATTATTCGGGAAACTGACTGATAGACTAAATAATCCTAATTAACTGGAAGTGTTAGTTAATACTATTAAATTATATAATTTAATTCGGGTGAGTTAGTTAGATTTCTTATCTTATTAAAATAAACAGGGTAATATCAGATCGCGGGGATGGGGAGCTGATATTGGACAACGGCAATGCCGAAGCAACCAACAAGGCCAAGATCTGATCCCAGAATTCCGAGTAACGCGTCGACCTATACTTGCAATTGGGGAGATATTGGACAACGGCAATGCCGAAGCAACCATCAAGGCCAAGATCTGATCCCAAAAGCGGCGCAAACTAATAAACGGTGCCCTAACTTTGCAATCGGAGAGATATTGGACAACGGCAATGCCGAAGCAACCAACAAGGCCAAGATCTGATCTCAAAAGCGGCGCAAACTAATAAACGGTGCCCTAACTTTGCAATCGGGGAGATATTGGACAACGGCAATGCCGAAGCAACCAACAAGGCCAAGATCTGATCCCAAAAGCGGCGCAAACTAATAAACGGTGCCCTAACTTTGCAATCGGGGAGATATTGGACAACGGCAATGCCGAAGCAACCAACAAGGCCAAGATCTGATCCCAAAAGCGGCGCAAACTAATAAACGGTGCCCTAACTTTGCAATCGGGGAGATATTGGACAACTGCAATGCCGAAGCAACCAACAAGGCCAAGATCTGATCCCAAAAGCGGCGCAAACTAATAAACGGTGCCCTAACTTTGCAATCGGGGAGATATTGGACAACGGCAATGCCGAAGCAACCATCAAGGCCAAGATCTGATCCCAAAAGCGGCGCAAACTAATAAACGGTGCCCTAACTTTGCAATCGGGGAGATATTGGACAACGGCAATGCCGAAGCAACCATCAAGGCCAAGATCTGATCTCAAAAGCGGCGCAAACTAATAAACGGTGCCCTAACTTTGCAATCGGGGAGATATTGGACAACGGCAATGCCGAAGCAACCAACAAGGCCAAGATCTGATCCCAAAAGCGGCGCAAACTAATAAACGGTGCCCTAACTTTGCAATCGGGGAGATATTGGACAACGGCAATGCCGAAGCAACCAACAAGGCCAAGATCTGATCCCAAAAGCGGCGCAAACTAATAAACGGTGCCCTAACTTTGCAATCGGGGAGATATTGGACAACGGCAATGCCGAAGCAACCAACAAGGCCAAGATCTGATCCCAAAAGCGGCGCAAACTAATAAACGGTGCCCTAACTTTGCAATCGGGGAGATATTGGACAACGGCAATGCCGAAGCAACCAACAAGGCCAAGATCTGATCCCAAAAGCGGCGCAAACTAATAAACGGTGCCCTAACTTTGCAATCGGGGAGATATTGGACAACGGCAATGCCGAAGCAACCAACAAGGCCAAGATCTGATCCCAAAAGCGGCGCAAACTAATAAACGGTGCCCTAACTTTGCAATCGGGGAGATATTGGACAACGGCAATGCCGAAGCAACCAACAAGGCCAAGATCTGATCCCAAAAGCGGCGCAAACTAATAAACGGTGCCCTAACTTTGCAATCGGGGAGATATTGGACAACTGCAATGCCGAAGCAACCAACAAGGCCAAGATCTGATCCCAAAAGCGGCGCAAACTAATAAACGGTGCCCTAACTTTGCAATCGGGGAGATATTGGACAACGGCAATGCCGAAGCAACCATCAAGGCCAAGATCTGATCCCAAAAGCGGCGCAAACTAATAAACGGTGCCCTAACTTTGCAATCGGGGAGATATTGGACAACGGCAATGCCGAAGCAACCATCAAGGCCAAGATCTGATCTCAAAAGCGGCGCAAACTAATAAACGGTGCCCTAACTTTGCAATCGGGGAGATATTGGACAACGGCAATGCCGAAGCAACCAACAAGGCCAAGATCTGATCCCAAAAGCGGCGCAAACTAATAAACGGTGCCCTAACTTTGCAATCGGGGAGATATTGGACAACGGCAATGCCGAAGCAACCAACAAGGCCAAGATCTGATCCCAAAAGCGGCGCAAACTAATAAACGGTGCCCTAACTTTGCAATCGGGGAGATATTGGACAACGGCAATGCCGAAGCAACCAACAAGGCCAAGATCTGATCCCAAAAGCGGCGCAAACTAATAAACGGTGCCCTAACTTTGCAATCGGGGAGATATTGGACAACGGCAATGCCGAAGCAACCAACAAGGCCAAGATCTGATCCCAAAAGCGGCGCAAACTAATAAACGGTGCCCTAACTTTGCAATCGGGGAGATATTGGACAACGGCAATGCCGAAGCAACCAACAAGGCCAAGATCTGATCCCAAAAGCGGCGCAAACTAATAAACGGTGCCCTAACTTTGCAATCGGGGAGATATTGGACAACTGCAATGCCGAAGCAACCAACAAGGCCAAGATCTGATCCCAAAAGCGGCGCAAACTAATAAACGGTGCCCTAACTTTGCAATCGGGGAGATATTGGACAACGGCAATGCCGAAGCAACCATCAAGGCCAAGATCTGATCCCAAAAGCGGCGCAAACTAATAAACGGTGCCCTAACTTTGCAATCGGGGAGATATTGGACAACGGCAATGCCGAAGCAACCATCAAGGCCAAGATCTGATCTCAAAAGCGGCGCAAACTAATAAACGGTGCCCTAACTTTGCAATCGGGGAGATATTGGACAACGGCAATGCCGAAGCAACCAACAAGGCCAAGATCTGATCCCAAAAGCGGCGCAAACTAATAAACGGTGCCCTAACTTTGCAATCGGGGAGATATTGGACAACGGCAATGCCGAAGCAACCAACAAGGCCAAGATCTGATCCCAAAAGCGGCGCAAACTAATAAACGGTGCCCTAACTTTGCAATCGGGGAGATATTGGACAACGGCAATGCCGAAGCAACCAACAAGGCCAAGATCTGATCCCAAAAGCGGCGCAAACTAATAAACGGTGCCCTAACTTTGCAATCGGGGAGATATTGGACAACGGCAATGCCGAAGCAACCAACAAGGCCAAGATCTGATCCCAAAAGCGGCGCAAACTAATAAACGGTGCCCTAACTTTGCAATCGGGGAGATATTGGACAACGGCAATGCCGAAGCAACCAACAAGGCCAAGATCTGATCCCAAAAGCGGCGCAAACTAATAAACGGTGCCCTAACTTTGCAATCGGGGAGATATTGGACAACGGCAATGCCGAAGCAACCAACAAGGCCAAGATCTGATCCCAAAAGCAGCGCAAACTAATAAACGGTGCCCTAAATGGTTAGTATTATAATCAAGATTTAATTGCGGACGTGAAAAAAAAAAAATAAAAGCTAAATTGAGATTTAATCAAAAGCAAACTAACTCAAGAAAACCATAAATAAATGAATTACTTTCGGTTAATTTTTCGGAAAAGATCATTAACAAAATTATAAATTAAATCGTAAGTAAAATTCTAAACTGAGAACTTAAATAACTCTCCTAAAATTCGGCCACGAAAAGAATCAAAATTAAATGAATCGCGTTCAATTAATTTTTCGGAAAAATAAATTAATAAAATAAAAATAAAATTGGAATAATAATTCTAACTGGTTCCCCCAAAGTTCGGCCACGAAGAGAATCAAAATTAAATGAATCGCGTTCAATTAATTTTTCGGAAAAACAAATTAATAAAATAAAAATAAAATCGGAATAAAAATTCTAAATAGTTTTCCCAAAATTCGGCCACGAAAAGAATCAAAATTAAATGAATCGCGTTCAATTAATTTTTCGGAAAAATAAATTAATAAAATAAAAATAAAATTGGAATAATAATTCTAACTGGTTCCCCCAAAGTTCGGCCACGAAAAGAATCAAAATTAAATGAATCGCGTTCAATTAATTTTTCGGAAAAGCAAATTAATAAAATAAAAATAAAATCGGAATAAAATTCTAAATGGTTTCCCCAAAATTCGACCACGAAAAGAATCAAAATTAAATGAATCGCGTTCAATTAATTTTTCGGAAAAACAAATTAATAAAATAAAAATAAAATCGGAATAAAAATTCTAAATGGTTTCCCCAAAATTCGGCCACGAAAAGAATCAAAATTAAATGAATCCCGTTCAATTAATTTTTCGGAAAAACAAATTAATAACATAAAACTAAAATCGGAATGAAAATTCTAAATAACTCTTCTAAAATAAAACAATTACAAATCTCCAAAATTGAATACTGTTCTCAAATTCCTAATTGATAAACCGGATAAAAAAAATATCAGAAAAACCAAACGTAAATAAATAGTTCGTTTCGCTGTCTTAAAACGTTACAAAATTAAACGCGTTTTCTGAACAAAATACGAAGGTTCTAATAACACGGCAATTATGGCTATAATTAAATACGAAAATCACGGAAAATTAAAGTTGTACCTCGGCTGGTCTTTTAAATTCGGAAAACAAACGGCTACTCGACTTTTGCTCAACTGCTAATTTCGGATTTCAGTTAATTAAATTAAAACGGCTAAACGGTTAAATTTTCGTTTGACTGAAAATTTCGGATCTCTGTCAGTGAATGAATTCTTCAATTTCGAATTTGTTAAAATCTCACTTTCGTGAGCTCCTACCACGCAAAATCCCTTCCAAAGCGACTTAATTTACGGCGCGCGTAATACTACATTCGAACGGCGTTTTGTGACTGAAAATTTAGATGTACCCGATGAGCCAAATAAAAATCGAACGTTTTATTTCATTTTAAATAAATTTTCATTTAATCCCTAAATTATTCAAATTATTTAGTTTGTGAAAAATAACTTCATTACAGTTGTTGGACATACTTTCATTGATTGACCCTGGTCTAGTAAGCTAAATAACTATATGTTACTTTTCCGGACAGTTCACCGTCCGAAAAAATACGAAACAGGACTAGGACGGAAAAGTTTTTCTTCTTGTTATTGTGTGCTGTATCGAATTTGACGTTTTGTGATATATTCGAATAAAAATGAAATTTTATTACAGATAAAAAGTATTACGACGTTCAGATGATAGTTGAACAAACGGAGAGCGACATAAAAATTTGCCAACAGGAACGTCATAAGAAACAATTGGAATACAATATTTTAGAA
The DNA here is from genome assembly GCA_949320105.2 of Crepidodera aurea. NCBI lineage: Eukaryota > Metazoa > Arthropoda > Insecta > Coleoptera > Chrysomelidae > Crepidodera > Crepidodera aurea. The sequence continues at coordinate 791,016 of OX439481.2, read as the reverse complement.
CACGATTCTATAAGATTTACTAAACAACATAGTAAAATCGAACAAGAAATTCTTAAGTGCATCGAAGGCGAAATTTCAAACGACGTGTACGGCAAGAAAGCTAAAAAAACTCTGAAAGATATGACTGCCAAACGACGCGACCTAGAAGTGATTTTGAGCGAGGTCGAGAACAAAAAGAGTTTGCTGTCTTCTGAGATAGAATCACAAAAGTTTAAAATCGAAGAACTGAATCGTATTAACGACGAGACCAAATTACAAATGGGAGAACTGGAAGATTTAGAAAAAAAATTAAAGTCCGAATTCGAAAGATTCGAATTGCTCTATCGGAAGAGAGAAAAGTAAGTATACATTCAATTTTTTTAAACCATTTACTCAATTCGAAAACTATACTTCCAAGTTTTTCACCGAACAAATTTTTGTGTTTATGAATTTTAAAATTCTGACTTCAGATTTTGGTAAGCTTAGAGTTTGATGTGTCCCTCCGTACCTCTTCGGGAAGACCTTCAAAATGGGGTCCAAAATATTTATTTTTATTTATTTATTTAGGAGTTACATTATCAAACGGGTTGCCCCTATTACAAGATAATGTTTCAGAACTTCTTCACGTAGATTGCGAATCCGATTATAATTACGCACTGAAAAAAAAACTCATTGAGAAAAAAAAAAGTGTGTACTTATATCAGACTCCCAATCGACGGATGAAAGACTTACAGGTGAATAGAATATGTAGATATAAATTAAAGACAGAAATAAACATAAAATTACAACATGCGTTAATAACTAAGCGAAAATTAGAATTTTAATTATTGATCGCGGTATAATTTGTAATTGTCTGATATAAAGGGGAGGATTTATAAATATTGGTTCTGTGAGAAGGAAGATATAATAAATTATTGCTTCTATCATTAATTCTAGGAACGTGAAAATTTAGCATATTTGTCAGATTAATGCAGTCGATATTACCATTTACTAATTTATGTAAAAAAATCACAGATAGCATGATTCTTCGCTTGATTAGGCTACAGGCATTGAAGCGTAAAAGTATTCCTAAGGAATACCTCTTGCTGGAAATTCTTTATCTAAAATAAATGAGCACGTCTTGAAAAATTTTCGCTGAATCCTTTCGAGTTGAACTATTTGGTAGTTAAACATTGGATTCCAGATGATGCACGCGTATTCCAGCCTTGATCGTACAAGTGTGCAAAATAGTAAGTTCATAGTAGAGAATTCAGTAAAGTCTTTCATATTGCGAATAAGAAACCCAAGCATTCGAAACGCAGAGGATACTGTCTTCTCGATGTGGCTCGAGAATCTCAACGCAGGATCAAAGTAAACTCCCAGGTCCCTTAATTAGGTTAGGTCGTGTTATAATACATGTTGAGGATTCTGGAACTAACCCTATGGTGCATCAGTTTACCAGGACGACCGATGTATTATCATCGCCTTTTTAAACTATGTCGTAGCTTCTAAGTGGACTGTAGATGAACTATAGTATTTTTTATCTTCCCAACTCCATTAACAGAAACAACAAATTCAATATTCAATTTTTTATCAGTAGATGTAAGTTTATCCTATGTCTGGAAAAGTATCTATTTACTAAGATGTATATATATTTTTCCAGTTTCTCTCTCTTTCCACTGGATTAAAACCACTTAGTTGTTAAAAAAGTTTTTTTTTATTGACGTTTCGGCTTTCCAGATCGAAAGCCGTTATCAAAATGACATAAAATAAATAAATTTACTAGAAACAGAACACTTGATAATCTTGCAAAAATATGACATCAACATAGTATACATAGAATAAGATTTTGAGATTGAAGATGTCAAAATCTGTTTCAATCATATTTTTGTGACGTTTCTGGGAACGAATTTTTGAAAGAAGGATAGCGCATTTGCATATTATAAGAGAATTTATACTTCGTCATAAATGAAGTTTTCTTATTAATATTATCATAAGAAAAAACCAGATAAAAACTTATGATACTATCCCGATATAGAGGGTATCCTTTTTGCAATTAACTCTTTTTGTAAAATAGGTATCCAAATTTTTGAAATATCAACCGAACAATTAGAAACACATTCGTTATTATTTAAGCATATCAATGCTGCTTCTTTAACTTTGCGGTTATAATTATTCGGTTCTTTTAATAATCTAGTTGAAAAATTCCATTGTATTTTATGACCAGAATCCCATGCGTGTTCACATATTTTGGATTTTTCGAATTGTTTATTTTTAATGTACGATTGGTGTTCATTAAGTCTAATATGAAAAGGTCTAGATGTTTCTCCTATATAAAATTTATTACATTCGCATGGAATTTTGTAAATACAATTTTTTGTGTTTTGAATTTCATTAAAAGGTTTTGTATTTACTATTAAAGATTTTAATGTATTATTAGTTTGAAAAACTGTTTTTAAATTAAATTTATTGCCAATCCTTCTAATTTTTTCGGATAATTTTGGAATATAAGGGATTTTTACTATATTTGAAAGAATTATTGGGGGGTTTAAATTTTGATCTTTAGTTTTGATGTCTCACGATTTATAAATTTACTTGGGTAGTTGTTCTTAATCAAGACAGATTTAACAAGTGATAATTCATTATTTAAGATATTGTCATTTGAACAAATTGTTTTTGCTCTATCGGAAAGAGATTTGACAATACCTCGTTTAACACAAATTGAGTGGTTTGAATTAAAATTTAGATATCTATTTGTATGTGTTTCTTTTCTAAAAACTGATGTATCAAAACAATTGTTGTTATTGTGTATTAGTACATCAAGAAACGGTAATTTTTTATTATTTTCAATTTCAATTGTAAATTTAATAGTAGGTTCCGAATTATTAATAGTACATAAAAATGTATCAATATTTTCCCTATCGTGTTGCCAAATTGCAAAGATATCATCTACATATCTAAACCAGACAGAACGTCTTAAATTTTGTTTGTTTACAATTTCCATTTCAAAATTCTCCATGAAAATATCACACAATTTTGGTGATAAAGGAGAACCCATTGCCATGCCAAAATTTTGCTGATAAAAATCACTATTTAATTGAAAATATGTAGTTTTAATACATAGTTCCAATAATTCTAGAATTGCTGAGACGCGAATGTAATAAATTTTATATAGGAGAAACATCTAGACCTTTTCATATTAGACTTAATGAACACCAATCGTACATTAAAAATAAACAATTCGAAAAATCCAAAATATGTGAACACGCATGGGATTCTGGTCATAAAATACAATGGAATTTTTCAACTAGATTATTAAAAGAACCGAATAATTATAACCGCAAAGTTAAAGAAGCAGCATTGATATGCTTAAATAATAACGAATGTGTTTCTAATTGTTCGGTTGATATTTCAAAAATTTGGATACCTATTTTACAAAAAGAGTTAATTGCAAAAAGGATACCCTCTATATCGGGATAGTATCATAAGTTTTTATCTGGTTTTTTCTTATGATAATATTAATAAGAAAACTTCATTTATGACGAAGTATAAATTCTCTTATAATATGCAAATGCGCTATCCTTTCAAAAATTCGTTCCCAGAAACGTCACAAAAATATGATTGAAACAGATTTTGACATCTTCAATCTCAAAATCTTATTCTATGTATACTATGTTGATGTCATATTTTTGCAAGATTATCAAGTGTTCTGTTTCTAGTAAATTTATTTATTTTATGTCATTTTGATAACGGCTTTCGATCTGGAAAGCCGAAACGTCAATAAAAAAAACTTTTTTAACAACTAAGTGGTTTTAATCCAGTGGAAAGAGAGAGAAATTAAAATACAAACCACAATGAGCTTCCGAAATGAATATTTTTCCAGCTTTTAAAACTGCTTGACTCTCATTTATGCATCTAGAAGAAGCCTCAGCATTCAAAAATTCAAATAAACTCTGAATGGTTATTGTAAACTCCATAAAACTAAACAGTTATTTTATGTTTGTTCGACTTTTCACAAATATCACCCATACTTATTTTCCAAAAATATAAATATTAGGGGTGAAAATAGAGTTTTATAACACAAAATATTTAAGCACAATCAAATAAAAAGCATAATGTTAACAAAATCACACACCAAATACTACTAAAACAGTAAAATAACACCACAAAAATAGCAAAGGGCTTAAATGGACGATGGTTTGTTTTACCCACTCCGCTAATGACATTGACATTTTGCAGCGCCACCTATCGAATTCTACTTTTCCCAATCGGTTATGTTTTATTTGGCTCCCTTTTCACTGTTACTGCCCGAACGTTCCGAAAATCATCAGCAGTTTAAAATTACTGTTACTGTAAAGCGTTCCGAAATTACTTACTGTGGCCAGTAATACCAGGAATATCGGTACATGAAGAAATTTTTACATCTACTGACACGCGCATGAAAAGTATAAATAGTCGAGGCAATGAACTAAAAAAGATAGAAAACTAGTTGGAGTGGACGGATCGGGATGCGGTTTTCGGCATTATTTTCTAAAAAATAATTGTAAAAAATGTGGCAGGTCAGATTTCGGAGCAAATGAAAAATTGCATTGCTGCAGCCAAAAATGCATTATTTGGGAGGCCGTTTGGAACTTGGTAAATAAGTGTCAGAACTGGCCCAGATCGGGTACTCGGGGGTTTTGGAGGTCGCTGATCACGAATATGATGTTCAAATTGACCCCCCGAACACCTGGAGCTCAGGAACACGCCGAAGAACGTCGTCTCCGTGGGACTCTCCCACAAATCACGCGAGAAAGAGGAGAAACTCAACGCCCGGGGGTTTTTTGAGTCGCTGAATCCAAATCTGGCATCGGCGAACACCCCACGGGCACCTGGTGCGCCGGACCCTGGGCGCGGACGTCATCTCCGAGAATTTTGCTGAGAGGAGTGCCAAAAACCACGGGAAAATCATAATAGGGGCGTTTTGTGGGCCGTTGAATCCGAATTTCACGTCGGAAACGACCCCCCGAACACCTAGTGCACCAGAACCTGACCCTAAACGTCATCTCCGGGGCGGTTCCTGACATAATCAAAAAAGGCGAACTGAAATTCGTCATGGGGGGTTTTTTGGGGCGCTGAATCGGAATTTCACGTCGATAATGACCCCCGGACCCCTGGTGCACCGGAACCTCACGCTGAACATCTTCTCCGAGGGGTTTCCATGCACGATCGAAAAAGACGAACCGAAAATCGTTATGGGGGGTTTCTTGGGTCGCTGAATCCAAATATGACATCGCCGAACAATACGAAACTTATTGTAAGGGTGTTTCTGGCCCTTCACGCCCCAAACTACCTTCCAAACTTTTTAGAGGGCCCTAGGCGAGAGTTACACATTAATGGATGTGTCAAATTATGAGACGACGTTCAGATCCAGGTCCCGCTGTACACCGATGTCTGAATTACACGGCCCAAAAACGCGCCTGTAATGATTTTTTGGTACGTTTTTAGCGATACTGGTGGGGTAATTCTCGGAAATGACGTCCGCCTCCAGGTTCCGGCACACCAGGTGCCCGTGGGGTGTTCGGCGATGTCATATTTGGATTCAGCGACCCGAAAAACCCTCCAGAGTTATTTTCTGTTCGTCTATTTTCGGTGGTGTATGGAAACCCCTTGAAGAAGGTGTTCAGCCTGAGGATCCGGTGCACCAGGGGCTCGAGGGTCGTTATCGACGTGAAATTCCGATTCAGCGCCCTAAAAAACCCCCCATGACGAATTTCAGTTCGCCTTTTTTGATTATGTCAGGAACCGCCCCGGAGATGACGTTTAGGGTCAGGTTCTGGTGCACTAGGTGTTCGGGGGGTCGTTTCCGACGTGAAATTCGGATTCAACGGCCGGCAAAAGGCCCCTATTACGATTTTAGGGTGGGTTTTGTCAGTCTTCTCAGAAAAATTCCCGGAGATGACGTCCGCGTCCAGGTTTCGGGGCACCAGGTGCCCGCGAGGTCTTCGCCAATGTCATATTTGGATTCAGCGACCCAAGAAACCCCCCATAACGATTTTCGGTTCGTCTTTTTCGATCGTGCATGGAAACCCCTCGGAGAAGATGTTCAGCGTGAGGTTCCGGTGCACCAGGGGTCCGGGGGTCATTATCGACGTGAAATTCCGATTCAGCGCCCCAAAAAACCCCCATGACGAATTTCGGTTCGCCTTTTTTGATTATGTCAGGAACCGCCCCGGAGATGACGTTTAGGGTCAGGTTCTGGTGCACTAGGTGTTCGGGGGGTAGTTTCCGACGTGAAATTCGGATTCAACGGCCCACAAAACGCCCCTATTATGATTTTCCCGTGGTTTTTGGCACTCCTCTCAGCAAAATTCTCGGAGATGATGTCCGCGCCCAGGGTCCGGCGCACCAGGTGCCCGTGGGGTGTTCGCCGATGCCAGATTTGGATTCAGCGACTCAAAAAACCCCCGGGCGTTGAGTTTCTCCTCTTTCTCGCGTGATTTGTGGGAGAGTCCCACGGAGACGACGTTCTTCGGCGTGTTCCTGAGCTCCAGGTGTTCGGGGGGTCAATTTGAACATCATATTCGTGATCAGCGACCTCCAAAACCCCCGAGTACCCGATCTGGGCCAGTTCTGACACTTATTTACCAAGTTCCAAACGGCCTCCCAAATAATGCATTTTTTGAATGCATTTTTGGCTGCAGCAATGCAATTTTTCATTTGCTCCGAAATCTGACCTGCCACATTTTTTACAATTATTTTTTAGAAAATAATGCCGAAAACCGCATCCCGATCCGTCCACTCCAACTAGTTTTCTATCTTTTGGCCTTTTTACTAGTTCATTGCCTCGACTAAAAAAAGGAAAGGTTCATTTGACGGACATAAATAATTTGCTTGTCAAATGACAGCCATCTCATAAATTCAAAGTTGAAAATACAACGTTGCCAATTCAATTTCAGAAATCATGGGTTTAGGTAAATATTTATAGGAACGTTGAGTAACACTGTTAAAATGGACACCTGTCAAAGCGTGACAACTGTTCATAGTACATTTTAAGGTTGATTGTGACTTTGTATTTTCCAAGAACAAATTGTAATGTAATGTACGAATGAACTATTTTTGTAACTAAAAATATGATATTAATACCTGCCACACGTCGAGAGTCTTGTCACAGGTTTTTGTGGAGGTTTTTACCCAAGTATGAATATCAGACCTATAATTTTCCTTCACTGCAGATCAATAAATAATAAAATCAATTGAACATAGAGTTTTTCTTATATGTTGATAAATAGAGTGAGCTGAGCGATCTTCTGTTGACGGGACCTGTGCCCTACACGCTGCTGTTGCCTGTCCCGGAAACGGGGCCTGTCCGCCGTGACTATTCGCGAAGATCAAGCGTCAGTAGATGTTGCTCTAAAAGGGTGAAATCCCCAGAAACTAGGCAACTTTTAATGCATTTAACTAACCACTGTGACAAGCAGTTGATAAACGTCAACAACAGCTGCAGCCAATTGAAAATTAACACTGACAGCTTTTTTAATTTTCCCGCCTACTTTCAAGCCAATCGCCAATCAACTTTTTATTTATCTCCCTTTCAGTAGTTCAAGTAGATGTCATGTTATAAATATACTTAAATTATATACTCATTGGGCTGCTTAAATATCTAGATTTGAATATTAAGAGCGAAGCTCGGTGACCAGATATAGTTATTAACGGCTCATTAAAGGCTATAGGAATACACTCATTGCGAATGGAAAAAGTCACAACGTGATGGTAAGGTTTGCGGAGCATGGCGGAAAAACGATTTTAACAATGAAAATCAGTGCTTCGGCAGTATAGTCGTTGAAAACTTATTAATGGCTGATAAAAAAAGGTAATAACAAATTTTCTGCTGTAAGAATTTTCGCAATAATGGCTGTTCTGCTACTAGCTTTATCTTAAATGAGCAGAGCAGTAATTATTGCGAAAATTCGCAGAGCAAAAAATTTTAAATTAGGGCAGTCAATTAGCGTTTAATGAGCCTTTAAATGTCCATGTATTGATTTTTAATTCTGCTGACTTTGTTCTGTTAGCTTAAGAGACGTCGTAGAAAAACGATCTTGAGCTTATTTTCATCCTATAAAAAGTTTTTAGTAATTTTTTAAATTTTAAGTACCAAAAAATGATGGAAAATTTGGTTTTTTTCGATCGCTTTTATCTTTTTCAATTTTAATTGTAACGTTACAAAAAAACCAAATTTTCTGGCTTTTCCCTTATTGTTTATTAATTCTTTGTTTTCTTTTACATATGTTAAAAATTTCAGTAAAAAAAAATAATTATATTTTAAATCCTTTTAATAGGCAAGTTATGACCCTAAACGAAAAATTAGAAGAAAAACTGGGCATGCCCGATCTAGACAAAATCACGAAGGCAGAAATGAGAATCACAGAATTGAACAAATTAATAGAAGAATGCCAACAAACTATCAAAACTCTACAAGTGTTTTGGATGCGCGAGCAAAAGAACATTCTGGGTGTATCCAAGGAGCGACAGGATCAAATTCATAACATCAGTCTTTTGAAGAAGCAAGTACTAATTTTGGATCAGAAAAACGTGAGGATTTGCGACGAAATTGAAGAACTAAAGAAACGCGAAGAACAAACATTACAAAGCATAAATATACTTACCAATAAGGCTGCTATACTGTGTGATACTGTTTTCAAGAAAAAAAATAAGAAAACTAATTTGGATAAAAATAATGCCCTCTTACAGGTAAGAATTAATTATTTATAGAATCGGCTTTATCCCGAAATTGTTTATTATTAATTACAGGGTAAGTTTGATTCAAAATTAAAAGAGGCTGAGCTACTGCTCCTCCAAATCGAAGGAGAAATAGCAGACATAGAAGACGAGAAATTAGCATTAAGCAAAGAACTGATTGAAACCAACAGAGAGGGATTGGAATGGGAGAAAAAATTCCAGACGACGAGAAACGCCGTGAATAGTATGCGAGAAAATAAAAAGTGTGGAGATATGGCTAATATGCGACAGGAGATACACAAGATGGAAGTGATTTACGGAGGATTGAAGAGGGCTCAAGAAAAATTGCTTAAAGATTTGCAAGATTGTGTTTCTAAAAGAGATAATATGTTTTATTTTTCTGATGCCAAGCAGAAGATTGAAAAATCAAAGGTAAGCCAAATTTTAATTTTACACATATACGAATCCCACAGTTCAGACCAGAGCCAAATGATTTTTGGATGAAAAGAAAATTTAGGATAAATTAAAAAAAAATAAATTACCCAAATTAAAAGTTCCGGAAAGGGGGTGGGGGTATCTGTATCTGTAAATCTGGATCTGGATTTTAATTTTTATACTATAGGATTGGGCTATTAACACACTATACCGGTACCAAGTATAAGAGAAATCTACAGGGTGGTTCTAAAGTTACGGCTTATCAAAATATTGGCCGAAATGGATGAAACACCCCGTATCTCTGTTATTAAAGGCGTTAGACCCATTAACCAAGGTTATTTTGAATCACCTAAGTTCCCTCTATTTACAGTTAACGTATGTCGGTTTAACTATGAAACACCCTGTATAATGAAAAAACCAAATTTTCGAAATTGTGAAGTTAGCATACAGTTTAGAGCAGCAAAGATTTTTTTATCGTTTTCTACATCCTTTCAAGTACTTAAGTGTCAAGTTTCATCGATCTCATTTTGTGCGAGCTTTTGGTGAATATCTGGCTCTGCCAACTGGGTTATTAGTAAATTATTATTTTTGCTGCCAATTTTTTGAAAAAGACGATGAAAGATCGAAACGTCTAGAAATTAAAATGTTTTTTAAAACAGTGGTTTTATTAGACTGTGAAGGCTTTCACGGCCGGTCAAATTAAAATCTAAAGTGTTTTCCGGGCTTTGAAGCCGTGGTCCAATGGAATTTCTTCCTGACGTTTTGTCTACAGCTGCGGTAGACATTATGACATGAAAGGCGATGAGGCAGTGGGCGAAGTGATCTCCCGTGCTTCCCGACGTTGACTGATTCGACAGTGGTTCGCTCGGTCGTATTTATACCCCCGCCGTTGCGCTGCAGTAGGGGGGCTGGGGTGGGGATGGTGGTGGTGGCGCGAGGTTTCGGCGTACTTGATGTATGTCGAAGAACTCGCTTCCAGTCTGGGTTTAGGAACGTAATTTCTTGCTTTCGGTTAAAATTGTTGTCGTGCTTAAATATCTCAATGGCTTCCCTGGTTAGTCTCGGATAGTAACGCTGCGTTTGATGTAAAATCTCCATCTCGTTAAAAAGAATATTGTGACCTTCAGAGAGAGCGTGCTCTGCTACGGCTGACTTTTGTGTTTGTCCCAGCCTGAACCTCCTTTTGTGTTCCGTAATTCTCGTGTTGACACTGCGCTTTGTGGTGCCAATGTATACCGACCCACAGCTACATGGAACTCTATAAACTCCGGGTGCTGATAGGGGATCTCTGCGGTCTTTGGCCGATCTCAAGCTCTGTTGTATTGTACGAGTGGGTTTAAACACAGTCTTGACCTTGTGTTTTTCCAGTAGCCTGCCGATCCTATCCGTGACTTTATGGATATATGGTAGACTGGTCCAACCGCGCTTTTCCTCATCATCTCCCGTTGTTTCTTCTTGGTGCTCTACATTCCTTGGACGGACGGCCCTATGGAACTCGTGTCTGCTGTATCCATTCCAACCAAAGGCTCTTTCTAGAAGTTTCATTTCCCGTTCCAATTCTGCCGGCTCACATATTCTCTTGGCTCTCACAGACAGAGTTTTCATGACTCCCCTTTTTTGTCTGGTATGATGGTTGTTTGATCCGTTGTTGAGGTATCGGTCAGTGTGTGTTGGTTTTCTATACACGGTATGCGCAAGCTTTCCATTCGGCCTCCTTGATACCAAAACATCCAAAAACGGTAGGCGTCCTTCCTTTTCTATCTCCATAGTGAATTGAATTTTTGGGTTGATAGAGTTGAGGTGTAAGAGGAAGTTTTGAAGTTCTCTCTCGCCATGGCTCCAAATAACAAATGTATCGTCCACATATCGAAACCAGCACTTTGGTCGTTTTTCTGCCGTAGCAACGCTTTGGCCTCGAAAATTTCCATGAAATAGTTAGCTATTACTGGACTTAAAGGGCTGCCCATAGCTACACCATCAGTTTGTTCGTAGAATTCCTCCTTCCATTGATTAATGTGTTCCATGGCTTCCTTAATGGGTACCATGGTGAAAAGCGAAACAACATCGAAGCTAACGAGAATTTCCCCTGGAGAAAGAGTCAAAGTATGCAGTTTTTCGACGAAATGAGTGGAGTCTTTTATAAAGGTGTCAGTATTTCCTATTTTCGGCTGCAACAGTTTTGTGAGATGTTTTGCGATTTCATATGTCATGGTGCTTACGATGGGTCTAAGTGGCACATCCGGTTTGTGAATCTTCGGCAAACCGTAGAGCCTCGGTGGCAAGGCTTCCGATTTTCTTAGCTTCGTTATTTCGTCCGATGCCACTTCCTTAATTAAATTGTTGGTGGCCCTTAAAATCCGGGCGGTTGGATCACGAGGTGGTAGCTTCTTGGTGGTTTTATTATCCAAGTAAAAGATAATAGGAATATTTAGTGTCTAGATAGTGTGTTTTATAAATTATCAAGTCAAAATGAGGCGTAAATATTTTAGCACAACTACAAAATTGTTGAATAGATCTTTTTTGACATTTTTATCTTGGGCTCGAAAAAGAGATTATCTATTTAAAAAATATCTGCTCCTTTCTTTTTCTATTTGCGATTTTTAATTAATTAATTTACACTCACATGTGTTCCAATTTCCCTTTTTCAGAAAAGGAGCGGTACCGACAGGTCAAGAGAAAACTTCCAGAAAAAAATAGACAACGTAAAAAACCAAATGAAACAATCGAAAAATGAGATAAAATCGTTGCAAAACAAATACAAGCAAGCGGAAAATAAAGTCGAAGAGATAACCAAAGATATAGAGAAAAAGCGACAGGATCCCTGTTTCGACAAGGGTTACGAAAGGGATCTCAGTAGAAAATTGGAACATATGAAAATCAACAGGCAATTTAAGTTCGAGGTGCTAGTTTTCCAACAGAAGAAGGCCCAAATGTATTCGATAATCGCTCAGAATAGGATACCGTATACCATTTATAGAAAAGAAGAAGAATTGATCAACGAATACCAGAAGGAGAAGGAGAAAAACGATAAGTTGATTCGAGTTATGGAAAATTTGAACTCTGATTTTCCGGAAGCAAAGAATGAATTTATTAAAATGCGTAATACACTTGGAATTGTTGCCTTGTTTATGTACACCCAAAATTAAATATCACCCATGCTAATATTACACTGTTCTTATATAAAATTATGATTGATATATGTACTTATATTTTTTTTATTAAATAAAAACACCCAAAAGCAGCTTTTACTTTACCATACGAAGTGGTAAAGTATTGTAATAGCAAAAAAAAAAGTTCAGCTTTCAGTGGATTTACATGTTTTGAGACCCCCTAAGTCATTTAAGACCATTTCCAGGAAATGTATGTATGGAGTTCGGAAAAATTTGTGTGTGTTCTAACTCCAACTGCGATCGGAATTTCCTAACCAAATTTTATATTTAGCATTTTTACAATATGCTAATGAGCTGATTAGTTTTTGGGCAAAATCGGACAACCGGAAGTGGGGGTTTACTCTTGAGAATTTTCATATTTTCGCAATTATTATCGTTTCTATTAAGTTTGTGTAAAAATATTAAGAGAAAAAATTTATTTTAAATTAAATTTACTATAAATTTTGTTTAAAAACTTTTTTCAAATTTTGTATTATAAGCGAGTTAAAAATAAAATATGGAATAACATAGTTGCATTATTATGCAAGCGCAGTAGAAGTGTTTTGTTTCATGGAGACAATTGCCAGGCATGGCCTGCCTTAAATATGTACGAGTAATTGGATTATGAGCCCGTAGGGCCGTTAAAGTATGGTAAAGTCATGTGCATGGCCACATCCGATTTTTTCTTGTATAATTATTTGACAGGGATTTCCCTACTTTAAAATGTAACGACAAAAATATTTCGAATATTTTAAAACGTTATTTTTATCGATAGTCAACGATCAAAAATAGAAACGAATCGCCCTCCGACCAGTGGCGGCGCCACGGGGGGCAAAGGGGGCAGTATGCCCCACCCCCCGCCCTTTACACAATGTCGTTTTTAGCGCCCCCTTCGATTTTATAAGTAGTGATGTAATTGCTAAATACCAGTCTTTTAGTTTATTATTTAGAGGACTTAAAGATAATAATAATAATAAACTGCCTTTATTTAGTATTGTGATATACAATACAGTAAACAATTTAAAGAGGCGAAGTCTAGCTTGGCTACTTCACTTAACCCCGTCATACAATATATACAATAAGAAAATTTGGTTTACGCAGAATAAATTTTGTATAAGAAACGATTGGCAATGTCAAAATTACCGCAAAAAAATGTTTGGGCCGTTTTTGAGGGAAAAAGTGAGTTTTACAGGATATAAATGGACCTAGAATCTACAAAAAAAATCAAAAAAATTAAAATTTGGTTTACGCAGAATGAATTTTGTATAAGAAACGATTGACAATGCCAAAATTACCGAAAAAAAATGTTTGGGCCATTTTTGGGGGGCAAAGGACGTTTTTAGGATATAAATGGACGTAGAATCTACAAAAAAACTCAAGAAAAATTAAAATTTGGTTTACGAAGAATGAATTTTGTATAAGACACGATTGGCAATGTCAAAATTACCGAAAAAAAATGTTTTGGGCCATTTTTGAAGGAAAAAGTGAGTTTTTTAGAATATAAATGGACCAAGAATCTACAAAAAAAATTCAAAAAAATTAAAATTTGGTTTACGAAGAATGAATTTTGTATAAGAAACGATTGGCAATGTCAAAATTACAGAAAAAAAAATGTTTAGGCCATTTTTGAAGGAAAAAGTGAGTTTTTTAGAATATAAATAGACTTAGAATCTACAAAAACAAATTAAAATTTGGTTTACGCAGAATGAATTTTGTATAAGACACGATTGGCAATGTCAAAATTACCGAAAAAAAAAAGTTTGGGCCATTTTTAAAGGAAAAAGTGAGTTTTTTAGAATAGAAATGGACGTAGAACCTACAAAAAAAATTTAAAAAAATTAAAATTTGGTTTAATCAGAATGAATTTTGTATAAGAAACGATTGGCAATATTAAAATTACTGAAAAAAAATGTTTGGGCCATTTTTAAAGGAAAAAGTGAGTTTCTTAGGATATAAATGGACCTAGAATCTACAAAAAAAAATCAAAAAAATTAAAATTTGGTTTACGCAGATATAAGAAATATCCTCTCATTGCTTAGATTTTTCTGTCGTTCTGGACGAGTTTAAAAATATTACTACTGTAAATAATAACATATATATTCTATTATTTAATTTTTTTTATGATAAATACAGTGTTACTTTAAATACATATGCCCCCCCCCGCCCTTCATTTCTAGAACCGCCACTGCCTCAGACCCCTTGTCGATTTGCTAAAAATAGCTCCAAATTGCGATGTTTATTTTTGACGCCATTTTAATAGATTTTGCTCCGCAGGTTACCAAGAGTTAAGTAAAATTACCGAAAGTAAGACCGTCGAAATCACTTTTTTATATAGTGTGTTTACTAAGTTGGAACCATATGAAAAACTTTTTTATTATTGGTTTTGTGAAAAAAAAATTATTCTTCATAAAAACTTAAAATCATCAGATATCAAATTTTTGCAGTCGTATATAAGGTTTGTCAAAAAATATGAATTTCGCTCAAGAGTAGTTCATGTCAGGAGTCGGAATTTTCATTCTTGAAGAAAAAATTAATCTATCTGTTCCTTTAAGAAATAAACAACAACTAGACGACGAACTGAAATTGCTTAATGATAATATCCAACAAGCAGCTTGGGAAACTACACCTGCTATTAATAGAAGGACGGTAGGAAACAACTATCCTAGAGAAATAAGGGAACTAATCTCTGAAAAAAGAAAGCTTAGAAGAAAATGGCAGGAAACTAGAGCCCCACAAGATAAAACTATACTCAACTCAACTCAACCCAAAGACTCAAAAGAGAAATACAACAAATTAAAGAAGAATCGATTAGTATTTACAGACGACAGTAGTACTGATTATTCACTCTGGAAAGCTACTAAGAGATTGAAAAGACCCATAATGCGAATACCACCTGTCAGATTGGAAGATGGTAAATGGGCTAGAAATAATGAGCAAAAAGCAACAAGATTTGCAAATCATCTAGAAAAATCTTTCAACCTCATGAAGATCAAGATGAAGAACCTACTCTGGAAGATCACTCACAGATTGGTCCTCTCCCAAAGAAGTAATTACCGAAATAAAAGAAAATATCAATCCGAAAAAAGCTCCAGGTTTTGACTTAATTACTGGAGAAATTTTAAAACAATTAGGATAGATCATATTCCAGTCAGAATAAACAATAACCTGATTCCATATTCAAACACAGCAAAATACTTAGGTATTACATTAGATGCCAAACTCCAATGGAAAGTGCATGTTAAAAAGAAAAGAAAAGAACTTGGACTGAAATATAGAAAAATGTACTGGCTAATTGGAAGAAACTCCACTCTGTCTCTACATAATAAGCTTATGCTTTATAAGCAGATACTAAAGCCTGTATGGACCTATGGTATCCATCTATGGGGATGCACCAAAGCAAGCAACTTAGCAATCATCCAAAGATTTCAAAACAAAGCACCGAGGAACATAGTAAATGCCCCTTGGTACATTCGCAATAGTGATCTGGAAATGGACACTGTTGACCAGACCATCAAGAAATTAGCCAAGAGTCATGAAGAAAGACTTCATCATCATGTCAATGTCGAGGCTATCCAGCTCCTTGACAATACTGGGTTAGAAAGAAGATTTAAGAGGATCAAGCGCTTTGAGTTAGTTTAGTGTTTTTAGTGCAAAAGCAGAGCTTATGTGTGCACGTTAAAGTTTAGTGCAATCCTTTCTACAGAACCTAAGGAACGCTGATGAGTATACCTTAGTTTTAAATTTCAAACTCTATTAGATTAAGTTAGAATTAAATTGCTCATTGGTCACTGTTGACCAGATTGTAATATACTAAATGCCTTTATGGGTGTTTAATAATAAAAAAAAAGGAGTCGGAATTTGAGGAAATTTCCCCTTTTTTCCGGACAGAGCCAATTTACAAGTTTTTTTTATCCAACACCATCACCGTGCTCAGCATCCTCGAAAATGGGGGGAAACTCTTTTTCTACAGGGAAACCTTGTAAAGCGCGTTTAACCCCTCCAGTGGGTGGTTTTTGGCCGTTTTGAAGGGGACGCCGAGGGTAAAAACTTTTTTAACTTCAGATTCGTTTTCAGCGACCTCGAAAATGGGGGGGGGGGGGAGACTAAATAGGACTTGTCCGAAAAAGTCACTCCGACTCCTGACCTGCACTATTATTTTTGAAATTAAAATTAAAATTTTCTTAAAGTCGGAATAATTCATTTCTGAAGCTCATAGTGATTTCCTTGTTAATTCAATTTCTCTTCTCATGGAATAAAACCAATTATTTTGTAAAAAGTTTTTTAATTTTTGATGTTTCGACTTCCTTAACCTGAAGTCGTTTTAAAAATGACATAACAAAATACAGGGTGTTTCATAGTTAAACCGACATACGTTAACTGTAAATAGAGGGAACTTAGGTGATTCCAAATAACCTTGGTTAATCGGTCTAACGCCTTTAATAACCGAGATACGGGGTGTTTCATCCATTTCGGCCGATATTTTGATAAGCCGTAACTTTAGAACCACCCTGTAGATTTCTTTCATACTTGATACAGGTATAGTGTGTTAATAGCCCAATCCTATAGTGTAAGAACTACAATTAAAATCCAGATCCGGATTAAGAAGAATTTGCAAAATTTGAAAATCCCCAAAACAACACCCTGTATATTAGATTTTTTAAAATTGCGACGGATATTTGAAAAGAACGGAAAAAAATGAGTTAAAGTGAAATTTTTTTTTAAGTGCACATCCCATTCTACTACTGGAGTTTTAACGTCAAATTGCATCAAATGCATTTTTTTCATTTTCACAAGCAGTAACTTTCGAAATACTCGGTAGATTTCTTTCATATTTGGTACAGGTATCATTTTTTAGTAGCCCAATCGTATAATGTAAGGACTATACTACAGTTAAAATCCAGATACGGATTAAGAAAAATTTGTAAAATTTGAAAATACCCAACGCAACACGCTGTACATCAGATATTTTTTAAATTGGATCAGACATTCGAAACCAATGGAAAAAACAGAGATGGTTTGACATATTTTTATAAATGCACATCTCGTTCTACATATTACTAAACTTTTAAAGTAAATTCAATTAATGTAATACAAATTGTCACTTTCATAAGCCATAACCTTGTAAACACCCTGTAGATTTCTTTAATATTTGGTACAGGTAGATTGTTTAAATAGCGCAATCGTACAATACAAGAACTAAAGTTAAAATCCAGATCCGGATTAAGAAAAATTTGTAAAAGTTGGTAATCTCTAAAATAGCATCCTGTATATCAGATTTTTTTATTTTTTTATTTTATTTAAAAAAAGAAAATATAAAGACAAAAGATGTGTTATACTAAAATATTTTTATAAGTGCACAAGATCGTTCTACAAACAAAAAATACAGATTTAATTTTTCGGATTAATTCCGGATACAAAACTTATTAAACTATCAAGTAAGCTTTGGCAATAACACATTTTTTTTTATTTTTTTTTTCTTTTTTCAAATAGGTATCCGATTACATTTTAAAAAATGTGATATACAGGATGCTATTTTAGAGATTATCAACTTTTACCAATTTTTCTTAATCCGGATCTGAATTTTAACTTTATTCTTGTATTGTATGATTGGGCTATTTAAACAATCTATCTGTACCAAATATGAAATAAATCTACAGGGTGTTTTCAAAGTTACGGCTTATTAAAACGACAATATGTATTGCATTAATTGAATTTACTTTAAGGGCGCGGTCTTCCTGTGTATAAAATCCTATGCTGCAGACCAAAAGTTAAATCGACTAATTTCCGAATGTAATGGGATTTAAAATATAATTTTCAGACAAATTAAAGATAAAGGTCTAACTTAGGTAGTCTTACTATTCTAAATCGATAAATTTATTATTTTCTATGGAAACGACAGCTTCAAAATCATCCAATTTTTTTAACCTTAAAAGTGGCATTTAATAATCTATATATCCTCGATTCTGAAAAAATAAGAAAAATAAACATTAACTTGACCTAAGTTAAACCTTTATCTACAATGTGGTTTAATCAGAATACATCAAAATACTTTAATTTATGAAATCAGTCGATTTGAAATTTTGAAGTCATTTCAAATTAATTTGAAAGTTTGGTCAAACAATGGCGTCTAAAAATTCTTTAACCATAGGTATTCAGTATATATATATATATATATATATATATATATATATATATATATATATATATATATATATATATATATATATAATTATATATAGATCATATAGGTTTTAACACTGTAAGAAAGATGGTGCCCGAAGCAAATCAAATTTGCAATGGATGCCAACCCATCAGCTGAGATATTTAGCGGGGTGATACCATAATTAGCCCAGTTGTGAGAGACTTTGACCTCTCATAAAATGTGATATCGCTTTAAAAGGTGTAGAAAACGATAAAAAAATCTTTGCGGCTCTAAAGTGTATGCTAAATTCGAAAAACTAATAGCACAACCACGTGAAACAGCAAAAAATTTTACTATTATTTATATTTTAGATAACATTTGTTCACTTTAAATTTTATTTTAATGTAATATACTTAAATGTTTCTTTTCAAATTATATTGCTAATTTTATATTTTGTTTGCTAACTGTTTCATTTTATTCATTGAATTGTTTTCATTATTCTACAATAAATTATTGATATTTTGTAAACTATAAACGTCACTTATAGCAAATTTTATCTCAAACTATAAAAATGCCATTTTTTGGTTTTACTGTACAACTCAAGAAAATCAATAAACTCTGTAGATTTTTTTTATCTCTAATTTTTTCCAAAAATTCAATTTTTTTCCCATTTCATCGTATTCCTATCTGTTATGGTTTAGAATATAGCAATGTTGGCACATAATAAAAGAAACATGCACTCAAAACACAAAAAGAACGCTGCAATTGTATTTATTGTCTTTGTAATTAAAGTAAAGTAAAGTTTTTGCTCTCCAAACATTTAAAAAACTTTAATCAGAAAGGAACATTCTAAGTACGCCGAATATAATAATATATCATGAATTTAAATTTTCGCGGGAACTCACAGCTGTTGGTTGAAACTGTTCATTTGGCAACGTGGGTTAGCTAACGTTTCGTCTGAAAGTTGACGAGATTTTAGAGCATTTATATTTGCATGTATATTTTTTATTACTCTGAACACGAGATGCTTGTTGCGCATGTCGTTTAACTGTCATAACGCGGGAATTTTTAAAAATAATTCAACATTATTTGTGTCGATATGTTATCTATCCATTAGAATAAAAATATATAAAGTATTTTAGAAAAGAATTAGAGGTAATATTATAAAGTAAACGATAAGAATATATATTGAGATGAATTCCGTAAATTATACGATTTTACTTTTTTTTAAAAAATTATTTTCCATTTGTCCACTTTGACATCTTTCAAACATCTCCTCTTCCCAAACCAAAAAAAAAAAATCAACATCCCATAGCAACCCTGTCAAATTTTAAATACCCCTACACATAATTTTAAAATAACTAAATTCCTAAATAACAATTGACAACATTTACATCATTACAATATATTCAAAATAAATGATATTTTGTATGACTTTCATAATAAATTAATTTTTACTTTTTAATAGTTAGTATGTGTAGGAATCATGATTTTTCTTAATCAGTTATAATCACTACTAAATTGTCAATGTTTCAAATTATTACTTTCCATGGAACACTTATTTATCAAATTAAAAAAATGTAATAATTTTGTGTATAGACCAATATAATGAAAAAATTAAATATGCGAATTTTGTCATGAAAATCGGTATATGGGGTTAAAATAATATTCTGAACAACTTTTTCTAATGTTTTTCGATATCTCTAACGCGAAGCAAAATATCGAAAGTTTGAAGTTCTGATTTTATCTGATTATCTTAAAAAATATGACCCGTCACTTTGTCCAATTGTGCAAAAATTTAAAAGAAAACCTAATTTTCAATCGAAAAAGTTGGTTTACAAATTTTCAATTGTTTAACTTTATCAGAGTGCTCGATTTCTTCGTAAAACCTCGGCTTTAAGATGATATGAAAAAAATATTGTTCGTATAGAATTTCAATTCGTATAAAATCTAAAAATAAATATTTTGCTTTGAAAAAATTACAGCTGCTTATTTAAAACAAGTGCAGAAACAATAATATTGTAGACCAAAAGTTAAATCGACTGATTTCCGAATGTAATAGGATTTAAAATTTAATTTCCAGACAATTTTTTTTAATCTTTAATAGTACTTTTATCAACGCTGCTTTGTACACTCTATGGAATATTTTTTTCAAGAAATACAGCAGTAAGATTTTTTTAGGCTTCAAAGAACACTAAACGACAAAAGAATTTAACAGTGTAAACTGTAAACACATTGAAATCAAAACAAATTCCAAGTTCACACACGCATGCGCAGGCAGCGGGACTCTTGTGCAATTCCGGACCTTTGCCATTTATCACTTCGTGAATATTTTGGATTAGTAAAAAGTTCATATCTATAATACGGTAAGCGTATTGTATTATTTGCCTCAGTAACCCGAGTTAAATAACGCCGGCGCCGTCCGATTGCTCACGAAATCTTTTCCGACCTTACACCGGCTTGGCGGATAATTTGAAATTTGAGATTGTATAGGTACTGTGATTCTTCCATGATTGAGATGTTCACAAAACCATAGCATAACGAGTGTTGTCTGTATATACCTTTATAGAGACAACGGCATAACCTATTACAGTGGAATGGGAGATTTTGCATTTTTTAATTCTATTTAGGTCTTAGTTAAGGATTAACAAATTAAACATTGAGCTATAGTCAATATTCATTTTCAAAGGTGTAGAAAATAATAAGCATAGTTCAACAACAAAAATATAAATAGATGATAAAGCTTACTTTTTATCAGATAACATCAAGGATCTCGGGTTTAAATAGTCTTCAAGAAAAATTCGGGAGAAAATTTGAACCAATAAAACCGAGGAAACAATATTGCTAAAGCGGCTTACTCCTTTGATACAATTATCTAGGAGTCTAGGGCCACCGTGAGCTGAACCAAAGTTCAAAGGAAGCCTGCCGCCTTGACTTAAAGAGTGGCTCTTTGATCTACAAAGAAGCGCCGATGCAACTTGACACGTGTCGATAGTTATCATAGCTATATACTAACTTTGAAATGAGCAATAACATCACTCTGTATCTATACATTTGAAAAGGGCATTTTATTTCGAATTGTTTCCGACTTGTAAATATCTTTGACATGTTCACCTAAATCGTAATTATTCATCGTTCGCGTGGTTAATTTTTCTTTCGTTTCTCACATAAGTAGGTACTTCATAACGAGGAACAAATAACTTATTTTGATATTATCAATGCCGCAGTAACAAATTATTTTAATTTTAAGAATTAAAAGAAAGATCTTATGGAAGTATCGTTTTCATTGAAAGGCTCTGTATAAATAAAATATACCTACAAAGAAAATAAATGAAAAATAAAAAGTTAAGATTATACATTTTGATGATACTAAATATTGTTCTCCCCTTGTATTACACATAATAAACAGTGAATTTCTAGAATGATTTCTGTAACGAGAAAATTTCAAAGGAAGGTTTCTGTAACTATTTTGTTTAATTTAAGCATTTATCACGAGATACCAGCACCTCCCGGGCAGCATCTTATTTGACATAATTTGGCTGATATTTGACGTACAAGACCGCGCCCTTAAAAGTTTAGTAATATGTAGAACGAGATGTGCATTTATAAAAATATGTCAGAATATCTCACTTTTTTCCATTCGTTTCGAATTTCTGATCCAATTTAAAAAATATTTGATGTACAGCGTGTTGCGTTGGGGATTTTCAAATTTTACAAATTTTTCTTAATTCGTATCTGGATTATAGCTGTAGTATAGTCCTTACATTATACGATTGGGCTACTAAAAAATGATACCTGTACCAAATATGATAGAAATCTACCAGGTATTTCGAAAGTTACTGCTTGTGAAAATGAAAAAAATGCATTTGATGTAATTTGACGTTAAAACTTCAGTAGTAGAATGGGATGTGCACTTAAAAAAAATTTTTCACTTTAACTCATTTTTTTCCGTTCTTTTCAAATATCCATCCCAATTTTAAAAAATCTAAAGGGTGCTGTTCTGGGGATTTTATCCATCCCAATTTTAAAAAATCTGATATACAGGGTGTTGTTTTGGGGATTTTCTAATTTTACAAATTCTTCTTAATCCGGATCTGGATTTTAATTGTATTCTTACATTACAGGATTGGGCTATTAACACACTATACCTGTACCAAATATGAGAGAAATCTACAGGGTGGTTCTAAAGTTACGGCTTATCAAAATATTGGCCGAAATGGATAAAACACCCCGTATCTCGGTTATTAAAGGCGCTAGACCAATTAACTAAGGTTATTTGGAATCGCCTAAGTTCCCTCTATTTACAGTTAACGTATGTCGGTTTAACTATGAAACACCCTGTATATAATAAAAAAATAGTATATAGTAAATTTTTTATTATATATTTTGTTGTCATTTTTAAAACGACTTCAGGTTAAGGAATATGTTATCCATTTTTTTGTTCTAAAGCAAAATGATTTTGTTAACTTTTTTTAAAGACGGACATGGATTTTTAATTTTCTTACTACGTTATTGATTGTCCTTGTAAAGGAGAATATTCATGCCAAATTTCATAGAAATATACAGTGTGGTTCCGAATATACAGCCACTAAAAGAAATGATAAAACACAGTTAACGAATGTCAGTTTGAGTACGAAACACCCTGTATATAATATTTTGAAACAATGTGATTTTTCTTAGTATTAAATTAAAACCAATAAATATTTCTATAAATAAGTTTTGTACACAAGTAACCCAATCTCAAGTTCAACCAGAAATAAAAAAAATATCCTTAGCCTGAATAGGTCAACTTTGCAATGACAAACGTTAAATTCTGTTATCCAATTAAAAGCCAATTAAGGCGATATTGGCTCATGCACCATTTACCGGAAATCTGAGACATTGGCGTAGCTAACTGGAAAGAAAGGGTGATGCGTTTTCATAAAAAATTGCCAAATCTATACATAAATGATATCATATATATCTTTGGTAGAGTGAAAGTAATTTAATCAAAATTTCCCTTTATTTACATGATGGATGATTCGCAACAACATTAAAAGTATAAATATTAAATTTGAGATTTAATCGTATTTTCGGTTAAGGGGTCTAACTGAATTTAAAATGCGTTTTATTCTTTCAAAGATATCTAAAGAAGCAGTAGGGAAGTAAAAACTGATTTTTTTTTACATTGTGTGTCATACTAATTAAAAATAAACTGCAAACAATAGAAAAGAAAAGCAAAGCGAAAATAAAATAAGAAATGCAAAAACAAATGTTTTTCCAGCGTAATTTCACCAAAGACACGATTTTAATATTCATTTTATAATCCAAACCACATCTTTCTAAAAAAACTTATTCCCAATTTGCAAAAACAAGTGTGGAAAGTGATCAATTACGTAACGAGTACAAGAAATGCACTTTCCAATGAGTTATGTACACTATTTTTCCTACGACCCCAACATTTTTTATATTCCAACTTGTTTTTTTTATAAAATATGAATCATGGAATTTACTCCACATTACCTGCTTAAAGCTGCTGCCCCAAAAATCAAAATAAAGGTAGGTACACCTATTCATAAGTTTCTTTTTCTAAAGATATTATTTAAATTAAGTTAAATTTTCTTAAAAGCGCAATAAGATTAGTAAACCAGTAAGGAATTTTAATTAATTAGATTCGACATCCTAAGACCGGTTTCTGCCTTTCGGCTTCATCAGTTAGGCTTTTCGAATCCAATAAATAAAATTCCAAACTCGTACAAGTCAATAGCTATATCCGCTATAAGATAACATTTTTAGATGTGCTACCATCTATGGTAAGAAGAGAGTATTGACGCTACGCGGCACGTGCTAAACCCTACTCACTATCCAAAGTAGGCTTTTGCAGTGTCAAATCTAACAGGAAAATTGATGTTTTCCGCGATCTGTCATAATCTGACATTATTGGCGCCTGCCTATTTTCATTTACAATAAATAAATGAAAGGAGTCAAAATTTTAAAACAAAATTAATCTGAATATTTTGTAAGGCTTTTTCTTGCCACAAAGAAAAATATGTCTTACAAGTGACGCTTTAATACGGAAATTGCTCGAGCGCCAGTTTTTTGTGTGGTTTGCTCCACAACCCTTAGAAACGGCCTCTTTCAGTGGCACAGGTAACTTCAGATGGAGATACGGTATTCTCCAGGGGTCTTGTTGATTTCAGATTCAATTATTTTTAACTCATTATATACCTTTAATAGCCCTGAAAATAAAATTCTTTTTATTTCAAAGCCCAACCCTTAAAACCCTGAACAAAAAAATATACTAAAATAAACGTTCGATTTAGCGCTAGTGACTGACGGCGGTTACTGTCGGAATGACTCTATCAGACTATAATTAAATTTACCAAATTATTAAACTAAACGGAAGAATTTATTAAGTGTCATTAAATATTTATATTAAAAAGAGTTATTTAACCTTATTAATTTATAAGATGAAACGACGGAGTTTATCAAAAATTAACGGGAGAGTTAGTTAACTTCATTAACTTTTAGAAATTAATCAAACACAATTATTTATGTTCAGAAAATAAATAAATAAATTCGGGAGAGTTATTATATTTAAAATACAGTCTAACGGGTGAATTTATCCTGTTTTTCTACTGTGATTTTAAACGGGGACGCGACCGATTCCTAGACTTTCAGCTTAGCCGACATTGACAGTCAATACGATTGACGCCAATGCCAAACTAGCGTGAGTAAGGGATTGAAATTGCCTAAGTGGTAATGGGGAGCCTATATAGAGCTAGATCAATCCCAAAGTTGTCGGAATTTAATACGGGTTTACGGACGAACTCCTAAACTTTCAGCATAGCCGACATTGACAGCCAATACGATTGACGCCAATGCCCAACTAGCGTAAGGGGTTGAAATTGCCTAAGTGGTAATGGGGAGCCTAAATAGAGCTAGATCAATCCCAAAGTCTCAGAATCTGGAGAGGTAGCTTGTTTTAAAATATAAAATAAAATATCTGGTCACCGAGCTTCGCTCTTCCCCACTAAATAAATTTTCCTAAAGAAAACGAACGGAAATCAAAAAGATTAAAACTAAAAGAATCTTTTTCGTTGAAATATTTAACGCGTTTCTAAGCAAAATAAAACGATTTAATTTAGTCCCAAATTAACACGGTGATAAAATTAAATTCAAAACACGGAAAAACAACGTTATCAGTTTTGTATCTAAGGTTTTTATGACGGCGGCGGATAAAATTCGGAGTTGCTACTAATTACTTTAAATCGACTGGTTAGTTTTGATCGGACAAAGTGAATGAAATCTTATTTGAAAATTATTCTTCATCTAACCTCTGAAGTGTCCCTACTTCTCAAAATCTCTCCCACCTAGTTGACTTAATTCACGGTGCGCGCAGTCCTAGACCAAAACGGCGTTTTGTGACGTAGAAAATTTAAATGTACCCGGGGAGCCAAATAAAAATCGAACGTTTAAATTAATTTTAAATAAATTTTCATTTAATTCCAGATTTGCTTAAATTAATTAAGCCGTGAAAAATAGCTTCATTACAATTTTAACGAAAACAAAATTTTTCTCACAGTCATTCCACTCGAAATATAATATAAATTATATTAAATATTCGTGGGGAAAAATGTCGGAGTGAAAATTTATTTGTAAAAAATGTGGCGACTTGGATTCGATGACAAATCGGAAATTGCATTAATGCAGCCAAAAATGCATCCAAAAAATGCATTATTTGAGAGGCCTCTTGGAAGATTTAAAAATTTTGTAAATAAGAGTCAGAATTGGCCCAAGTCGGGTACCCAGGGGTTTTTAAGGTCGCTGATCACGATTATGATGTTCAAATTGGCCCCACGAACACCTGGAGCTCAGGAACCCCGATAAACGTCATCTTCGGGGGACTATCTCAAAATTCAAGTGGGGAATTAGAGAAACTCGCTGCCCGGGGGTTTTTTGGGTCGCTAAATCCAAATACGGCATCGGCGAACACCCCTGAACACCTGGTGCACCTGAACCTGGACGTCATCCCCGAGAATTTTCCAGAAAATATTGACAAAAGCAAACCGAAAATCTCTACGGGGGCGTTTTTTGGGGTGCTAAATCCAAATGTCACATCGAAAACCCCCGAACACCTGGTGCACCAGAACCTGGCCCTAAACGTCGTCTCCGAGGTTTTTCCAGACATAATCGAAAAAGATGAATCGAACATCGTGAAGGGAGTTTTTTGAGGCGCTGAATCCGAATTTCGTGTCGACAACGACCCCCCGAGCACCTGGTGCACCTGAACCTAGCCCTGAACGTCATCTTCGCGGCTTTTCCCGAAAATATCGACAAAAACGAACTGAAAATCGTTGAGGGGGGTTTTTTGAGGCCCTGGATCCGAATTTCGTGTCGAAAACGACCCCCCCCCCCGAGCACCTGGTGCACCTGAACCTGGCCTGAACGTCATCTTCGCGACTTTTCCTGAAAACGAACTGAAAATCGTTGAGGGGGGTTTTTGAGTCGCTGAAACCGAATTTCATGTCGAAAACAACCCCCCGACTACCTGGTGCACCGGAACCTGGCCCTGAATCTCATCTCCATGGCCTTTACAGACAAGGCAGCAAAGAACTCACCAAAAATCGGCGGATAATTTCACACATTCAGTCATTAAACTGGGGCCCTCGAAAAAGTTGATCCACTCCTATGAGAATGACGAAAATGATCTCCGAACTTTTCCGAGCGGCCTTTCACTTTTCTCCCAACACTCAAAACGCTTTTGTGTCAATACACACAGCTGCTCCTGAGTCAAGGCCCCGCCCACCAACGCGTACAACGCAGCTGGGGGCAGTAGAAAACTGTTACAACAGAAATACATTACCAAATTTCCACAGTCAGGAGAAACAACCCCTTAACGATGTTCGATTCATCTTTTTCGATTATGTCTGGAAAAACCTCGAAGACGACGTTTAGGGCCAGGTTCTTATGCACCATGTGCTCGGGGGGTCGTTTTCGACACGAAATTCGGATTCAGCGCCTCAAAAAACCCCCTTCACGATGTTCAATTCATCTTTTTCGATTATGTCTGGAAAAACATCGAAGACGACGTTTAGGGCCAGGTTCTTATGCACCAGGTGCTCGGGGGGTCGTTTTCGACACGAAATTCGGATTCAGCGCCTCAAAAAACCCCCTTCACGATGTTCGATTCATCTTTTTCGATTATGTCTGGAAAAACCTCGGAGACGACGTTTAAGGCCAGGTTCTGGTGCACCAGATGCTCGGGGGGTCGTTTTCGACACGAAATTCGGATTCAGCGCCTTAAAAAACCCCTCTTCACGAAGTTCGATTCATCTTTTTCGATTACGTCTGGAAAAACATCGAAGACGACGTTTAGGCCAGGTTCTTATGCACCAGGTGCTCGGGGGGTCGTTTTCGACACGAAATTCGGATTCAGCGCCTCAAAAAACCCCCTTCACGATGTTCGATTCATCTTTTTCGATTATGTCTGGAAAAACCTCGGAGACGACGTTTAGGGCCAGGTTCTGGTGCACCAGGTGCTCGGGGGGTCGTTTTCGACACGAAATTCGGATTCAGCGCCTTAAAAAACCCCTCTTCACGAAGTTCGATTCATCTTTTTCGATTACGTCTGGAAAAACATCGAAGACGACGTTTAGGCCAGGTTCTTATGCACCAGGTGCTCGGGGGGTCGTTTTCGACACGAAATTCGGATTCAGCGCCTCAAAAAACCCCCTTCACGATGTTCGATTCATCTTTTTCGATTATGTCTGGAAAAACCTCGGAGACGACGTTTAGGGCCAGGTTCTGGTGCACCAGGTGCTCGGGGGGTCGTTTTCGACACGAAATTCGGATTCAGCGCCTTAAAAAACCCCTCTTCACGAAGTTCGATTCATCTTTTTCGATTACGTCTGGAAAAACATCGAAGACGACGTTTAGGCCAGGTTCTTATGCACCAGGTGCTCGGGGGGTCGTTTTCGACACGAAATTCGGATTCAGCGCCTTAAAAAACCCCTCTTCACGAAGTTCGATTCATCTTTTTCGATTATGTCTGGAAAAACCTCGGAGACGACGTTTAGGGCCAGGTTCTGGTGCACCAGGTGCTCGGGGGGTCGTTTTCGACACGAAATTCGGATTCAGCGCCTTAAAAAACCCCTCTTCACGAAGTTCGATTCATCTTTTTCGATTACGTCTGGAAAAACATCGAAGACGACGTTTAGGACAGGTTCTTATGCACCAGGTGCTCGGGGGGTCGTTTTCGACACGAAATTCGGATTCAGCGCCTTAAAAAACCCCTCTTCACGAAGTTCGATTCATCTTTTTCGATTATGTCTGGAAAAACCTCGGAGACGACGTTTAGGGCCAGGTTCTGGTGCACCAGGTGCTCGGGGGGTCGTTTTCGACACGAAATTCGGATTCAGCGCCTTAAAAAACCCCTCTTCACGAAGTTCGATTCATCTTTTTCGATTACGTCTGGAAAAACATCGAAGACGACGTTTAGGCCAGGTTCTTATGCACCAGGTGCTCGGGGGGTCGTTTTCGACACGAAATTCGGATTCAGCGCCTTAAAAAACCCCTCTTCACGAAGTTCGATTCATCTTTTTCGATTATGTCTGGAAAAACCTCGGAGACGACGTTTAGGGCCAGGTTCTGGTGCACCAGGTGCTCGGGGGGTCGTTTTCGACACGAAATTCGGATTCAGCGCCTTAAAAAACCCCTCTTCACGAAGTTCGATTCATCTTTTTCGATTACGTCTGGAAAAACATCGAAGACGACGTTTAGGCCAGGTTCTTATGCACCAGGTGCTCGGGGGGTCGTTTTCGACACGAAATTCGGATTCAGCGCCTCAAAAAACCCCCTTCACGATGTTCGATTCATCTTTTTCGATTATGTCTGGAAAAACCTCGGAGACGACGTTTAGGGCCAGGTTCTGGTGCACCAGGTGCTCGGGGGGTCGTTTTCGACACGAAATTCGGATTCAGCGCCTTAAAAAACCCCTCTTCACGAAGTTCGATTCATCTTTTTCGATTACGTCTGGAAAAACATCGAAGACGACGTTTAGGCCAGGTTCTTATGCACCAGGTGCTCGGGGGGTCGTTTTCGACACGAAATTCGGATTCAGCGCCTCAAAAAACCCCCTTCACGATGTTCGATTCATCTTTTTCGATTATGTCTGGAAAAACCTCGGAGACGACGTTAAGGGCCAGGTTCTGGTGCACCAGGTGTTCGGAGGTCGTTTTCGACGTGACATTTTGATATAGCACCCCAAAAAACGCCCCCATAGAGATTTTCGGTTTGCTTTTGTCAATATTTTCTGGAAAATTCTCGGGGATGACGTCCACGTCTAGGTTCAGGTGCACCAGGTGTTCGGGGGTGTTCGCCGATGCCGTATTTGGATTCAGCGACCCAAAAAACCCCCGGGCAGCGAGTTTCTCTAATTCCCCACTTGAATTTTGAGATAGTCCCCCGAAGATGACGTTTATCGGGGTTCCTGAGCTCTAGGTGTTCGTGGGGCCAATTTGAACATCATTCGTGTTCAGCACCCCAAAAAACATATAATTCCGTTGAAAAATTTTCTATCGCTCTCATGTTTCGAAACAGGCACTTTTAAACACCATTTGACTAGGCTATATCCCCACGCCCCTTCCTTATGATTTTTAAATGATTTTTTTTTTAATTTACTTACTGCTAAGAATTTTTTGTTTCAAAAATGATTGGCCCTGGTCTAAATAGCCAACCCTCAAAACGTTATTTAGTTCCGGAATTTTTACTCAGTCGTCTTGATTTTTTCTAATTTTCTTATAATTTCCCCTAAATTTTCCAACCACCCGCACACTGATAAGAATTTTTTGTTTCAAAAATGATTGGCCCTGGTCTAGGAGCAATCCAAACTGTTCTATAGATTTAAAATTAAAAACTTATTCTTAACTCTTAATTTGATTTATTTATTTTTTATTCTGTCAGTATCACTTTTTTGTTATTTAATTCGATATACCTACTTTATAATTTTTGAATTTGTATTGAAGCTTGTAAACGACAAAGAAAATAAATATGAAGACTCACCTCTAATTCCTGATCCGAAATGTTGTAAGCTGCAACCAGTTCTTCTACAAGTCCATCCAGTCTACCAATTAGAGCTGATAGAGCCACAGCGGCTCCCGACACCGAACTCCCTTGGTGAACTAGAAGTTCTCTACTTTTACATTCCAGACTTCCTAGTCTCGTTTGCAGGGTCAAGTTTTCTTGTCTCCTCTGCTCGCCTAATTTCTTCTACAAGAAAAAAATAAACAAAAACTAGAAAGTTGGAGGCTTTTTTTAGTGAATTCGCTTCCTTGATAGCTGTTTCTGCCAGCTACCCATAGAGAATATACACAAGGTGTTATTGGGACACAGACGTAACACAATTAGACAATTTCAAACCTTAGTCAACGATGACAGTTTCTACACTATAGCTTATGCAGACGACCTAGTGATTCTGCAAACAGGAAGATTTGAAGGAATACTCTGTGCTAGAATGCAAGAGGCCCTTAATATCATAGAACAGTGGTGCAAAGACCACTCACTGTCAATAAACCCAAAAAAGACAGAGATGGTTCTTTTCACGAATAAAAGGAAGCTTGCAAACATCCAGGCCCCAAAGCTCCTAAATACTAAATTGAACTTTTCTGCAGAGGTGAAATATTTGGGGGTCACTTTTGACAGCAAGTTAACATGGAACTCTCACCTAGAAAACAGAGTCAAAAGAGCATACATATCTTATGAACAGTACCGTAGAACCATTGGCCGCACCTGGGGAATGTCACCTAAGGTTACGGCCTGGATCTACACTGCAATCATAAGACCTATGCTAACGTACGGTGCGATTGCCTGGGGAGTCAAAACTAACCAGCGGACAGTCGTTCGCAAATTGGATCAAATCCAAAGAATAGCATGCCTCAACATAACACCAACTAGAGCAATGGAGGTGATCCTTGGTCTCACCCCCCTTGATATATTTATTAAGGAGGCTGTAGTGATGACCATGACACGGCTACGCTCTACAGGTATACAACCTGACGTAGGATCTGGTCAGTCGAGGTGTAACTTGTGTCACGAGGTCCTTGGAGAGGTCCCACTGCTACAAGCCAACACAGATTCGATTGCACCAAGATATGCCTTTTACAGGCCCTACAGGGTAATAACAAAAAACGTACAAGAGGCTACATTGGCAGCAGGTACCTTGTGCATCTACACCGATGGGTCTAAAACAAATGAGGGGTGGAATTTATTCCAGATCCCTGAATCTCAATATAAAATGGGCAATGGGTTCTAATGCCAGTGTAGGTCAAACAGAGCTCACTGCTATCTCAATCGCCGCAAAAGAGACTACCAGTAAAAACATTACTGGTAATAATATTTACATCCTCACGGACAGCAGACAGGTACTACTAGCTCTGGATAGACCACGGGTTACATCAGGTCTAGTACTAGAATGTCACCAGGCCCTGATCGAAGCTTGCAACAACAACGTGGTCACGTTAGCTTGGATCAAAGGTCATGGAAAATCAAAAGGCAACCGTGCAGCTGACTCTTTAGCTAAGAAAGCAGCCTCCCAAAAACTTTTGGGACCTGGCACTTTCATAAGCTTATCGGCATCAGCTGTGGCTGACCTACTGAAGAAACACTCCCTTGACAAGTTTAAGGGTAGATGGGACGACGAAACAGGTTGAAGCTAGCCAAGGAACTATTACAGTATCCGAACAGCGAAATAGCCAAAAAATACATGACTATGAACAGACAGAACCTGTGCACAGCCACAGGTATCCTGACTGGCCACTGTCATCTACGAAAACACCTCTACAGGATGGGGTTATCTGACACCCCACTGTGTAGAGGATGTAAACAGGAAGACGAGACTGTCGAACACATTCTTTGCGAATGCCCGACACTCTCACAAATGAGACATTTTCTTTTCGGCGAGCGGTGGCTAACACATGCCAACATGAGGGAGCTACCTTCAGGCGACGTCATCGCCTACTTTAAACAAGTAGGCTGGCTGACGAGCTAAAAGGAAGGCTCAACCTCAGAAGGACGCACAATGGGCCAAATGTGGCCTACGTGCTGTGGGGTGACCCACCCTTCTAGATTTACAGATACAGATAGACAATTTCAATTAGTGTTTTAGTAATTTTGGTTATTTCTTTCTCGACTCGTAATTTACGAACCACGCGGTATCCTTTTTCATATTTCTCATAGGAACTTCTAGAGGGGAGGCCAAGCGGGGATTTTCCGCGTTACTCGAGCGCGTCAGAAATCCATATGGGGAGAAACCTTGCACCCTGTAATATACCCCTACCATATATGAACCCTTAATATAGTGGGGTGCGCTGAGAGCAGCCCGTCAGATTAGTAAAAAAAATCGATCCTTAGAAACAATCAAGCGCGTCAGATTAAGAAAAGGTAAGTTAGTACATCCAGAAAAGTGTATATTTCAATATTCTGTCAATTTGCGCGTGACATAATAGACCAGTGTAGATAGCGTTGAAAATGGTAAAAAGTGAAATAAAATAACAAACATGAAAGGAAAAATAATTTACAGGCGCTCTGGGGTCGGGAAGTGGAAGGGGGGGGGGGGGAGTTTTTAAGGGTAGAAAACTGTTTATCTCGATTTCCGGCAAAACTACAGGTCCTATGGAAAAAAGTTAAATGGCAAAGTTGTAGGTAATAAAAAGATCTACAACTTTTGTATTTACACTTTTTTCACATAACGTCAAAATTTATGTGAAAAATTTAAATAACCAAGTTTTTGGTTTTTTATTTTTATCTTTTACAGAAAAAAATTTTTTTTCACGAAATTTGGTGTAAACTTACCTTTTTATATCCCAAACACTCTGTAATTTTTTTGTTTTAAAATATTTATTTTTTTAACCTTATTTTGACTTAATATCGAAAAAGCAGTCTAATTTTCAATCGAAAATTCTCTCGTCAAAATATCTGCTTTTTTAAAAAACTCGGTGGGCTTTTTGTTCGTTGAAATCTCTACTTTTTGATGGTGTTAAAAAAAATATACATTACTATGGTAAATGTTCTCAAAAAAAGCAAATAAGAAACGAAGAAAACTTTTTTTTTAAATCATCATGTACAATCTTGAGCTATTTATTTAAATTTATACTTTAATTACTCTTTTGTTTATCAATGTAACACGGAATCTTCCTTTTCCAATGAGTTTCATCCTACTATTATTTTATTTGGTTTCAAAAATTATCTGCACTGGTCTATAAGGAAATGGGCGAGTCACAAAGTTGTATTCCCTATACCTAAGCTTTTTAGTTTTCGAGATATTTTGATATTTCACTTACAAGAAAAGCAATAACTTCGAAACCTATGGAATCAGCCAAATCCTATTTTAACTGAAAAAAATTAGACTAACAATTGAAATGTTCAAACGACAATATCGTTCTTATTTTAAATAGGACGACCTGTATTTTATAATGTAGCAAAGTCCATGACCTTTTAAAAATTATAAAGGTCTACTATGATATATACTCCCCCCCCCCAGTTTTCGAGGAATCTGAGCACGGTCGCGCCAAGCCCGCCACCAGCCAATACTATATATTAAAAAAAAATCACCCCTTTTGGGGGAGAGTACTGGCCCAGAAGGGGTTAATGGGGGTGGGAAGCAATATTCAGCCCCACCACCGTATACTCAGCATCCTCTAAAACGGGGGGTATACATATATTTGCCGCTGATATTTAAAAAAAATTGACCCCTTTTGGGGGAGAGTATTGGCCGCCGGAGGAGTTGGTGGAGGTCGGAAACGATATCCAACACCACCACCGTAGATTGTAGATTACAAAGTGGTCGATTGGCCCAAATTGGCCTTACTACACTGCGACCTATAAGATCTTTTGTGTATACCCTACATCTATGTTTTGCCCAGAAGATCTAGGCTTTTCAGAAAGCCTATTATATTTTTTGGAACTAGTTCTGTAACCTGACCAGGCTCTAGGAAGACCTGTTCCAGGTATTTAAGGCGTTGGCGGACAATTACCCTGCAATTGCAGATAATATGTTCCGCCGTCTCATCTGCATCATTGCCCATTTTACAGATGATATCTGAGTGAGCAGTGTCCAGTGAGAATTCCTGTGATTACTCTGAGATCAGATTTCTGAAGCTCCAAGAGCAATTTAGCGTATCCAGCAGAAGGTCGTATTAACCTTTTTGCTTGTCTTTGGCCTGGAATGTTTTTCCAGTAGGCTGCACTAAGTTCCTTCTCCATTTTCGGACTTCTTCCACAATGCGGCTTTTTGGGATACCACAGAACGGTTCTGGTCCGATAAAAGGAGTACAAGCTCCTTCTTTTGCAAGACCATCAGCAATCTCATTTCCGACAATTCCTTTATGCCCTGGCACCCACAACAATGTTACTTTGTTGTGGCTAGCCAGTTGCTGAAGGGATTGTTTTGGACTCATAAGTTGTGGACGTCAGAGCCTTTAAAGCAGCCTGACTATTGGATGCAATAAATATTCTGGCTGAAATGAGGCTTTTTTTAAGGCACTCTTGGGCACAGAAATCTATTGCTAATAATTCCGCTTGGAATATGTTCCCAGGTTTACTGACATCCTAGTCCTAGGGCCGGTAACCCCTATTCCTACTCCCTCGTTTGTTTTTGACCCATCAGTATAGTAAGTGAGGGCACCTCTTGTAATTAGAGCGACTTCGGTTTGTGTTAACTCACGTTCGTTGATGACAACGTTTAACGTGAGTTCGAAATCTTGTTTAGCAGACATAGTCCGTGGGCATCATCATGGATTGAGTTACTCCAACCCTTAGTATCTCAAGATGCCCCGTTAAGTCGCCGCGTTTCAGGATTCGGCCTGTGTTAGCCTATAGACACCACCACCACTACTTTACAGTCCAAAAAGAAAACCTGCTTTCTTTCTTTAACTGTCTTTGAATAATCGGACACGGTGGCCTAGTTGGTAAAGCGTCTGCCAATTCAGCTTGGTCAGTGTTCGGAGAGTAGGTTCGAATCCTGCAGCATTCAAGTGGAATTAAAGTCAGATAAGACTTTGGCAAGTGCAAAAAGGTATTTGTGTCATACGCAATTTCATTCACGCCGGTAAACAGGCCGGATGAGATCGGATATCTCGTGGAACTGATAGGGGTTGGTGACACAATTACACACTTGTTAGTCGGTAGATCACCTGCATGACAAAGGCATAGTCCTGGGTTTAAGGTGATTGAGGTCCGTAGGTGGTGTTTATTCCGAAGGGAGACCCACAAAAGCAAACACCGGCTTTCAGACCTATTTGTCTGATACCGGCATTGGGCAAATTATACGAGATCTTAATAAGGAACAGGTTGAAGAAGGAGCTTGAAGAAAAGGCAGGCCTCGCAGACACACAGTACGGTTTTAGAAGGGGTAGGTCTACGGTGGATGCAATAATGGAAGCATTGGGGATAGCAAGAACGGCGGGTAAGTGGAGTGTCATGATTCTCTTGGACATACGTAATGCGTTTAATACGGCCACGTGGAAAACTATTATAGACAGGTTGATTGACATTGGAATAAGCGGGTATTTGATAAACATTGTGCAAGGCTACTTTGAAGGTCGAACGATAATTATAGGGAAAGGCTACTCAAGACAGGTTACACAGGGAGTTCCGCAGGGGTCAGTGCTGGGGCCCACGTTATGGAACGTGATGTACGACTCTATATTGAGAATGAATTTGGGCAATAGATGTCACACGGTCGCATATGCAGATGATCTCGTACTGATAGCTGGAGGGAAGGATAAAGAGGAGCTCATGGGGGAGGCAAATCTGGGGCTGATGAAGATTGAAAGATGGATAGACGAGAATAACCTGGAGCTCGCAGGGGAGAAAACGGAGGTGGTAGTGGTCAATGGAGGGAGGAACACTGAAGGCTTGAAGTTCGAAGTAGGCGACATGGAAGTGACAGCAATTAAAGCGGTGAAATATCTAGGAGTGTGGATCTCGCAAAAGGATTGGTTCACTGAGCATATCAGGAAAGCGATAGAGAAAGCTGAGAAGAGTGTGGCGGCTCTCACGAGAATTCTGCCAAATGTAGGGGGCCCAGGTTCTAGGAAGAGGAAAGTGATATGCGAGGTGGCTCAATCCATATTGCTTTATGGAGTTCCAGTATGGATCGACGTTATGAAGGTGGCTAGATATAGACAACTGTATATAAGCCTTCAAAGAAGACTGTTGATGCGAATAGCATCAGCATATAGAACAGTGTCAGCCGAGGCCATTCAGGTCGTAGCGGGGGTTCCGCCGATAAATTTGTTGGCACAGGAGAGGGTGTATTGCTATAAAAATCGTGAAGGATCCGCAGAGAGCAGAAAAAAGTTGGCAAGGGACAGAACGATGACAGAATGGCAGAGGATATGGGAGGATGGCAGGGCGGCTTGGACTAAGAGGTTAATACCAAATATAAAACCATGGATGGAGTGCAAGCACAGGATGACGGACTACCACATGACGCAGGCCCTAACTGGCCATGGCAGCTTCCAAGGTTACCTACACAGATTCGGGAACAGCGGGACGACCCGCACCACACCCTCTTTGAGTGCAGGGGATGGAGGAATGCAAGAGAGGAATGCGAAAGAGAATTGGGAACTGCCATAGGTCCGGACAACATGGTGGATGAAATGATGAAGGGAGAGAAAGAATGGAGTGTGGTGATGGAATGGGTCAGGAACGTGATGAGGGCCAAGGAGGAAGAGGAGTGGGCGAGACAGGGAAGACGCTCAAGAAGATAATAGACGACAAAGGAGTATTCTTGAGGAAATGCCAACAAGGTGGATGCCAAGGATGCTTCTGGAGACCGAGGAGGTTTTTTAGTGGGTATTAGAACTCTTGAGTCCCACAGATCCCCCCCGAACATCCAGGGGGGACATGCGTAAACGGCATTTTTCCTCCTCACAAAAAAAAAGGTCAGAAAAGAGACGTTAAAATTAACAAACAACTGTCTTTGAATAACAATTGTCCTTTGTTAATCTGCAAATGCCTTGTCCAAATTTTCTCCTTTCTTCCAAAATCCGTTTTCTTTTAAAACATTTTACTACATACCATTTTTTAACTTCTATCATCTTCTACATATCATTAAATTATAAATGCTGGGAAAATACGAATGAAACTTTTTACAAAGGAAAACTTATTCTATTCTCTTCTTACTCCAAAGTCTTTTTCTCAATAATTTCAATTTTTTCAACAACCACCTTTTTTCAAAAAAATCAAGTTACAAAATTTTAGTTATATTCAAAATTCCTTTAACTTATGTTGGAATTCAAATAGGAAGTTTGATAATTTTTAACATTTAATCGCGACACGAAAATTTAATTATTTTTTTAAAAATTTATGTTCATTTTTGAAGTACTCTTTACATAATTCTTTTTTAAACAATTTTTTGATAATTTTGAATCCATTACGCTATAGATTAATATAACAGATCGAAATGTCTAAATTACTATTGGTATTTCTTCATAAGTGTAACAAACCTGTAATTATGTATTGAAAACATCACACTGTCCCATCGACTTTCATATAAACTGAGGTAACTTTTCCCTCATTTAACCGTTGAGATAAAGTCTTTCAATTTGGGGCATCTTGTAGGTCTTAGAACTTTATTGTCGCAACAAGTGATGGAATTTAGGAAGAACTCTATAGAAGTCATAATGAAGTCCGTGGAAGTCAGGATGAAGTCATCTGGAAGTCATATGAAGTCATCTGGAAGTCAGCGAAGTCATGTTTAAATCAGAGGAAGTCATTTGGACGTCTAAGAAAGTCCATAGAAGTCCACAGAAAGTCATGAAAGTTTGGAAGTCAGGTATGAAAAAAAGATACCGCGTGGTTCGTAAATTACGAGTCGAGAAAGAAATGACCAAAATTATAGGCTTTTTTCTTGGTAATAAAAAAAGTAAATTATGTCTTTTACTTACTAGCTGTTTGAATTCTTCTTTCTTCTCGACTAGTTCCTTATTCTTAGCCTGGATTAGTAATTTTTGTCTATGAACTTCAGCTTCTGACTCCTTTAGAGCGTCGTGTAAAGTCGTTTTTTCAGCTTGCATGAAATCTTGTAACTCCATACTTTCCAGTTCTAAATCTTGCTGTTGCTGCATTAGGATTCTTTGTGCCGCTATATTTTTGTCTAATTCCATTTGTAAGGTACGACATAGTGCGTTTAATTTTGAGATTTCTTCTTCTTGTCGTATTACCACTTGACCTACGTTTTGAAATTTGGTTTCTAGTACCAGTAAGCTGTCGTTAGGACCGGAGTCTACATCTAAAAATAAATTATGTAAAACAAAAATTGGATTGCTCGTGCGTTTGCTATATTCTTTCATACAACTGTTACAGCAAGAGATTAGTTACTTAAACACAAGGAAAGCGCCTGCAATAGACCGAACAACCCCAAAAATGTTAAAGGAACTACATGTGTGCGAGACTAGACCGCGTGACGTCAGTAGCCCGTTCTGGCCACCCACTAAAGAACCCGAAACTCTTTTACAAACACTCTAGTCATATAATTTTGATGAAGTGATGCATCCATATCGAAGTTCGTACAGGCCACTGACGTCACGCGGCCTAGTCTCGTTTTCTAGCCTCGCGCTCATCCTTGGTTTCATAATGCTTATAGCGGACGTAAATCTTAAAATTTGCACTCGAAATTTTTGTAATCATTTTTTAATCATAAAATCTCTCTATTTCAGTTCAAATGAAAAAATGTCGAACCAGCCTATTAGAGCAGGCACACTACGTAAATGGTTATTATCCTGTGAATTAATTTTATACAGAATATTTCTCGAAATTATTAAGACAAAAATGGCGATATTACCTACAAGAAGCAAAAAATACCTGAAATAATTTCGATACCCAAACAAGGCAAAGACCCTAATAAAGGTATATCTGTTGTGGGTACCACTGTTGGAAATAAATTGCTTTTTTTCATATCATAGAGACCTATACTGCCCTACTAAGAATAAAGGCGGTATCTGTATTTGGGCTAAAACTGAGAAGATGAGGTTCAAAGTTCTAACTTAATTCTTTTTAGTTTTTTTTAAATATTACTACCATTAAGCGCACAAACACTTTATTCGGTCGTAATAATGTATCCACTGTGAGTATGGACTATTTCCTCGAAATATCTTAGTATTGTCATTTTGCCACGAGTTATTCTCGTTTAAAGATTTTCCTCCGTGGGATTATGTAATCCGCTTTGGATGCCGGCTAACCACAGTGAAGTGGGGTGTGGATTGATATAAGTTGTTAACTAAAAAGAAAATGGGCGCCTGGAGATTGTTTTACCCTCATCCAAAATACAGTCAATTTAGTCACTCAACCTCCAGAATGGATCTAAATTGAGCCCACTAATAAAAAAAAATAAACTACGTCGCAACCAAAAATTTGCTTACCTTAGTTCGGGTCAAGGCTATTCGTGACTATTAGTAATTGAAAGAACAGTAATTAATTACTCAATAACTGTTTAATAATTGCACTTACATAAAACTGTACAGGTCAAAAAAAATAAAAAGGAATCCAAGTGATCCCACTAAAATTGCGCTAGTAAAAAAAAACGATTAAATTATTTAATCAATTAAATGACCAACAATAGGGGTGTTACACCGTCCGCGAGAGCTCTCAAGGTCGTTGGAATTGGGCGTAAAAAAAAAGATACCACTCGCCCCTATAAGTCGCTTACAAAATACCAAAAAAAATTAGAGAAAATATATATAAATACTAATTTAGAGACCTGTAAAAATTACGAATTACCAAATAATGTCTATGAACCACTATAAAAAAAAGGAAAAACTTGCGGTTGTTCAAAATTAAATAGCGGCAACTTGCGGCTACTAACTCGTCAGGTCAGGTCAACCCGGAAATCTGGTTGACAATCAGCCCAACACGAGAATCTGGACGTCTATCAGCCCAACACGAGAATCTGGACGTCAATCAGCCCAACACGAGAATCTGGACGTCAATCAGCCCAACACGAGAATGTGGTTCACAATCGCCCAGTACGAGAATCTGGTAATCATCCGCCCAATACGAAAACCCCTTTATACAGTGAAGGGGAATTCTCGGCAAACTTTCCTGACAGATGCTTCCGTATAAGATGAATCCTCGGAGAATCAATTCGTCTAACGTGGGAAGTACTATCCCTGACAAAAATGGCGTCGTTACGAACGTGGCTTGGTTCGATACAAAATATCAATTCCTCTTCAAGAGAATCAGACCAGGGTAAACACACCAAATCAAATAGGCACCCTGCACGTCTAACAATACGGAAATCGCTCGTCTATCCCAATCAATGGTACGAAATAATCTTCATAAACACCGGGCGACTCCTCAAAATTTTGTCTAAACTACGTTATACTTATCACCCACAAGAAAGAAAGACAAGGCCCGTCCCAAAATTTCTTTCGAAATCATTCTCGAAGGAATCTCACCACGCAAGACCAGAAAGAGCTTCACCTAATAATCGCCACGGGTCACTTAATACGACGCGATCTGACCAATGAAATAACTGGTGACTGGCTAACACAGCCGTACAACACTTTAAAGTTAACAGAAGAAATGAACGAACCGACAGAAGGAAACATGACATCGATCAAATTAGACGTAAACAATCTATTTGTGCAATCTATTTTAATGTTCGAAATACTTTATATGAAACTAACTAGCTCGTTCAAATAGATATAAACTGAGTCAAAAGAATTGAGGCTATCTTATGTGATATATGGTTTCTAAATAATATAATTCGATCCCTACAGTGGCTCACATCTACAAGGTATGAAAAACTAATTAATGTAGTAAGGTCTTAATGCCGAATTTAAACGTTACAATTTACCACCAAAAAGCCTTAGCAAAAGGTACAATTTGTGCAGATACGGCTAACAAAATAAAGAGAAATTTAACTAGCAAACCACGATGAGCTTCCAAAATGAACGGTTTTATTAATAAACTACTGGCATTCACGACACAAAAACCTTAGTAAAACAAGCAGAAAATAGCAACAAATAATCTGGTAACAATATCTCATGGCCCAAAAATGCAGATACCCCCTTTGTGCTTAGTAAGGCAGTATAAGTCTCTTACCAATTATGTCCAAAATTCTTGAGAGACTATTACTGCAAAACCCAAACACTGAAGAATGGAATACCGCTCCACCAATTTGGCTTCAGGAAAGAACACTCTACAGTGCAACAAGTTCACAGAATAGCTTACAGCATAAATCTAGCCCTGGAAGGCAAAAAATACTGTACATCTGCTTTCCTGGAGGTTAGTCAAGCATTCGACAAGGTTTGGGCTTAAACTACAAAATCAAGAAACATCTTTCCATAACTTATTTTAGACTGTTCAGATCTTACCTAGGTGACAGACAATTACGAACAAA
This sequence comes from Crepidodera aurea, assembly GCA_949320105.2. NCBI lineage: Eukaryota > Metazoa > Arthropoda > Insecta > Coleoptera > Chrysomelidae > Crepidodera > Crepidodera aurea. The sequence goes on along the minus strand of OX439481.2, from coordinate 749,231 downwards.
AGTGAATGAAAGTATGTCCAACAACTTCCCAATAAAATGAGCTGTTCCACAAGGTAGTGTTCTTGGACCGTTACTATATGATCTTCCAACAAATGAAGAAACAGTCATGGGAACATTTACCGACGACAAAGATGTTACAAATTCACTTGAATGATATCCAAACTTGGTTACTCAAATGGAGACAAAATCAGTCCAGGTGACTTTCACACTAAGAAAAGATCAATAAATATAGAACTTGAGGGTTAGATATTGGTTTTTTACGATTTTTGGCTGAAATATTCATCCTACCGAAAAAAGTTTAATATGAGAGTTGTAGATAATTAAAAAATGTAAAACTTTTGTATTAATCATTTTCCAACATAACCTCAAAATTATTGAGAAAAACCGTATTTTTCGTATTTAATTTTTATCTCCCGCAAAAATAATTTTTTTTTATGAAACTTGGTGAAAACATTCTTCTTTGTGTTTTAAATAAGCAAAATATTTATTTTTCGATTTTACACGAATTTAAATTAAAAAGTTCACTAATAATATGGGGAACCCTACAGTGAAGTTTGCTTAGCTCGATTTTTGGTTTCTCTGATTCATCAATGCTTATAATTGCATCAGTATCATTACTTGAACGAACTATCACCAATTCTTGATTTATGTTCATTATGATTCTTCTAAAATCCTCAAAATCCGGAGAGCATCTTTAAAGGAATGTAAACATTAAAATTTCCATTAGCATCAACTAAAATGTTTTCGTTATTTCTTTTTGGAAACTATCCTGCATTCTGCATGGGAACACTCTCATTCGAGTTGACACATAAGTAATTTTTGATAGTTGAAACAAGACCCAAATCTCTTACGGAATTAATTACAACTCCATTCAATTCGTATCGAAGACGAAGACGCTTTGCCGTGCGACTCACGTATCGTTGAACCTCTCTGCTTCCTCCTCTCCTTCCCCTTTGATACACCTCTGCTACCCTCTGCTCTCACTCTGATACGGCCTCTCTGGACTAAGGGAACGCCGACGATGGGGGAAGCCAATGACCCGTGCGACATAGGTAGTTGAAAGACAACATTGAACAAGAAAGTTAGGTTAGGTTTCTAGGATCCTACGAAGTTTGGGTCCTTATTGTTTACGTCTCCGTTTTCCCCATTCGATCCTCTGGCAACGTCCCTGCGCAATCGGTCGGACGGAGAACTGAACGCTATCCCTATCCCGTTTTCCCCATTCAAATTAGTTCAATAATAACCAAGGCCCCCTCGTCACTGCGCATGATAGGCGTATACCCAGTAATATGCCGTTTCCCCGTTAAGCTCCCTGGTCACTGCGTATGAGTTTTGTGTTCGTATACTATACCCAACCCTACGCCGTTTTCCTCATTTAAATCAACCCAATAATAACAGAGATAAGGACCCTTTTGCCACTGCGTATGATACTTGCATTTAATCTGTATACCCCATACATTACTACGTCATTTTCCTCATTCAAATCGATCCAATAATACTGCGCATGATTTTTGTTTACGTATTTAATCTGTATACTCCATACGGTACTATACCCTTTTCCCCATTCAAATCGGATCAATAATAGCCGAGATATAGGCTAAGGCCCTTTTGGTACTCTCCCTCTGTGCCCTCGCGCCACCTTGCGTCTGTCTAGTGTACCTTGCGTTAGAACCCGGCTAGTTTTCATTGCGTTAGAATCCGGCTAGTTTTCATTGCGTCAGAACCAGGGTAGTCTTCATTGCGTTAGAACCCGGGTTGAAGAGGATTTGTCATTGGGGAAAACCTCATCATGCTAATTAAGAGCATAACTCTTCTCTCAAGCTAGCGCATTAGCTTATAGAACTATATTTTTGTTTTGATTACTAATAAATACATAATAAAAAAATACAACTGAGTTAGCAGGAGAAGCAATACTTAATTTCCAACGTCCCTTAAGCTGGAAGAGCAAAGTCAGCAGAAGTAAAAATCAATACATGGAAAATTAAAGGCTCATTAAAGTCTAATTAAATGCCCTAAATTACAATTTTGTGCTCCGCAAATTTTTTTAAAAATGACTGTTTTGCTAGCTTTAACTTAAGCGAGCGAAAAAGTGGTTGAAACAATAAAAATTGCAATTGAGTGATTTTATCTCAAATCAGTTTGTTTGAGTGGTTTTGCCTGAAATAAAGGCGTTTTGAGTATGGAGACCAAAAATTTAATCTATAAAATTTGAGAGGACCTGTGGTATTTGGAAGAATTATTTTTTTGAATCATTTTGTATTAAAAACAGAGAATATAGTCATTTATGCAAAAGACACTTTACACACAAATGTTGAAAATTTTCTTTATCAATTTAAATTGAAACATCATGAACTGTTTTATAGTCTTAAATACAGGGCCACCAAGGCATACGGTATTGCGTTTGGCTTAATTCGGATATAGAGTTTGACATTTGTCAGTTGTACTGATCTTGTGTGTGTGAATAAACGAATAAACAGGTTAGTTTACAAATAAATTTTAAAATTTGGGTATTAACATAGATTTGCAATACATTTTAGTATAATAATAATTGATAATGCTAAATAAAAGTTGTTAAATGTTTATATTTGACATTTCAAAAAAGATAAACACAGTTTAATCAAAAAACAATTACGAAGAAGCGGTTTTAACAAAGGTAATACCATGAGTCCTCCAAATTTTATCGATTAAATTTTTGGTTTTCACGAAAACGGCTTTATTTGGAAAAACCACGAAAACAAACTGATTTTATCTCAAATCAGTTTGTTTGAGTGGTTTTGCCTGAAATAAAGGCGTTTGAGTATGGAAACCGAAAATTTAATCTATAAAATTTGACAGGACGAGTGGTATTTAGAAAGATTATTTTTTGAATCTTTTTGGGTTAAAAACAGAGAAAGACACTTTCCACTCAAAAGTTCGATATTTTCTTTTACATTTAAACGTCAAATATTGATATGATTACTTCTATACCTACAAACGTAATATAAGTTGCCTATCTAGTAGTAGGCATTTAAGATTATTTATTAAGGGTAACGGGTAGACTTGACATTATTTGACAGTTTTAAACGAATTTATGGATGGAGCTGTGTTGTGTGTTAAGATAAACGAATACAAACAGGTTAGTTTACAAATATATTTTGAAATTTGGGTATTAACATAGATTTGCAATACATTTTAGTATAATAATAATTGATAATACTAAATAAAAGTTGTTAAATGTTTATAATTGACATTTCAAAAAAGGTAAACAATAGTTTAATCAAAAAACAAAAACGAAGAGGCGGTTTTATCAGTATAAAACTCAATGATTGGTTAGGATTGTGAGCTCTTATTGGCTGAAACTACAAATTCTGACTGTTTTGACAGATGAAAAAAATAGTCAAAGGTAATACCACGAGTCCTCCAAATGTTATCGATTAAATTTTTGGTTATCACGAAAACGGCTTTATTTGGAAAAACCACGAAAACAAACTGATTGATAAAATCACGAGTCCGCAGAATGATGAGCTGTTATAGTTTTACATACAGGGCCACCAAGGCGATTTTTTGATTGGCTACCCCGCGGAACGGCGCCGTAAATAAAAGCGAAGAAGAAGAATGAAATGAAGTCTTTCTTAATTTAATTAATTTGAAGTGTTCAAAAACTGATATTTAATGAACAAAAAGTGTTGAAGTGAGGTATGTAAAAATGTTAAAGGCGATTTGAAATAAACTAATAAAAACAGGTTAGTTTACAAATACATTTTGAAATTTGGTTATTAACATAGATTTGCATTACATTGTAGTATAATAAAAATTGTTAAATGTTTTCATTTGACATTTCAAAGACGAAGCTGTTTTATCAGTATAAAACACAATGATTGGTTAGGATCCTGTGCTCTTATTGGCTGAAACCCCAAAATCTGACTGTTTTGACAGATGAAAAAAATAATCAAAGGTAATACCACGAGTCCTCCAAATTTTATCGATTAAATTTTTGGTTTTCACGAAAACGGCTTTATTTGGAAAAACCACGAAAACAAACTGATTGATAAAATCACGAGTCCGCAGTACGAGTGATTTTATCTTAAATCAGTTTGTTTGAGTGGTTTTGCCTAAAATAAAGGCGTTTGAGTATGAAGATCAAAAATTTAATCTATAAAATTTCAGAGGACGAGTCGTATTTGAAAGGATTATTTTTTGAATCATTTTGTATTAAAAACAGAGAACATAGTCATTAAAACAGAGAACATAGTCATTAAAACAGAGAACATAGTCATTTATGCAAAAGACACTTCACACACAAATATTGAAAATTTTTGTTACCAATTTAAATTGAAACCTGAGCTGTTATAGTTTTACATACAGGGCCACCAAGGCGATTTTTTGACTGGCTACCCCGCGAAACGGCGCCGTAAATAAAAGCGAAGAAGAAGAATGAAAAAAAAGGTAAACACAGTTTAATCAAAAAACAAAAACGACGAAGCGGTTTTATCAGTATAAAACACAATGATTGGCTAGGATCCTGAGTTGTTATTGGCTGAAATCACAAAATCTGACTGTTTTGACAGATGAAAAAAATAATCAAAGGTAATACCACGAGTCCTCCAAATTTTATCGATTAAATTTTTGGTTTTCACGAAAACGGCTTTATTTGGAAAAACCACGAAAACAAACTGATTGATAAAATCACGAGTCCGCAGGACGAGTGATTTTATCTTAAATCAGTTTCTTTGAGTGGTTTTGCCTAAAATAAAGGCGTTTGAGTATGAAGATCAAAAATTTAATCTATAAAATTTCAGAGGACGAGTCGTATTTGAAAGGATTATTTTTTGAATCATTTTGTATTAAAAATAGAGAACATAGTCATTTATGCAAAAGACACTTTACACACAAATATTGAAAATTTTCTTTACCAATTTAAATTGAAACCTGAGCTGTTATAGTTTTACATACAGGGCCACCAAGGCGATTTTTTGACTGGCTACCCCGCGAAACGGCGCCGTTAATAAAAGCGAAGAAGAATGAAGTGAAGTCTTTCTTAATTTAATTAATTTTAAGTTTAGTGTTATGTTATGTAAAAATGTTAAAGGCGTTTTGAAATCAACTAATAAAAACAAGTTAGTTTACAAATACATTTTGAAATTTGGTTATTAACATAGATTTGCAATACATTTTAGTATAATAAAAATTGTTAAATGTTTACATTTGACATTTCAAAAAAGGTAAACACAGTTTAATCAAGAAACAAATACGAAGAAGCGGTTTTATCAAAGGTAATACCACGAGTCCTCCAAATTTTATCGATTAAATTTTTGGTTTTCACGAAAACGGCTTTATTTGGAAAAACCACGAAAACAAACTGATTGATAAAATCACGAGTCCGCAGTACGAGTGATTTTATCTTAAATCAGTTTGTTTGAGTGGTTTTGCCTAAAATAAAGGCGTTTGAGTATGAAGATCAAAAATTTAATCTATAAAATTTCAGAGGACGAGTCGTATTTGAAAGGATTATTTTTTGAATCATTTTGTATTAAAAACAGAGAACATAGTCATTAAAACAGAGAACATAGTCATTAAAACAGAGAACATAGTCATTTATGCAAAAGACACTTCACACACAAATATTGAAAATTTTTGTTACCAATTTAAATTGAAACCTGAGCTGTTATAGTTTTACATACAGGGCCACCAAGGCGATTTTTTGACTGGCTACCCCGCGAAACGGCGCCGTAAATAAAAGCGAAGAAGAAGAATGAAAAAAAAGGTAAACACAGTTTAATCAAAAAACAAAAACGACGAAGCGGTTTTATCAGTATAAAACACAATGATTGGCTAGGATCCTGAGTTGTTATTGGCTGAAATCACAAAATCTGACTGTTTTGACAGATGAAAAAAATAATCACAGTAATATAAATTTTTGTCGATATAATATTACTAATAATGGTAAATATCTGGACCTACAAAATTTTTTGATTCTAGGTTATAAATTGCTAGTAGAGGGTGGGACACTAGGCGAAACTTTGCCGAGAATGGTCCACTGCGGCGACGCTAGCAAGGCTGCTGCGTGCGACGCGGCTGGTGGTGACGCGGCTGGAGGTGGCGGATGGCGACGTGTGGCACGTTGAGCAGAAGGGCACTTATCTCGGTTATTATTGGTCCGATTTGAATGTAACAAAAGGCATTGTGGTATACGAGTCGTATAGATTAAATAGGTAAACAAAAAACATGCGCAGTAGCGAGGGGGCCTTAGCCTATATCTCGGTCATTATTGGTCCGAATGTGACAAACGTCATTGTGGTATACGAGTCGTATAGATTAAATAGAACTAATCTTGCGTAGTAGCGAGGGGCCCTTATCTATTTTTGGGTACTATACGACACTAGGGGTATTCTAACGCAATGGAAACTAGGTAAGGTCCACTAGACAGCCGCAAGGTGGCGCGAGGGACCAAAAAGTCACGGGGATCGAATGGGAAAAACGGGTACGGGAACCCGAAGGAACCTAACTTTCTTTCAACTACCTATGTCGGCTTCCCCCATCGTCGGCGTTCCGTAGAGGTCGTATCAGAGGGATAGGAGAGGGGGAAACACCGAGAATGGGCCACTACGGCAGCGCAAGCGACGCGGTGGTTGGCGGCTATGTGTATGGACATCAGTGATTTGAATGGGTCAAACGGCATTGAGAGTCGTTGGATACGACTAAGCAAGCGCAGTAGCGAGGGGCCCAAAATTCGTTATTAGTACTATCGGCGGCGCTAGCGACGCGGCAGCGCCGGCAACGTGTAGTACGGTATAGGGGCCATAGCGGTGGCCCCTGCGAAGGAGCGGAAGGGCAGCGACACACTGGTGCGTCGGTGTCCTTCCGCAGAAGTAGTGACGCAGGGCGGTTCGTCGCAAGGTGTCACCACTGGGCCGCCTGGCGCCTAACCAAGCATATATCTCGGTGGTTCTGGTCTTGGTAAACAAATACGCAAAAGGGCCCTTTGTTTGGCAACGCGATTATGTTGCTTCTCTAACGGGGTAGTGGCGTCACCAAAAGAGCCTTACCTCGACTATTAACGATACGACTAGGGGCCTAGTGATGGTTCCTAACCTAACTTTCTTTTGAGTTGTTTAAAAGAGGAAGTTAAAGCTAACCGAACAGTCATTTTTGCAAAAATTTGCTGAGCAGAAAATTTTAAATTAGTGCATTTATTAGCCTTTAATTTTCCATGTATTGATTTTTAATTCTGCAAGCTTAAGGGACGTTAATTTCCACCGTGTATGAATACGTACCTAGATTACACTCTCCATCTCCTAATATAGCCATAACCCTCTGTGAATTATTATGCAATTCTTCCCTCAACCCATCCTTCTCGATTATCTCCTCTCTTAACTTTTCTTCAGTCTCTTTTAGTTTGTCAGTCTGTAATTTGTAATCGTTCTGCAAAGTCTCAAATTTTTCAGTCAACTTCGCTAACTTCTCCTTCAGTTTTTCCATATCGCTGACCATCAAATCAACTTGAAGGCCTTTATCACAAGTTTCATAATCGTTTGGGGTTTTCGGAACGATTGTTACCCCTGCTAAAGCATCTTCTATATCGGACATCGTTAGGGCCGTTTGGATACCACTCTCGTGGTAAATTTTTGTTTTAATTTTCGTTTTGGGAATATACAATGAAGATGTCATTAGTTTAGATGGTGTTGATTCCCTGGAGCTTTGCCTGGCAATGCTTAAACGATGAACCGTATTTTCCCTACTACTAGCTTTCTTTACTTCTTTAGTTTCGTTATTCTTTTTAGGTCTCGGAAGAGTGGCGTATTTTTCTATAGTTTTAGTTTCCTGCGGGGTTATTTTTTGCTTAGAACACTCTATGGTACCTTTGAGCGATCTTGACATTAGAGGAGCTGGTTTGCTGTTTATAGAAGGCCATCTTCCATCGTCAGTAGCTGTTGGCGTCCTACCAGTAGAGGGAGTCCTTACAGCAGCTGATGAAGTTCGTTTAGGATCTCTCTTAGAATTAACTTCAAGATTATTTGGAGTAGTTTTTGTTCTTTGATTCGGTGATCCTGATGTTTTAGATTGTAGCCTATCTATAGATTTTATCCTTACTGGTGCTGTTGTGGAGGTTCTGGGAGTGAGAGGTGGTTTAGTAGTTCTATCTCTTCTACTAGAAGACTTATTTCTTGACTCTACATTGTTAATTTTCTTCTTAATATTGTTAATAGATGATCTTCTGTTAGTTCTTATATTAGAACCACTAAGGGAGGAACTTTCGCTTCCATTTTCGCTAGTTACGTCTTCATGCCTTCGGTAATCTTCGAGTAAAGTCGAGTTTTTTCTTACTAATATATTATATGCTTCATCGTAATTGGAACAACAGCTAAGTATAGAGGAATCACATGATCTTGCGCTATTAATATTATCAAAGTCTTGAGAAACACCACTGGTAGAACTTAGATTACGTTGCAATCCAGTCCTATCTACATTTTCGATCACTTCCACCCCGCTATCACTTCCTTCGAATTTTTCGGATTTTTTTGATGTGGTGTTTTCGATTACGGTGATGTTTGAAATGTTGAAGCCGTGGATTGTGCTGTCCGCTTCAGTTTCTCCTCCACTGTCATTAAACACTCTGATTTCCTTCGGGGAAACGGGTTCTTCAAGGTTGGAGGGCTCGACTGGTGTGGGTGTAGAGTTAACTTCCATGATTATGGTGTCATTTTATGGAACCTGCAAAAAAATTAATGTATTAAAAAAAGTATGGTATATTATTATTATAAACATGTATAAAAAAGACAATTGGCAAAAAGCGATTGGCACTGTCAAAATTGAGGAATAATGTGGTTTTGCAGATTTGTGGGAGAAATGGAGTATTTACGGAAAAACTCCAGAGAAAATGATAAGTGGATGAGTGGATATTTTCGTGACTGTTCAATAATAGTTTAAGTAGAAAAAATTCGTGGGAATCAGTCAATATAAAATAAATTAGTTTGATTTCTTCGTTTTGGTCAAGCTTTCGAAAACGTTTATTTTCTTTATCAAGACTAATAACATGAAATACGGAAAAAATTAAATACAAAAAGAAACATCGGTGTTAAAATATTTTAAAATGACAAAATGACAGTTTCCAAAAACTTCAGAATACAATTGTAACATACAGAGTGTGAATTTAAAAAGTATAAGAATGTGTAAATATATAAAAAAAAAAAAAAAATAATAAATATCAATTCAAGGAGGACGAGTTGAGAAATTTTCTTTATGTTTTTTTAATAGAAATGTGTATATTGTACTCAGGTCATTGATGTCTGTTCTTTTATTCATTGAATTTTGATTGTTATTTATATGAACCATTTCAAGAAAGAGATGCTTATTGAGATTTCGTTCATTATCGAGAATTTTGACATTATTATAGTCAATCACATGATCTTTATCTATTACATGTTCAGCAAGGCGACAAGATCTCACATTCCTTCTGCAGTCACTTTTGTGAGAAGTTATTCTATCTTTAAGCATTCTACTTGTTTGACCAATGTATATATATATATACACATACGGCGCTTTATAGCAAGCCCAGCATATATTGAAGATAAATGGAAGCCCGGGTATCGGGGCGCATTTTAGGAATTATACAACATAGGCGCTTACTGTCAATATTATGAAGCCCAGTAGGCTGCTGTTATTATACGATGCCCAAACATATAAAAAGATAATATATTGGTGATATTACAAAGCCTTGCAGTGTTGCCAATAAATCAGGTTTCATATGTACAAATAAGTGTTTACATGTGTAGTTCGTGCAGGTAGAGGCACATATTCTAAAAAATAAAACAGCCGTAAAAATAAAATTTTATTCTGAAAATAACAGAACATTATAAAGATGCTAAAAATGTCGAATAGAAAAAATTAAACTTAAAATAAAAAGTTCGAATTTTGAATTTATAAACTTCAAAAACAACATAAAAAGTAAACGTGTGAAATAAACTTAAAACATTACAAATTACTGTTTCATACGAAAAACATTGTAAACAAAGGTTTTGATTGTTACCCAATCTTTATTTTCAAAAACAGTCGGATATTTTGACAAAATTTCGACACATTCATGTTTCTTGGGTGTAATTTTGTTTTTTATATGTTTCTGAAAATATGTTGTGATAGTGTCTTTTTCTTTTTTGGACCATTTTACTCTTCCAGAAGGTTGTTTGTTATTTTGTAATTTCGACCCTGCAAAAAAAAAAAAATAATGACCAAAACTTTTCTAATACCTATTAGACATGAATCGACATAAGAACCGACTCTCTTTCCTAAGAATAAATGGAAGGTCGTCTTCGGTAAACTAAACGGAATATATGATATCTTTGAAATTTGAATCCCGTCAGCATAGTTTCTTTTATATTTTACGAAATGAATGGGTTACGAATGAATGTGGAGTGAAAGTAAGTTAAGCAGGTAAAAAGGGCAGAAGCAGCTTAAGGTGGTTTGGACACGTAGAAAGGATGAGTAACACAAGAATAATAAAACAGGTTTATGAAAGTGGAATTAATGAAAGACAAAACATTGAAAGACCCAGGAAAGCATGGCTGCGATAGATGAATGATATTCGAAGTACGAAAAATAGAAGGAGCTAGATGTATGGATGCGAGTGAAACAAAAGATGTCTGTAAGGATAGGAGCGTGTGGAGGAAAATTGAGTGTTGTTATCAGAGGTTAGTACTGCTGGCTGACCTTAGTAATTGGTGATATAAAAAAAGAAGGTTGCTTACATTTAGTTTTTTTTCTAGGAGGCTCATTTTCTGAAATAGGTTTATCTATAACAACAGACTTATTAGCCTCTTTTTCAATTGGTGAGGATGAACTTGTTGATGCTTCTTTGTTTGAAACTTTTCTGTAATTGCAATTTCCCCCATTGCATTTTTCAGTTCAGTAAATTCAGCAGGAGCGTTTTTAGATGCATTTTCGTTATTGCTAGGAACAAACATTTCTGCGGTAGCAACTTCAATAGATGAAATTTTCTTTTCACGATCTTTGTAATTGTTGTGATCGTCAGATTTTTCATTCGTATCAATAGCATTTTGTTTTTTTAACTGATTTCCGACGTCACTTAAGCCTTTATTATTGTCGGCCAAACTGGTAGTCATCTCTGTGGCTAGAAATTTACACACTGTATATAATTAAGGGGTGTCCAACTGTACCTTGCCAAATCTTTGAAAGTCAGTATTTCAAGACTCAGTCAGTAGAGATATTGAAATAACGTTTTCACTATTGGTCTTCAGTTAATGCCAGGCTTCTAACCACGCTTCCAAAATGTGTAAAATTATCGTGAAATATGTTAAATGACTTATACTAACCAGCATGTGAACCATAAAAAAACTTACATGATATATTTTGCAACAAGAAGGAAGGTAGTGAAAAACCAGCAATAAAAGAACTGATCCTTTCCAAAGAGTGTCTTTATAAGTGTTACAAAATATAGTCTAACCATCTCTCAATTGCCCGAAACGACTTCCATGTCCATATTCTAACTTTTTAAGTGGGTACTATATTTTGATGTAATCAAATAATACTGTACAGAGCGTTCAAAAGATCGGCCTTTTTGATTACCCTGTATAGCAACTTCTCCTGCAATAGGAAGTACTTAAGAAGTTATAATAGGAACTTGTAGGCAGTTTTGTTCAATATTTAACCCTGTGGACGCAACCATCACTTAAATAGTAAACATAATACGGTTTTCACCTGTTTGTAACTCGTAAAAATATAAATTTGGATTGGATTATAGGTTTCTGGATTCAGGTCATAGAGTACAATCTCAAAATGTAAAAATATACAGAATGTTTTATTACAAAAAACATTGATTACTTCATTTACGAAATAGTGATAACATGAATACTATTTGTAATTACAGCTTACAATGCCCATTTGAACAAGAATTTTTCGAAAAAACTTTAGTTTTAAGATATAATGAATTTATTCACCACTTTACATGGTATGTGCTTGTTTTTAGAAAATTCATACTGGGTTTGAATTAAACTGTTGAATATAGGGTTTTAGGCTTCTCATGAGAGGAAGAATATATTAAGTACCACTATAATAGTAAAAGAACAAAACTGCCAAAAACGATTTACATAAAAATATAAAGGTACTTACTGGCTACTTCTGTTGGTATTGCCATTGATAAAATACGTTTCACGCGGTTCATTTTGCACAATAAAACAAATAAATATACTCACAAGACACTACTGAACACTAAAACAATGTCCTGTGGCAGTTTGTTTGCTCTTTCTCTGTGATTCCCCTATATATCTATTTCGATACGTTGTTGCCAAATTGTCGGGAATGTTAAGATCATCAAAATCCCACGGGCTTCGTATAATGCGTAGTTCGTCTACAATGCATATATATTATATATGTATGCAATTGAAGCGCTCCCTAGCGAGAAGTACGATGAACCCTGTTACGTATGTTTTCTGACAGTTCTGCGTCAATTTGACGCCATAGCAAAAATTTAACTGCGGGCTTCTTACGTTCATATCTGACCACTGACGAAGTTATACACGCTGTTTTTACGAAGCCCGAAGGTGGGCTTCGTATTGTCGCACTGGGCTTCGGATAAACTGTGGAATGTAGCGTTTTGGGCTTCGTATGGGATGATTATATATATTGTAGTGTTATCTAAAAAATACAAAATATGCATGAGGTTAAATCAATAGTATAGTATAATTAAATGTTACCTGATAATTTATAACTTTATAAATCTCGTAGTATCTGAAGGCTAATAAATGATTGAACCAAATTTTGACATATAAAATTTTTAATCAATTAAACTTCTTCACACCTAAAAAAAATTAAAAACATGGAAAATGTTATAATTATAAAAAAAAATAAAATAAATGTATTTAATATTAAGTTTTTAAATTAATCAGTGTAGTGAAATAAAAAAAAAATATAAAGTGAGGTTAAGACAATTTTGAATGAAGAGAAAATTTGAAAATCGGGATGCCTGTGGAGTGAATCTAGGAAAGAAATCTCCAGGGCAACAAAAAAAAATGAAAAAGGATAATAAGTTTTGAATTGAAGGTGATAAGAGAAAAATTTTGGAGAAAATTAAAAATAAGTAAAATAAATTTAAACAAGAAGAAAAAGTATAATAATAATACGCAGAAGACTATTAAACATTGACACAGATTTCCAGTTGTGTCAGAATCCTAATGAAATGAAGGTTATATTAAACTTTGCTGAAGATCCCCAGTATCCCAGTTGTGAGTACATCAGAAAATAAAATAAATACTTACCAGCTAAAGTCAATACAAGTTTGCCAAGGTAATTCTATATATGTCCAATAAACTTTCTAAACAGTGATAAAAATAAAACACAAAGAACTAAAACAAATTTATCACAAACAATTTAAATTTAACTCATAGTCGTCTTGTAGTAATAAGCTATAGTATAGTTTCATTGTTAATTGTTCTGTTATAAATTCACAAAGGTTAAGTTAGGTTAGAAAGTTGATAAATCAATGCAGCCAACACATAGTTCCAAATTTAAATTTGACAGTTAATTTTTTTGGTCGCATTGGTTAGGATACACAAGTACAGGTCTGGACTTAGATAATTTTGGTGTTATATGTTCATAAAATTATAAACATTTTCGTGTGAAAAAGAATTCTTAAAATAAAAATTTATTATTGATGTTTAAAATTTTTTTTTATATTTTAAAAGAAAATTAGTATAAATTTAAAAACAAAAAAAAAATATCTCTATTAACAAGATTAAAGCCAGAGGAACTCGCTTCTGACCCCGAGATTAAAAAAAAAATAATAAATAAATAAATATAATTAAATATAGAGGTAAAATCTCATGCATAAAAGTTGTTTTATATAATACATTACAATATATATATATATATATATATATATATATATATATATATATATATATATATATATATATATTTATAGTTTTAATATTATATGCAGTATCAATCTTAAAATTATAAGTAAATTAAAAAAAATAAGTAAACCATAAGGAATTTGAATTTATTAGATTCGACATCCTAAGACCGGTTTCTGTCTTTCGACTTCATCAGTTAGGCTTTTCGAATCCAATAAATAAAATTCCAAACTCGTACAAGTCAATAGCTATATCCGCTATAAGATAACATTTTTAGATGTGCTACCATCTATGGTAAGAAGAGAGTATTGACATTAAATTTTGACTGAATCTAGTCAGCCTAACTGATGAAGTCGAAAGACAGAAACCGGTCTTAGGATGTCGAATCTAATAAATTAAAATTCCTTACTGGTTTACTCACTTTGTATTAATCTCTGAAAGGGATAAAAAAGAAGAGAGTGACATCTTGACTAGATTCAGTCAAAATTTAATGTCAATACTCTCTTCTTACCATAGATGGTAGCACATCTAAAAATGTTATCTTATAGCGGATATAGCTATTGACTTGTACGAGTTTGGAATTTTATTTATTGGATTCGAAAAGCCTAACTGATGAAGTCGAAAGACAGAAACCGGTCTTAGGATGTCGAATCTAATAAATTAAAATTCCTTACTGGTTTACTCACTTTGTATTAATCTCTGAAAGGGATAAAAAAGAAGAAAGTGACATCTTGACTAGATTGAGTCAAAATTTAATGTCAATACTCTCTTCTTACCATAGATGGTAGCACATCTAAAAAAAATAAATTGGACAAATTAAAAGTTCCGAAAGGGGGGTGGGGTAGCTAAATATGCAACTTAAGGGTTTGATATTGGTTTTTTATGATTTGTGGCTGAAATATGGATCCTATCAAAAAAAGTTTAATGTAAAAGTTGTATTAATCATTTTTCAACATAACCTCAAAATTATTGAGAAAATCGTTAAAAACACTTTTTTTTTCGTTCTTCTTTGTGTTTTAAATAAGCTGTAATTTTTTCAAAGTAGCCCAGTTGCTAGAGAAGGATATTGACCAATAGCTCGCACAAAATGTGATCTCGATGAAACTTGGTATTTAAGTACTTGAAAGGGTGTAGAAAACAATAAAAAAATCTTTGCTGCTCTAAAGTGTATGCTAACTTCACAATTTCAAAAATAAAATCGAAAATTTGGTTTTTCTACTAACTAACAGCACCACGTGAAAGAGCAGAAAATTTTACTAAAAAATAATATTATAAGTTATTTTAAAAAAGAATTTGTATTACTATAAAAAATATTAAAAATAAGAAAGCAAATTCGAAAACTCTACGCGCGCCGAGACGTTGAATTCAAATACTCAGGCGAGGCGTTCGGAAAAACTATTTGTATCTTTACCTAAAATATACGCAAAGAAACAAAAAAGAAAGCGTTTTAAAGAGGAGACTCTAAGCTTTCTCAGGAAGTCATTAGTTTTTAATTTCTTTTTGTTTTCTCATAGAAAATTTGATCGGAAGTTATAATTTCTAAAATTCTCACTGATTTTTATAAAACTGAAGATATCTATTAATAGAGGCATAACAAAAATAAATCCTTGTACATTTATCATCATTATACTTTTACTTTTGATTTAAATATAATTAAAATGATGAACATTATCTCTGTTTAATAAAAATTATCATTTTTTATAACATTCATTCGACGCAATTTTTATTTTCAAAATAGTGTTTATATAAATCAATTTCTAAATTATTTTTAACTTTATTTAAAAAAATACTAATTTCTGATTTATATAAATACTATTTTGAAAATAAAAATTGCGTCGAATGAATGTTGTAAAAAAAATGATCATTTTTAAATATAATTTTTATTAAACATAGATAATGGTCATCATTTTAATTATATTTAAATCAAAAGTAAAAGTATAATGATATAAAAATCAGTGAGACTTTTAGAAATTATAACTTCTGGTCAAATTTTCTATGAGAAAACTAAAAAAATTTTCCGCTCTTTCGAAATTTTTATTTTTTTCGAGATATAATGGAAAAACCAAATTTTCGATTTTATTTTCGAAATTATGAAGTTAGCATATACTTTAGAGCAGCAAAGATTTTTTTATTGTTTTCTACACCCTTTCAAGTATTTAAGTGCCAAGTTTCAACTGGGCTAAAGAAAATTATTATAAAAAGTCTAATTTTCAATCGAAAAAGTTCACTAACAAATTTTCAATTTTTTACCTTTATCAGTGCTTATTTTCTCCGTTGAAATCTCGACTTTTAAATGGTATGAAAAAATATATAGTTCGAAAAATATCGTGAAAAAGGCAGAAAACCAAAAAACGACTTTCTCATAATGGATTTTTCAGTTAATCTAGACAATTTTCTATTTTTTATTGCAAATAAGCATTGAAATTGATGAAAAACAGTAATTTTCATATAATATAATATCTTTTACATAAAATTAACTATTAATGGTTTTGAAATTACCGAAAAAATTATTTAAATAATAATCGAATACTTAAAAACTTCATAAACTTCGCTCTAATTATACAGGGTGTTTCATAGATAAATGGAAATGAATAAAGGACACTTAGACGAATAAGGTTTTTAAAACAAATAATACATATTTAATAGTAAAATATCTGGTCACCGAGCTTCGCTCTTAATATTCAAATCTACATTTTTAAGCAGCCCAATGAGTATATAATTTAAGTATATTTATAACATGACAAATTATTAATTAATTCGCGAAAATCACGAAGTGGGCGACATCTACAACTACTGAAAGGGAGATAAATAAAAAGTTGATTGGCGATTGGCTTGAAAGTAGGCGGGAAAATTAAAAAAGCTGTCAGTGTTAATTTTCAATTGGCTGCAGCTGTTGTTGATGTTTATCAACTGCTTGTCACAGAGGTTAGTTAAATGCATTTCACCCTTTTAGGGCAACATCTACTGACGCTTGATCTTCGCGAATTGTCACGGTGGACAGGCCCCGTTTCCGGGACGGGCAACAGCAGCGTGTAGGGCACACGTCCCGTCAACAGAAGATCGCTCAGCTCACTCTATTTATCACTATATAAGAAAAACTCTATGTTCAATTGATTTTATTATTTATTGATCTGCAGTGAAGGAAAATTATAGGTCTGATATTCATACTTGGGTAAAAACCTCCACAAAAACCTGTGACCAGACTCTCGACGTGTGGCAGATATTGATATCATATTTTTTCAAAAATTTTCAGTTACAAAAATAGTTCATTCGTACATTACATTACGATTTGCTCTTGGAAAATACAAAGTCACAATCAACCTTAAAATGTACTATGAAAATACAGAATTTTAAATGTCTCCTTAAAGTTTCTTGTAAAATAAAAAATTGAAATCTATGTTAATAGTACACGTGTACAAGCATTCATTCTTTTTCTCTCTCTCTCTCTCTATGATAATGAAAACTTAAATATTAAAACTGTTCGCATAATAAAATAGTAGCCGTAAGGGGTAGTCTCACACTATCGGGGAAGGGAAGAACCTTTACCCGATGTGCATAAAGCATTTCCACCCGCCAAAAAAAAAAAGATTAGCTTTAGGTTAGGTTAGATCTTTGTAATAAATAAAGAAAAGTACGATACGTGTGACATTTTGACATTTGTTACATTCTGAGTTGTTACATTCTGACACGTATCACATTTTAACAGTTGTCACGTTTTTACAGGTGTCACATTTTGACAAGTGTCCATTTTACCAGTGTTACTCAACGTTCCTATAAATATTTACCTAAACCCATGATTTCTGAAATTGAATTGGCAACGTTGTATTTTCAACTTTGAATTTATGAGATGGCTGTCATTTGACAAGCAAATTATTTATGTCCGTCAAATGAACCTTTCCTTTTTTATATAAAGCGGCAAATTTAAAATTGAATTCTTTCAGATTAAAACGCCAGAAATTAAATAAAGTCAAACCTTTTTACTACTATACTATACAGAAGAAAGGAGTGCAGTATTTAATTTGCAGAACGTAGTACAGATTCAAGAGGTAGAAATTTTATTTTTACCTCATCCTTCAATGCTTATTTGTAGTTAAAATTTAAATTTTAATACATCTGATCGGCCTAATATAGTTTTTGTCTAGATAAACCTGTTCTTTTGACAGATAAGTCAGACTTTATTTTTTCATAGTCGTATCGTATGTATTTTAATTGATTCAGAATTTTGTATTAATATATATTTCAAAATGGCTTCATTCTAAAAATATTATCAGTCCTCCTAAATCCTTGAAGGCAGAATTATTAGTAATAGCAAGGCAACATAAAAACAAATTCAAAAAATATATTATAGATGAGATGGCCAGAGAAAAAGGAATTAAAATTATCAGATTGCCTCCGAACCACGCAGAGTTAAATTCCATTGAACTGATCTGGTCACAATTATTAAAAGGTTATGTTTCTCAAAACAAAACATTTAAATTTCCTGATGTGCGAAATTTGTTTTTGAAGGCAGTTTCAGATGTAAATAGAGAACATTGGGGAAAATGCATTGGTCATGTTAAAAATGTGGAAAATTCATTTAGGAAAGTGGATATATCAATGGATAATTTAATAGAACCGATAATAATAAACCTCAGAAAAAACAATTATAGTGATACCAGTAGTTTTAGTGAAGACAGTGACTTTTAAAGATAGTTCTTGAACTAACTTTTTTTTTAATCTTTGAGTTTGGGTAAGTACTGAAGCGTTACTTTTAATGCCAAGAGTTTAAAAAAAGTTTTATCCCAACATATAATCCTCCTTGTTATTTATTGTTTAAATTTAATTCGTTCAATGTTAAAGTGTCAGATGCATAAAGTTTATTTTTATTTTTTGTAAATAATATAACTTCAAAATTTAATCTACGAAGTGCGTATATATATTTTATATGCTGTGACCTTATTTATATTATAGAAACTTATTTTGCAAAGTACGCCTATGGAATGTGACGTTATATCCCCACTTTTACTGTACTCATCTATCCTTTATAGTATATATTACTTTAGAAACAAGTTATTATTATGTGCCGTTGCTAGGAAATAAAACTAAAAGCTTAACTTTTCTTGTAAATATCTCGGAAGATCGAATTTTCACAGACATGAGACCTACATTTTTTGCCGATTTAGATAGGAATTAGTCTACCCTGAAAGTTTCATTGAATTCTGACGAGTGGATTTCGAGATCCTCTGGACACACATACATACATACAAACCTTGCTCGTTTAATAGTATTTGATAAACTTTTTAATAGTCAAGTCATTGTTATTATTCTGTGAAAGTTACTTGTCTCGGTATTGAAAAATAACTGCCTTAATTTTGTTATCTGTCTCTTATGCAGGTTAACATTATTAACTAAGCCTTGTCATTCTCTTCGTGGGAGTGTGGTACTAATATCTGATGGTTTTGGGTTGATCTTTCAATATTTTTAAGTTCGGTGGTTGACCATTTCAAAAACTCCAAACGCCCACAGCAAAAGTGTTAAAGGCGTTGGCGAGGTTACGACTTTAGAAGTAATTTCATCCTTTGCTTGGTCTATAGTTTTGGCTTTGAGGTCAAGTCGCCTGGCTTGTTGAAACCCTATATAGTATATATTTGTATGTATCACCATTTTCAATTGCACGGATGATATCACCATTTGCAAGAATAGCATCTCCATTTATAACTATTCTTGTTGATCTTTAGTATTTACACTTCCGAATTTCATATAAATGTCGAAGAAAAATACGTACCCCAAACTTATTAGGGCCTGCAGGTCAACTCGTACTGCCGTTCTTTTCGATAATTGGTAAATTACGATTTCAAGGACACTGGGACACAACTAGCGAATTGAAACTTGGACACTTTTACCCCACTTTTACTGTACTCATCTCTCCTTTATAGTATATATTACTATAGAAACAAGTTATTATTATGTGCCGTTGCTAGGAAATAAAACTAAAAGCTTAACTTTTCTTGTAAATATCTCGGAAGATCGAATTTTCACAGACATGAGACCTACATTTTTTGCCGATTTAGATAGGAATTAGTCTACCCTGAAAGTTTCATTGAATTCTGACGAGTGGATTTCGAGATCCTCTGGACACACATACATACATACAAACCTTGCTCGTTTAATAGTATTTGATAAACTTTTTAATAGTCAAGTCATTGTTATTATTCTGTGAAAGTTACTTGTCTCGGTATTGAAAAATAACTGCCTTAATTTTGTTATCTGTCTCTTATGCAGGTTAACATTATTAACTAAGCCTTGTCATTCTCTTCGTGGGAGTGTGGTACTAATATCTGATGGTTTTGGGTTGATCTTTCAATATTTTTAAGTTCGGTGGTTGACCATTTCAAAAACTCCAAACGCCCACAGCAAAAGTGTTAAAGGCGTTGGCGAGGTTCCGACTTTAGAAGTAATTTCATCCTTTGCTTGGTCTATAGTTTTGGCTTTGAGGTCAAGTCGCCTGGCTTGTTGAAACCCTATATAGTATATATTTGTATGTATCACCATTTTCAATTGCACGGATGATATCACCATTTGCAAGAATAGCATCTCCATTTATAACTATTCTTGTTGATCTTTAGTATTTACACTTCCGAATTTCATATAAATGTCGAAGAAAAATACGTACCCCAAACTTATTAGGGCCTGCAGGTCAACTCGTACTGCCGTTCTTTTCGATAATTGGTAAATTACGATTTCAAGGACACTGGGACACAACTAGCGAATTGAAACTTGGACACTTTTACCCCACTTTTACTGTACTCATCTCTCCTTTATAGTATATATTACTATAGAAACAAGTTATTATTATGTGCCGTTGCTAGGAAATAAAACTAAAAGCTTAACTTTTCTTGTAAATATCTCGGAAGATCGAATTTTCACAGACATGAGACCTACATTTTTTGCCGATTTAGATAGGAATTAGTCTACCCTGAAAGTTTCATTGAATTCTGACCAGTGGATTTCGAGATCCTCTGGACACACACACACATACATACATACAAACCTTGCTCGTTTAATAGTATTTGATACAAAACTTTTTAATGAAATTCAGAATAGAAAAAATTGTGTTTGTGTTTTTACTTGTATATTATTTGCTTATTTTACTTTGGATACGGTTGCTATAAATACACTCATAATGCCCTAGGGCCATAACGCCCGCTAATTCTACAAGGAGGGTCTGGATTACTCCGGCAATACATTTTTGGTTACTTTGGGTGCATATTTTTTTTGATATTTTTTGGAAAATCGATATTTATTTCCATTACTTTTATAAGACGTCTACTTAAGTTGGAACCATATGGAAAACTTTTTTATTAGTGGTTGTATGAAAAAAAGGTATTCTTGATAAAAAGTTCTGCATAGTTCAAAAGTTAAAATGCAACCATCAGATATCAATTTTTTTTTTAACTGTCACATACTTCATGTCATGGTATCCTAGATTGCGTTAAATTGTATCCCGCCAGAATAATTGTTGAGGGTTCTGGAATAAACCATATGTTGTGCCAGTTTCCCAGGACGACCGATGTGTTATCATCGCCTTTTTAAACTGCATCGTGGTATTCTTAAAATGGACTGTATATCTTTATCTTCCCAACTCCATTGGACAAAAACAACTAACACTGTTATTTAACGGTTTATTTTAAGTTCAATAAATAAATAAATAACAACAACGTAACAAAGGATTGACTACATTAACTGGTAATCAATGAACAAATTATTATAAGTACCATATGTGCTTAACAAACACTAGCACATAGGTAAAGAATTAAAAAGACCGCATCAGTCAGAAAATATTTTTTGCCTGTGTTCTGAGTGAGTGATGAATAGACACTGAACTTAAAGTTTGCGAAGTCTGTATCTTTTCAAAGTTTCTTTCGTTATCTGATGGACGAATCGGTTTGTTAAATATGTAAGTTTTTTATGCTGTCTCTCTCTCCCGCTTGAGAAGACAAGGATTAACTCAAATTACGTCATTATGAATTTCAGGGCGGACGTGACTCCTGTAGCATAAGCCTAGAAAATTCGTTATAGATTCTGCGCGTTAAATATTGGTCTACGTGTCAATCGTAGCGTAATGCGAAAAAAAAACTAGAAAAAAACTATTTGTTGATGCTTCGTGTCTGAGCTCTGTTTGCAAATGTATTTTAGTGCGGCGTTGCCGGTTGAATGAGTATGAGTTTATATGTTTAATTGTCTGAAAATTAAACAATAATTAATACGGAATAGTAAATAATCACAAAACCTGAATTTTCATAATAAATGGCTGTAATTGCATATTTGAACATAACTTTTAATTCAAAACAACTTTACTTTATAACATTTTTCTGAATTGTAAAAAAATAAAGATACTTTTCTCTTGCACAAAATTCAAATTTTTTGACAAACCTCGTATACTGCTTTGAAAAATTGATATCTGATGGTTGCATTTTAACTTTTGAACCATGCAGAACTTTTTATCAAGAATACCTTTTTTTCATACAACCACTAATAAAAAAGTTTTCCATATGGTTCCAACTTAAGTAGACACCCTGTATAACACAAAGCAGCAATGACGTTCACTAAATATAATGAAACCCCTCTGGCTGAATCCGGATCTACAGGGTGACCCAGGGGTACGTGCATGCTCCATAACTTTTTTCTATTCAACCTATCGGTTTGATTTTTTTTTTAAACGATAAGACGGACAATGGGGCACATTCTAAAAATATTTCTATTTATATACAGGATGTCCCAAATAAGATACACAACTAAGTTCTGGTTTTTTAAATGGCAACCCCGCATTTTTGTTACATTTTTAGATTCGCCATTAAATTGTCGATATAACGCACCCGGGTTTCTTAGACTTACCTGCAATAGTTTTTGACTTATGTCAATTTATGTGTCAAAATAGCGTCGTGCAGAGATCCACAAAAAAATTCAGAACTTCAGAACTGTTCAAGATAACTTAATCAACTTTTTCCCAGTCGATTTCTTAAGCTTCAGCGCATCTTCTGAGTTGTAGGCGAATTCGGAGTCGACGTTCTACCGCCTACTACGATTTTTTGAAAATTACAAATTACAAATAGCAATAACTCGACTTTTTCAAATGCATCACCCTATATTTTATTACATCATTGCATGGCATTTTTTAAGAGCTTTTTGCTGATATAGGGTTTGTTGGGTCTATTTTGTAAAATTTGAGAGATTTATTGCAAAATAAGAAATGTTGACGGTTTATTCGAGAAAAAAAAAGGAATCGAGTAGGCCGCTGTCTTAAAATTTGACACAACCATATACTTTCAATAATTGTATGCGTCTAATTGAAATAAAGGAATCGAGTAGGCCGCTGTCTTAAAATTTGAGTTTTACTCGCGAGGAATTAGTGAATATGGTCTACTGTACCTGCAAAAATATCCAGAAGCAAGAACTCCACGGGTGTCTTCATTCCTAAAGTTGAGAGATCGGTTTGAACTCACTGTTATTGTATCTTATACCAAAAAGGAAATTGTTTTTTGACAATGGTGAAAGGTATTTACAGTTTCTTCGCGAACATCTTCCCAATATTTAAGAAGAAGTGGATTTGAATACCAGAGGGACAATGTGGTTTCAACACGATGGTGCTTCAGTGCATAACCATAGGATGGTGCGAGAATTTTTAGATAATTTCTACCCTAATCGTTGGATAGGGAGAGGTACTATTCCTTGGTCCGCGCGATCTCCAGACCTTACTCCTATAGATTTTTTTCTTTGGGGGTACGTGAAGGAAACTCTTTTCAGAGATCGTCCAACAACTGCAGATGATATGAAAAACAGAATTACGGAAGCCTTCCGTTCAGTTGATGGAACAATGCTTGCTAGAGTTCAGGACTCATTTACTAGAAGACTAGCAGTTTGCGTGGAACATGATGGTGACCTATTTTGTTGCATTTGTTATAACTCAAAAATATTTATATTGCATCCTATTAATCATTCTTTCATGTTCTTGTAAATACTATAAACATTGTTTACTTTGTAATGTATTTCTGTTTCTATTACAATTTCCTTTTGTTGAAACATATTCTTTTCAAAATTATATGAATGTGTCAAACAGTGGCCTACATGATTCCTTTTTTTCCCTTTAATTAGACGCATACAATTATTGAAAGTATATGGATGTGTCAAATTTTAAGACAGCGGCCTACTGGATTCCTTTTTTTTTCTCGAATAAACCGTCAACATTTCTTATTTTGCAATAAATCTCGCAAATATTACAAAATAGACCCAACAAGCAAAAAGCTCTTAAAAAATGCCATGCAATGATGTAATAAAATATAGGGTGATGCATTTGAAAAAGTCGAGTTATTGCTATTTGTAATTTGTAATTTTCAAAAAATCGTAGTAGGCTGTAGAACGTCGACTCCGAATTCGCCTACAACTCAGAAGATGCGCTGAAGCTTAAGGAATCGAGTGGAAAAAAGTTGATTAAGTTATCTTGAACAGTTCTGAATTTCTGAATTTTTTTGTGGATCTCTGCACGACGCTATTTTGACACATAAATTGACATAAGTCAAAAACTAATGCAGATAAGTCTAAAAAACCCGGGTGCGTTATATCGACAATTTTATGGCGAATCTAAAAATGTAACAAAAATGCGGGGTTGCCATTTAAAAAACCAGAACTTAGTTGTGTATCTTATTTGGGACATCCTGTATATAAATAGAAATATTTTTAGAATGTGCCCCATTGTCAGTCTTATCGTTTAAAAAAAAATCAAACCGATAGCTTGGATAGAAAAAAAGTTATGAAGCATGCACGTACCCCTGGGTCACCCTGTATATAACGCACTTGGTGCATCAATAACTATTAGTAACTATTTTTCCATTATTGCCTACTAATAGTCCTAAATTTTTAACTGCTAAATTATGTTTTACATATTTATTATTTTTTGGGAGACTCATAAATTTGCAATTTCGAGAGAGGGGTCATGTCTTCTGTTGACTGAACTATAATTATCTACTGGGTTTATTTTTGAAAGACCTTTACAAAAGAGAAAGCTTCTACTTATTGTTTCAAAATTCAATTTTTGCAAACAATTTCTATTCCCATCATATTTATTTATTGTTACACTGTTCAAACAGGACAAACCCAACTACAGAACAGGAATACACGTATATTATTTAACAAGAATATCATTTTTCAAAGAAAAATGCATTAATCGCAGATATACGACAGTGGAAAATATCAAGCTGGTAATTTACAGTATTACAAATTGAACACATCCTGTAAAGTGGCGAAAATTTTAAAATATTTGTTCGAGGGGTAGGAAGGTAAAATGTATTGTCAACTCTAGAAGCTAATCTCGGGATATTAAACCTCAGTTTTTGAAGAAAATTGGGGTCGCTGATTTTATTATTTACGAGTTTAAACAAGAATATCAATAGGTGACAGTCACGACGAGAACTTAAGCTATCCACACAATGTCTCATTTGAAGCGTACTATTAAGAACTCCAGTAGGAGGATAAATAGCGTCCATTTTGAAAGAAAGAAGCTTCAGAAATCTCCGTTAAACTGATTCAAGTTTCTGAATGTGTACGTCATAAAATGGACTCCAGATAACATCCGCGTACTCAATTTTAGATCTAACATAGGCATAGTACAGCACCTTTAAAGTATCCTGATCAGTGAAGTCACGCGAGTTTCGAGCTAAGAAACCATACATTTTGTTAGCAGACGAATAAGCAGCCTCAATATGAGGAACGAACGAAAGTTTGGAGTCAAAAGTGACACCCAAATCAACAAATGTCGTCGGGCGCTCAAGAACAGAATTATTAATTTCATAATGATGTAAAATCTTGTCAGTTTTAAGAGAAAATGTCATTACCTTACATTTATCAGCGTTAAGTGACAATTTATTATTTATACACCACACCTCAACACGTCGTAAGTTAGCTGAAAGTGAAACACAATCACTTATATCATCGATTTGGCAGAATAATTTTAAGTCATCAGCATACAGTAAATAGTTAACGTCAAGGTCATCAACTATATCATTGATGAAAACATTAAATAATAGAGGGCCCAGATTACTTCCCTGAGGAACTCCGGATGTTACTAAGTGTTCGACAGACTTGTAACCATTAAAGACCACAAACTGCCGTCTACTACTTAAATAGGAGCTAAATAATTTAATCAGAGGTGCCGATAATC
Organism: Crepidodera aurea; assembly: GCA_949320105.2. Taxonomy (NCBI): domain Eukaryota; kingdom Metazoa; phylum Arthropoda; class Insecta; order Coleoptera; family Chrysomelidae; genus Crepidodera; species Crepidodera aurea. Next base: position 723,194 of record OX439481.2, on the reverse strand, counting down.
CATACCGAGATAGTTTTTTTAAAAGAATTCCGTGGTCTAGTCTGTCGAACGCTTTGGAAAAGTCGGTGTACACAACGTCAGTTTGCGACCGCCCATCAATGCTTTCAGCAATAAATTGAGTTATATTTGCCAAATTGGTGATAGTAGAGCGACCCTTTACGAACCCATGTTGATTTATAGTTATACAGTTACTTAAGTGACCATACATTCTATTGTATAACAGAATTTCAAATACCTTACAAAAGTTACAAATAATTGAGATAGGCCGAAAGTTGCCAATATCAAATTTGTCGCCATGCTTGTAGATAGGTATAACTTTCGATAGCTTCCAGATGTTAGGAACAGTGCAAGTCTTAAGGCATGTGTTAAGCAATATTGTTAAAGGCAGAGCAAGTACTGGCGCACAATCTTTCAAAATAAAAGCCGGAATAAAATCAGGTCCTGTTGTCCAAGGCATTCATTTCTACAGTTAATAGTGGCTTGTTACCTCAAATACTCTTCCCTTTGGCATTTCCTCTCAACTAAGTATTTAAAAAAAAATGATTTCGCGTCATGTCGAATAGCATTTCCTCGTGACTCCCGACATATTTATGCGGTTGTAATGATTAACGAACGCCCAAGAGTAATGTTAATTTTAGTCGAGCATCCACTAAAATTAGAGTAAAGCATCACTTACATCTAAAATGGGTTACATTAAATAAATTTGAGGATAATTATTTTTGAAATGATTTGAATATGGATTTGAAAGTAATTTTAATAATTTTATTAGTATGATTTAAGCTCTAAAATATGTACAAAAAAATAAAAATTATATTTATATTAAAATAAATTATAACATACTTCAATTATGAAAATACGGAGTTGATGCTTCCTTTCAACTTAATTGTCCTTATCTTTGCATAATCGGAACAGCTCATATCTAGATTGTGGTTAATATATGGCCGATGCATATTCTGCGTTGCAAATAAAATTTAAATATGAAGGGGTATGGAGAGTATCTCACATAATAATAATAATAATAATTATGATTATTATAGCAATCACGAAATATACCCTTGATGAGTCAGGTATATCAAGTTCGTCTCGTATTTCGCATGTTTCAAAATGACAATTTTTCGATCTTCTATATCGTTCTGTTTGCTTTAAGCTTTGTTCAAAATCGTAACGACCACCAATGCGTAGATACTATTAATAATAATAATAATAATAATAAACGTCTTTATTTCCCAGGTGAAAGAATACAAATTATAATTTAAACAAATAAAAAACAAAAGTGGGAGTGGCGAAGTTTAGCCTAGGGCTACTCATACTTAACCACATTGACAAACAAAAGATATATATAAAAAAGTAATAATACAATATCAAAAAAGAAATTTTTAAAAATGTAAAAAAAAAATATTTTACTATATAGTCAAATATTAATTTTTCTAAGGAAGGGAACATTGTAATGAAGTTATTTTTCACCAACTAAATAATTTGAATAATTTCGGAATTGAATGAAAATTTATTTAAAATTAAATAAAACGTTCGATTTTTATTTGGCTCACCGGGTACATGTAAATATTCAAAGTCTCGAGCTAACGCCGTTTAAAGATGATATTGCGCGCGATGCGAATTCGGTCGCTTTGGAAGGGATTTTTCGGGAGTAGGAATTCTTCAGAGCTTAGGTGAGAAAGAATTTTAAAATAGAAAATCATTAATTAATTAATTAACTTCCGAAATTAACAGTCGTGTAGAAGTCTAGCCGCCGTTTATTTTCAAATTTCAATAAAAGCTGAGGTACAATAATTTTCCGTTGTTTTCCGTAATTTTCCGTAGTTTTCGTATTTAATTATAGCCGTGTTTGACGTGATATTAGAATCGTCGTATTTTGTTTTGAAAACGCGTTTAATTTTGGTAACGTTTTAAGACAGTGAAGCGAACTATATATTTACGTTTGGTTTTTCTGATATTTTTTTTTGATCTGGTTTATCAATTAGGAATTCGAGAACAGTCTATTCAATTTCGGAGATTCGTTATTGTTTTATTTTAGAAGAGTTATTTAGAATTTTCATTCCGTTTTTAGTTTTATTTTATTAATTTGTTTTTTTTTCCGAAAAATTAATTGAACGCGATTCATTTAATTTTGATTCTTTTCGTGTCCGAATTTTGGGGAAACCATTTAGAATTTTTATTCCGATTTTAGTTTTATTTTATTAATTTGTTTTTCCGAAAATTAATTGAACGCGATTCATTTAATTTTGATTCTTTTCGTGTCCGAATTTTGGGGAAACCATTTAGAATTTTTTATTCCGATTTTATAGTTTTATTTTATTAATTTGTTTTTCCGAAAATTAATTGAACGCGATTCATTTAATTTTGATTCTTTTCGTGTCCGAATTTTGGGGAAACCATTTAGAATTTTTATTCCGATTTTAGTTTTATTTTATTAATTTGTTTTTCCGAAAATTAATTGAACGCGATTCATTTAATTTTGATTCTTTTCGTGTCCGAATTTTGGGGAAACCATTTAGAATTTTTTATTCCGATTTTATAGTTTTATTTTATTAATTTGTTTTTCCGAAAATTAATTGAACGCGATTCATTTAATTTTGATTCTTTTCGTGTCCGAATTTTGGGGAAACCATTTAGAATTTTTATTCCGATTTAGTTTTATTTTATTAATTTGTTTTTCCGAAAAATTAAACGGGATTCATTTGATTTGTATTTCTTTTCGTGGCCGAATTTTAGGAGAGTTATTTAAGTTCTCAGTTTAGAATTTTACTTACGATTTAATTTATAATTTTGTTAATAATCTTTTCCGAAAAATTAACCGAAAGTAATTCATTCATTTATGGTTTTCTTGAGTTAGTTTGCTTTTGATTAAATCTCAATTTAGCTTTTATTTTTTTTCACGTCCGCAATTAAATCCTTATTATAATACTAACCACTTAGGGCACCGTTTATTAGTTTGCGCCGCTTTTGGGATCAGATCTTGGCCTTGTTGGTTGCTTAGGCATTGCCGTTGTCCAATATCTCCCCAATTGCAAAGTTAGGGCACCGTTTATTAGTTTGCGTCGCTTTTGGGATTAGATCTTGGCCTTGTTGGTTGCTTAGGCATTGCCGTTGTCCAATATCTACCTGTGTTCCGAGCGGGTTGTTTTAGCGTTTGCAGCTTCCGGACTGATCTTGGCCTTGTTGTCCAATATCAGCTCCCCATCCCCGCGATCTGATATTACCCTGTTTATTTTAGTAAAATAAGAAAGCTAACTAACTCACCCGAATTAAATTAAATAATTTAATAGTATTACTTAACACTTCCGGTTAATTAGGATTATTTAGTTTATCAGTCAGTTTTCCGAATAATAGGATTAAGTAACTCTCCTGATTAATTATTGGAATTAATAGAATTAATTAACGCTGCCGGTTAACTTCAAATACTTACGAGGGGTTAATAACATTCATGCGGATTAAATTAATCATTTAATTTATTTAATAACTCTTCCGGTGTATTTCAAAATTTAAATAAATTTCAATAAAGTCTGATTGAGTCACTCCGTCATTACGGTATTTAATAGAGCCGAATCGAACGTTTTCTTTTAAAGAATTATTATTTCGTTCAGGGTTAAAGTGGGTGGGCTTTGAAATAAAACAAATTTTTATATTGTAACGTAGCTAAAAACAATATAAGTGTCACATTTATTTCCTGGTTTATATTCACCAATCTTACCTCTTTTCAGGGATATTAAAGGTATATAATAAAGTAAAAATAATTAAGTCTGAAGTCAACTAGACCCCTGGAGAATACCGTATCTCCATCTGAAGTTACCTGTGCCCCTAAGAGGCCGTTTCTAAGGGTTGTGGAGCATACCACATAAAAAAACTGGCGCTCGAGCAATCTCCGTACTAAAGCGTCATCTTGTAAGGCAATATTTTTCTTAGTGGCAAGAAAAAGCCTTACAACATTGAACAGAGCTCCGAATTGCAAAAGTGTCATATGCCATATTAATCATTGGTTTGCTCATCTAAAAAGAATTTTTTTGCTTTAGACCTAAATGTAGAGTGTTTAAAAATTTTAATTTCATTTGGTATCGCGTTATATAATGACACTGCGTTATATATAAAACTGCGATTAAACATTACTGAACTATGGATTGGCATAGTGAGACGATTGGGGTCTCGAAGATTTACATTTGTAATGTGTTTACGAGCAACAAATTTTTCTTTCATAATCTCGGGTGTAGAAGTGAATAATACTTTATGAACATACGTAGTCAAATGATATTTCGCACGGTTTTCCATTATTAGCCAATCTAATTCTTTTATTTTATGAGTGATATGATCATATTTTCTTAAACCAAAGATAATCCGACAACATGAGTTTTGAATATATTGTACCTTTGTCCTATCAGCTTCATCTAAGCAAAAATAGTAAATGTAGTCACAATAAGTGAAGTGTGAAAGAACCAATGACTCACACAAAAGCTTTCGCATATTGTGACTAAGAAGTGCTTTATTGGCATAAATAAATTTAAGAGACATGTAACATTTTTGCATTAGATTACGTACATGTGTATGAAATCTCAATTCATTGTCAAAAATAACACCAAGATTACGGGTTTCATCCACTATAGGTAAAGGTACCCCATCTATACTAATATTAATATTTTCGGAAAGAAAGACTTTGTTATTTCGGGATGAAAATATCATTACTTTTGATTTTGATGAATTTAATTTTAAATTATGTTGTTTGGCTAAATCAGAAATACCTTGAAGGTCTTGGTTAACGAGTCGGCAAGTTTCTTCACAATTTTTAGTAGAAAAACGGTAGTAATATTGCGTATCATCTGCATAAGCCTGTACCTTACCACGTCTTGCCGAAGTTAAGATATCAGCCGTGTAAAAAATAAACAATAACGGCCCAAGGATAGATCCTTGAGGAACACCACTTAAAATACTAATAGCTTCTGATCTGACACCATCAACCTCGACTACTTGTGACCTATCAGTTAGATATGAAAAAATAAGAGAGACTGCAGCTTGTGACGCACCATAATAGCGAAGTTTAGCACAAAGTAGTTTATGGTTAATGGTGTCAAATGCTTTTGAAAAATCTAATAAAATAAGAAGACTATTATCTTTTTTATCAAGTGCATTAATAATGTCATCCATTACAACGGCTAAAGCTGTGGCCGTACTATAACCTTTTCTAAAACCTGCTTGGGTATCAGGTATTAATTGGTTTTCTATAAAAAAGTTGCATAGCTGATTAAATAATATTTTTTCTAATATTTTCGAAAAAACTGGCAAAATGCTAATAATTCTCAGGTCAGAGTATTCTTTGGGATTAGAAATTTTAGGTAACGGCTTACCAACTGAAGTTTTCCAAGCCTTAGGGACGTAACTTTTTTCTATGCAGGAATTGATGAGGTGGATTAAATAAGTATCAATAAATGGTCTACAAAAAGTTAACATTAAAAGTGATACGTTATCATTTCCAACAGCATTACTTTTAATTTCATCTAATACCCTAGAAACTTCATCAAGTGTTGCCATACGAAAAGAAAAAATATTTTGACCTAAATTACCAACATTATTTGTGTAGAAATCTATTTTTCCTTTGCACTTATCATCAGAATTATCACGCAGAAAATCAGAAAAGTAATTATTAATATCATTGGGATCTGCTAAGTTATCTGGAATATCAAATTTGGCATTTTTGCATAAGTTTAAATATTTAAACGTTTTCCATAATTTCTTTTTGTCTTTTTCTTTAGCAACATTATTAATAACATTTTTACGATTTTGTCTTACTAATTTTACAGTTTCATTTCTAATTTTTTTGTAAACCTGAAGGTCACTATCCAATTTGGTTTGTTTAAACTTTTGCAGAGCTAAGTTTCTTTCTCTCATTTTAATTTTTAAAGGTTGATCAAGCCATGGTGCTGGCTTCTTGGTAACCCGAACTAATCTCAAAGGCGCATGTACATCAAAAACAGCTGTTAAATACGTGTTAAAAATATTTAATTTTGCTTCAATATCCTTCTCACTAAGGTACCTTTGCCAATATAAATTAATTCCCTTAAACTGCCTTTGCTTAATGAACTTAATTTTAGTTGAAAATATAGACATATCTAAGTAGCAAAAGCCCATCTTATGATCAGATATATTATTGCAGTTAATTGTACCAGAATTGGTGATCATGTCAACATTAGATGTAAAAATAGGGTCCAAAAGTTTTGTACCCCTTGTGGGTTCGTTTAAAATTTGCACTAGGTCATAAGTTGAAAAGCATTCATTTATACAATTTTCTACGTCCAAAAAATCTTCATTTAGATCACCCAGTATTATAGTTTCATCTACCGTTGGTATAAAAAAGTTAAGCATGTTATCAAAATCACTGTTGAAATTTGGGGTTTTAGGTGGCCTATAATAAGCTCCTATGCCCAAAGTAATGTTCTTTAGAAAAAATTTTAAAAAAAGAAATTCAAGTTTTTGACTTACCTGAAACTCAAAATTGACTACTTCATATTTTATATTATTGCGAACATAAAACAAAATTCCACCTCCACGAGCGTAATCTCTATGTTTATATGACATTTGATAACCAGAAATATTAAAAAAATCCATGTCAACCTTTTCGTTCAGCCATGTCTCAGTAATCGCAACGCAATCAAATTTTTTGTTATTTAAAAGTGCTACAAAATTATTAAAACCAGTACACATTGACCTAAAATTCAGATGTGCTAATTTCATGTTTCAAAAAAATTTTATTAATATGATATCTGACACCTTTCCCCCAAAACTCATGTTCAATATTTGATTAAATAAAAAAAAATATGCCAGGATAAAGATGTTTTTGCAATATACAAAAAACAAAAACTTTCCCTATCCTACCATATGACGTTTAAAAGTTAAAAAAAATTAATTTCACGTCCCTTCCTCAGAATGATCAATTAACTAATATAATAAAAATTCAAATACAAAAAATCGAAAAAATACCAAAGAACTCTAGAAGTGTTTATATAAGCACGTTTTTCAAATTATTGTACCACAGATCTAAGGCTTTAACTTTAATAGTAAAGACACGTATTTTAAAAATAATTCTCGAAACACGAGAAGGTGGTTAACAATCTGCCCAACACGAGAATCTGGTTAACATCCGCCCAATACGAGAACCCTAAAATAATATACATTAAACCCCTAATCGAATACCCCTCGGCCCAGAGAAGAAATTTACAAACTCTAACAGTTTATACAATAAAAAGATTTAAATATCTCAACATACCCTTTTATACAGTGAAGGCGAATCAGGAACTTTCCTGACAGATGCTTCCGTGGAAGGTGAATCCTCGGAGAATCAAATCATCTCCCGGGGAAGGTACTATTCCTATAATATTAATAGGCCTTACACACTTGCCAAATAACATAATACTCGACTGTCATGAAAAACGCCTTACCTGACAAAAATGGCGTCGTTACGAACGTGGCGTGGTTCGGTACAAAACATCAATTCCTCTTTAAGAGATTCAGACCAGGGTAAACACACCAAATCAAATAGGCACCCTGCAAGTCTAACAATACGTGAATCGCTCGTCTATCCCAATCAATGGTACGAAATAATCTTTATAAAACACCAGGCGATTCCTCAAAATTTTGTCTAAACCACGTTATACTTTGTCACCCAACAAGAAAAGAAAGACAACCCGACCCGAAATTTCCTTCTAAATCCTTCTAGAACGAATTCAACCACGCAAGTCCAGAAAGAGATTCACCTATTAACCGCTACGGGTCACTAAAAACGACTTGACCAATCATATAACATGACTGGTCAAATTCTGCGACTTGACCAATCATATCACAGGTGACTGGCTAACACAGCCGCACAGTACCTCAAATTTAACAGAAGAAATGACCGGAACGACAGATCGAAACATGACATCGATAAAATAGACGTAAATAACAATCTAACAAACTAACTAGCTCGTACAAATGGATATAAAGTGAGTCAAAAACTTGAGGCTAAATGTAAAATAACTTATGTGATATATGGTTCCTAAATACTATAAATTCGGTCCCTACAGTGGCTCACATCTACCCAAGAAAAACAAGGTATGGAAACTAATTAATGTAGTAAGGTCTTAATACCGAATTTAAACGTTACATTATGCTAGTAAAAAAATTATTATTATTATTCCTATCATTTCTCAATCTCATAAATCGCACTATACCCCCTATAGTGTCATATTAATATTGTAATTAGCGTCATCTTTGTTGTGCGTATGAAGAAGGCTATGGTGTTTACTCTCTTCGACACAATGTCGTGGTGTTTCGCAGAATACGTCTCGTGACTTGGTTAATATAATCGATTATATTGTCTGTTGTGTTAAAAGATCACATAGAAGGCCGTACACTTTATTTTCGTGTATATTGTGGACCGATTTCTGTATTTTGGTGTCATAAACAACAAGTCCACATTCCAAAAGTGATTAGCAACAAGTGATAGAATACAGAACCACATTGACAACGACTTCTTTAAATTTTAGATGTGAAATAGGTAGACTAGTAGATTTCCGAAAAATAGAAAGTATTTGATAGTGTACCACATTAGGTAGACACATTCCTGGATTGTATAAGTGCCACGATATAGATATCGATACATCCACCCAACTACAGTCACACTTCTGGGTGGGGTCGATCTGGCGGAAACAAACCCGATAAACGAAGAAGCTCTTTTCGAATTTTTTTTTTGTTGTAATTTCATAGATTCGAGGTCCCTCTTACACGTGATCACCACATGAAAGCTAAGGAAGATGTGGAGGCGGGTAAATTAACACGTAAAGTTATGGGAAATCGGTTTTTCGCAGGTAACTCGCTGATATTCAGATCGAAACGATTTCTAGATATAGAATAAAGTGATCGCCAAAACGCATAAACTGAATTTTAACCCGTCCAAATCGGTCCAGCGGTTCTCGAGATATTGCGATTTGAAAGTATACGGATTTTCGCCACGGCGAGAACACACCTAGAGCCGTGTTCGCGTTTTTCGCAGGGAAGAAAGTGACTTCGAGACTTGATTTGTTTTCCTCCGACAGATAGTCATGACCCAAGCATTGTGTCCAAGTTTCAAGTCGCTAGTTGTGTCCCAGTGTCCTTGAAATCGTAATTTACCAATTATCGAAAAGAACGGCAGTACGAGTTGACATAGTATTTTGGCTCCTCCCCCGACATTTCACTTCACGACTGTTGAGCTCGCGCAGTCGCTTTTATAAATGTACCACGTGCACCTGCAGGCCCTAATATAGTTAGAGCTTGGGGTACGTATTTTCCTTCGACATTTATATGAAATTCGGAAGTGTAAATACTAAAGATCAACAAGAATAGTTATAAATGGAGATGCTATTCTTGCAAATGGTGATATCATCCGTGCAATTGAAAATGGTGATACATACAAATATATACTATATAGGGTTTCAACAAGCCAGGCGACTTGACCTCAAAGCCAAAACTATAGACCAAGCAAAGGATGAAATTACTTCTAAAGTCGGAACCTCGCCAACGCCTTTAACACTTTTGCTGTGGGCGTTTGGAGTTTTTGAAATGGTCAACCACCGAACTTAAAAATATTGAAAGATCAACCCAAAACCATCTGATATTAGTACCACACTCCCACGAAGAGAATGACAAGGCTTAGTTAATAATGTTAACCTGCATAAGAGACAGATAACAAAATTAAGGCAGTTATTTTTCAATACCGAGACAAGTAACTTTCACAGAACAATAACAATGACTTGACTATTAAAAAGTTTATGTATTCTTATGAGACAAAACAGCTCAAATTGGCAAAACTTAAGACTTCCCCCATGGGCTATTATAATAGAGTAGAGAAAAGGGTCTTCCGCATAATAATGAAAATAATAATAGATATCCATTTTGATAAATACTTAGATGAAATAACGAGATTTCTTTTTAATTAATAGTATCTAATGTTAAATAGATATTTCCCATGTTATGATATAAAAACCGATAAGAGTAGTAGAGTTACGGTGAGTGAAAAATTACTGGCAGCTAAAAGAAAATATGTTGGAATTCTTAGTGCAGGCAAGATAGTAGATTTAGTAGCCAAAAAACAAGAAAAATACCACCCGAAATCTACCAATGAGAAATGGTTAAGGGGGATACAAGGAACTTCTAAAAAAAACGACGCCATGGGGACTTAAGAGAATCCAAACCAAAAAACGATTTAAAAAAGAAATAAAAAAATATATAATAAATTCACCGCATGCCTTCTACAATTTGCTGTCATAATAAGTCTATATCTATAATGTCTCTTGTCACTTTCGGCATTATGGTATAAAAACTTAAGTACCTAATTACCGATTAACTTTCCTGGTTGTCTGAAAGTAGTTTCTGTTTGCATCTTTCTCCACATCTGTCCAATATATTTTATATTTTGTTGAGGGTTCTGGAACCAACCCTATGTTGCATCAGTTTACCAGGACGACCGATGTGTTATCATCGCCTTTTTAAACTATGTCGTATCTTCTAAGTGGACTGTATAATTTATATGAATTGTGGATGTACTGTAGTATGTTTTTATCTTCCCAACTCCATTGACAAAAACAACGAACACTTTTTATTTAACGGTTTATTTAAAATTTTAAGTAAATGAATCACAAACGACTGAGCAATACATTACCTTAATAAGTAATCAACGACAAATTATTAGTTAACATATGTGTTTAACAAACACTAACACATATTGGTAAAGAATTAAAAATGATCACATCATTCAGAAAATATTTTTAGGTGTTGTATGTAAGAGTGATAAATAAGCACTGATTTTTGCTGCACTAAGGAGCACTGAGTTTAGATTTAAAATAACAATAAAGTGGACCGCCTGATTCGCAGCTAAGTACCACAGGGAAAACGAAATTTGCTGCACTAAGGAGCACTGAGTTTAGATTTAAAATAACAATAAAGTGGACCGCCTGATTCGCAGCTAAGTACCACAGTGATAACGAAATTTGCTGCACTAAGGAGCAAGGTGTTGTGTGTATGAGTGTTGACAAGGCACTGGTTTAAAAGTTTGCGAAGTTTTTGTCGCTTCAAGTTTATCCCCGCCCATCCGATTCTTCTAGAAAGATTTGTTAGCGTGGGATGCGTTGGTGTACATGTCGTTTCACATGTCTAGAAAAAAAAACCGTTAGAATTCTGCGCTGTATCGATATGGTGTGATATTGGCGTACGTGACATTGTGCATGTAAAATAAAAAAAATATCCGTTAAGACTTCCTGTCTCAGCGCTGTTTCCAAATGTTTGGTGCGATGTTGTCGGTTGAATGGGTTTATATGTTTAATTTGTTTTGAAAATTAAACATATTTCGTTTTCAAATTAAAACTAATGATACCTACTTACTTACAAAAAATTGTTAAAATCATTACATAATTAACAAAGGAACCGGGAAAAACATTAAAAGGCAATACAGGCATTCCGCCTAGGTCTATAGATTATTTCCGGGTCCTTTATTAAGTATATAAAAAAATTGTAAATATAAAATAAAAAAAAATGTATTTTATGTACTTTCATAAAAATGGGTGTATGTTAAATAAATTGAATTGAATTGAATTGAAACAAAAAAAAATATAGTGATCAAATTGACTGTTCGGCTCATCATTTGCGTCTTTGAAACGAAAATTGAAAAAGATACCTTGGACCAAAGCTCTGTGTTCTCCATGATTATTTTAATATGTTTGTAAGCTGTACTTTTAATTATTTTGACATGTTGTCTATATAATTTCCATTTTGTATAACTTTTATTTTAGTTTAGCTATAAGTAGATTAAATTATGTATTATATATATTTTTGCATTCATATGTAAAAATAGGGTTTACCCGTTGATCATTGAATAAAATAAAATAAAAAAATTATTCACCGGTGTGGTACGCTGTACCTTAAGTCATCTAGCTAGATGGCAATTATTAAATTATGCCATAGATATAGAACAATAAGATCGAGTTTGTTTACATTTCGGCCGTGGCCAAGAACAAGTAACAGTCACTCTGTGTTATTGAATTTATATTATAAGTTTCAATGTTGTTAAAGTTATCATAATTTTTTCCGTCATTACCAAAATCCTAAATCTATGTAAAAATTATCTTGAAAAATGAGATATTTTGATTCGCTAAAATAATTGTACATCTACGAACACTAATTTTCGTAACTAATAACACAACAAATCATATTCATATTGATAAAAATACTTTACCATGATTTAAGTTTAAACCATTTCTACGAAAAGTTGTTAGAAGAGGCAACTAAGCGCTATCAAACGTAATATCTTATGAATGAAATCAGGGGATAGAATGTTTCGTAGTATTGTGTTTTATAGGTTATATTAATATAATTTTCTTTCTTCACATTTAATTTATTGGTTTAAGTTGATTTATTAGATAAATGTGGTTTATCAGTGTGTTGAATGCAGCAAAATAGTTTATTTAAATCATTTCATCGGTAAGTTACATGTACGATTATGAACAAAGCTCAGGGTCGTAGAATTAGTATTTAATCGACTGTATAAACTCTTTGATTATGCCTAAAGGATTGTTTTAACTTATTGCAACGACTTATAATTATGTAGGTTTCATATATTTTGTTAAAAATTAAATCACATTTTGTTTTTCTGCCAAACTACCTAAGTATTTAGGTAATAATAATTTTTCATTTAAACAGTTATACGAAGACATGCCTTTTAGGTTTCCTGCATATGTTGAAAGGAGAAATATTTAATACTCCTTGTTAGGATTTGAGGAAGTGAAGGTCCTACCTAAAAATGCTTTTATTTGTTCAAGTCATTTCAGTAACAATGACTTTGAATATAAACCGTTAAGTGGAAGGAAATATTTGAAAAAAGATGCAAAACCAATATCGAGGTAATATACCTATATTTATTTGTTTTTTTAATAAATTTAATAGCTTTACTAGAATACAAACATTTTTCACTTAAAATATAAGGTACTTCCAGTAATATTGCTTAAACATTACGGCTCAATCTTACGTACAGATTTCGAGCTAGCGCGAGTTTAAAATGATTAGGGGGAACTCGATATATGTGCATTTATCGGCAAGTTAGGCGTTCACCTCTTTACGTTTATGGTTTATATGATGGATATATGTCATACACACCCAGATACACACACACGCACACATTTAGCGTCTTTTAGAAGATTTTATTTTGATTTCTAAACTATTACTTAAGAATTTATTTTTTATTGACATTACGTTTTTCATTTTTCAATCACTTTTTTGTTACCATGACTATGTCCGACAGGGGCGTTTCATTACAGGGTTAAACACAGCCAGTCACCTTGAAATAAATTAAAAAATTAAATAAATGTTCATTGGGAAAAATATTTTTTGTAAGAGAACGCTTAACAATTAATATGTCCAGCACAAGCGTCACTTGTCGTTATCTCATCTAAACCCTACTCTTTTATACTCCTACAAGGGTTTCACGACTCACATAGAGCAAAAATGCAGCATAATCATTATGTTTATTATTCTTATTTATTTATAGCACATGTGTTATTGATCTAACTACAATTTGGCGTAGTCTTTGGGAGATCAACTCGTCATATTTGTTTAAAATGAAGGATTAAAAAGGAACATACGAAAAACCATCTTGCCATCAGCGAAATAACAACGATGCTTATTTCAGCTCATTTTCATAGTGCCCCTATCAAAGTAACATGTATTTAACTCTATGTTCTATAATCTAGACATCTATCACTATCTAAAACCAAACTGTTGTTTTGAGAGTATTTCATATTTGTTTAGGTATGAAACTAATCTATTTTTAATTAATTTTTCAAACTTTTTTGAGAAGTAGGTGATTAACCATACGTGTTGGTAATTGCTGATGTTGTTACATCTCCCTTTTTATGTAATAGAGTAACAATTGTTCTATACATTTAGATAGAGTATGTGTAAATGGTTTTAAAAGATAATCACAGTTTAATTTAATTATTTCAGACTTTGTGTTATCTATTCATCGCTTTTTATTTGGTTTGCTAAAGCTCTTATTAAATTCATTAGCAATGTTAATTTTATGCTGGACCTAATTGTTAAGTGTTCTCTTATAAAGAGTATTTCTCCATTGAACATTTAGTTTTGTATTTATTTCAAGGTCCGGCTGTGTTTAACCCTGTTAATGAAACGTCCATGTCGGACATAGTCTAGCTGTATTCATGGTAACAAAAAAGTGATTGAAAAATGAAAAATGTAATGTCAATAAAAAAAAAAATCTTAAAAAATAGTTTAGAAATCAAAATAAAATCTTCTAAAAGACGCTAAATGTGTGCGTGTGTGTGAATGACATATATCCATCATATAAACCATAAACGTAAAGAGGTGAACGCCTAACTTGCCGATAAACGCGCATATATCGAGTTCCCCCTAACCATTTTAAACTCGCGCTAGCTCGAAATCTGTACATAGGATTGAGTTGGGCCCGTGAACACTTTTGATCGGGATGGGATGAAGAATAAATTTACGAAGTTTGAGAGAAATCCACCGAAAGCCATTTTCCTATCAAAAACTGCGGGGTCCAAGTAAGGTCAAACCAATCTTTTGAGAATATGTTGAATATTTTAAGCAATCAAAAACGTTTCCATAATACCGACTGCTTAAACTCTAGTGATTTCCCATTAATCTGAACTTTTATTGAAATTTTAATATTTACAAGAAAAGTGAAGCTTTTAGTTGTATTTCCTAGCAACGGCAGATATAATAACTTGTTTCTATATATACTATCAAGGAGAGAGGAGTACCGTAAAAGAGGGGATATAACGTCACATTCCATAGGCGTACTTTGCGAAATAAGTTTCTATAATATAAATAAGGTCACAGCATATAAAATATATATATACGCACTTCGTAGATTAAAACATAAAAATAGACTTTATGCATCTGTCACTAAAACTACTGGTATCACTATAATTGTCTTTTCTGAGGTCTATTATAATAGGTTCTATTAAATTATCCATTGATATATCCACTTTCCTAAATGAATTTTCCACATTTTTAACATGACCAATGCAATGTTCTCTATTTACATCTGAAACTGCCTTCAAAAACAAATTTCGCACATCAGGCAATTTAAATGTTTTATTGTGTTGAGAAACATAACCTTTTAATAATTGTGACCAGATCAGTTCAATGGGATTTACCTCTGCATGGTACGGAGGCAATCTGAGAATTTTAATTCCTTTTTCTCTGGCCATCTCATCTATAATATATTTTTTGAATTTGTTTTTATGTTGCCTTGCTATTACTAATAATTCTGCCTTCAAGGATTTAGGAGGACTGATAATATTTTTAGAATGAAGCCATTTTGAAATATATATTAATACAAAATTCTGAATCAATTAAAATACATACGATACGGCTATGAATAAATAAAGTCTGACTTATCTGTCAAAAGAACAGGTTTATCTAGACAAAAACTATATTAGGCCAATCAGATGTATTAAAATTTAAATTTTAACTACAAATAAGCATTGAAGGATGAGGTAAAAATAAAATTTCTACCTCTTGAATCTGTACTACGTTCTGCAAATTAAATACTGCACTCCTTTCTTCTGTATAGTATAGTAGTAAAAAGGTTTGACTTTATTTAATTTCTGGCGTTTTAATTTGAAAGAATTCAATTTTAAATTTGCCGCTTTATATAAAAAAGGAAAGGTTCATTTGACGGACATAAATAATTTGCTTGTCAAATGACAGCCATCTCATAAATTCATAAGTTGAAAATACAACGTTGCCAATTTAATTTCAGAAATCATGCGTTTAGGTAAATATTTATAGGAACGTTGAGTAACACTGTTAAAATGGACACTTGTCAAAATGTGACACCTGTAAAAACGTGACAACTGTTAAAATGTGATACGTGTCAGAATGTAACAACTGTCAAAATGAACAAATCTCAAAATGAACAAATGTCAAAATATGACACCTGTCAGAATGTAACAAATGTCAAAATGTCACGCGTATCGTACTTTTCTTTATTTATTACAAAGATCTAACCTAACGTAAAGCTAATCTTTTTTTTTGGCGGGTGGAAATGCTTTATGCACATCGGGTAAAGGTTCTTCCCTTCCCCGATAGTGTGAGACTACCCCTTACGGCTACTATTTTATTATGCGGACAGTTTTAATATTTAAGTTTTCATTATCATAGAGAGAGAGAGAGAGAAAAAGAATGAATGCTTGTACACGTGTACTATTAACATAGATTTCAATT
This sequence comes from Crepidodera aurea, assembly GCA_949320105.2. Taxonomy (NCBI): domain Eukaryota; kingdom Metazoa; phylum Arthropoda; class Insecta; order Coleoptera; family Chrysomelidae; genus Crepidodera; species Crepidodera aurea. Next base: position 706,916 of record OX439481.2, on the reverse strand, counting down.
TTTTATTTTACAAGAATCATTTAAAATTCTCTATTTTCATAGTACATTTTAAAGTTGATTGTGACTTTGTATTTTCCAAGAGCAAATCGTAATGTAATGTACGAATGAACTATTTTTGTAACTGAAAATTCTTGAAAAAATATGATATCAATATCTGCCACACGTCGAGAGTCTGGTCACAGGTTTTTGTGGAGGTTTTTACCCAAGTATGAATATCAGACCTATAATTTTCCTTCACTGCAGATCAATAAATAATAAAATCAATTGAACATAAAGTTTTTCTTATATAGTGATAAATAGAGTGAGCTGAGCGATCTTCTGTTGACGGGACGTATGCCCTACACGCTGCTGTTGCCCGTCCCGGAAACGGGGCCTGTCCACCGTGACAATTCGCGAAGATCAAGCGTCAGTAGATGTTGCCCTAAAAGGGTGAAATGCATTTAACTAACCTCTGTGACAAGCAGTTGATAAACGTCAACAACAGCTGCAGCCAATTGAAAATTAACACTGACAGCTTTTTTAATTTTCCCGCCTGCTTTCAAGCCAATCGCCAATCAACTTTTTATTTATCTCCCTATCAGTAGTTCAAGTAGATGTCGCCCACTCCGTGATTTTCGCGAATTAATTAATAATTTGTCAGGTTATAAATATACTTAAATTATATACTCATTGGGCTGCTTAAAAATGTAGATTTGAATATTAAGAGCGAAGCTCGGTGACCAGATATTAATTTTAATGTAGCGTAGTGTAGAAAAAATAAAATAAAACGAGGCTCGCCTCACAAAAAAATAGTAGATGTAGAAATTTGTTACTGCTGCCAACGTTTTCGTTAATTGATATTTACTAACAATTTTTTCTTCTGGCCTTTTATATATCTATCTCACTTCATCCTTGGGCACGGAATATTTGAAACTTATGAATGACTTAGAAAACGAGTAAGTAATTTAATTTATCAGATTCGACATCCTAAGACCGGCTTCTGCCTTTCGGCTTCGTCAGTTAGGCTTTTCGAATCCAATAAATAAAATTCCAAACTCGTACAAGTCAGTAGCTATATTCGCTATAAGATAAAATTTTTAGATGTGCTGCCATCTATGATTAGAAGAGAGTATTGACAATTATTAAAAGCAAAAAATTCCCGGTGTATTGGCGTTGCATACACAATTTGCATTGTGTGTTGCAAAGCTTTTATTTGACTGATTCTAGTCAAAATGTCACTCTCTTCTTTCGTATCCCTTTCAGAGATTAATACAAAGTTAGAAAACGAGTAAATAATTTAATTTATCAGATTCGAAAGGGATACGAAAGAAGAGAGTGACATTTTGACTAGAATCAGTCAAATAAAAGCTTTGCAACACACAATGCAAATTGTGTATGCAACACCGGGAAATTTTTGCTTTTAATAATTGTCAATACTCTCTTCTAATCATAGATGGCAGCACATCTAAAAAATTATGAATGACTTGTTGGAGATCTGAATTGTGCTGAAGTTATAAAATGTTAAATTAACCATAAAGTCACGATACTGGTAGATGGTCTTAAAACTATAATACATTTTTATTTTATATTTTGAATTTAGTGAGTTTTTGAGAACTTTAACATTCCATACTTCTATGTAAAATCTGTTATATTTACAAAATATGTCAAAGTGAATAAGACTATCGAGGGCAATTAATTTATTAACAAACGAGAAAAAATCTACTAAATGTTTTGTCACATTTCAGTAAACAACAACCATGTACGTACGGTGATTAAAATCAAAGTGAAATAAAAACTAATTCAAAATGGGATTATCTTGTCATCGTATAACTGATAATAAACATTTTATCAATCATTTAGAGTAAGTTATATACGATAATCCTCTTGATTCTAAAAATAAAGATATTTATCCATAATTGTTTATCTATAATTCTTTTAATCAGGTTGTCTTGAATGAAAATTGTCGAATTGCGAAATTTGTATAAGACTCAGGTTTTAATCTAAATACATTTTCTTTATAAATTATAAAATTTGCACCCAAAGGTTTTCAGGGTCGCTGAATCCGAATCAGAGGTCCTCTTGACCTCACCAGGTCATGTTCAAGGTCATTTAAGGGTCAAATTGGGGAAACATTCTGGAAAAAAATTTATATTTAAATTAAAAAACGTTGAATTGAACAGTACACTCGTTAAAATTAAATTGTTGCTTTAGAACTACTATTGTTTTATTTCACAATAATCTAAGCAGTTTTCTCAAAAAGGAGTCATTCAAAATAAAAAAATAGAACACGGGGTGGAATCAGATAATGAAAGCAGCTTCAAAATGATGTGTCACTTAACACCCTTCCCATTTAAGATTTTTCAAGGGGTGGTTCTGGCCGCTAGAGGGATGAAAAAAGAAGTTTGAAACTGCGATAAAAATTGAACCCTCGCTAGGTTAAAATTGACCTGTTTTGGCATTATTTCAAAATTTAAACAAAACTCGAAATATTTGGGTGCAAACTTTAGCTGGGACACCCTGTAACAATTTTCGATGTCACAAATAAAGGTACTTTATTCTTGAGCAAAATTCATATTTTTTGACAAACGAATGCAAAAAATTGATGTCTGATTAATTCATTTTGGTTTTAATGCCATACAGAATAACTTTTTTTCATAAAACAAATAATAAAAAAGTTTTCCATATGGTGCCGACTAATTGGACACACTGTATATGGTATATGTTGAGGCAAATTGACATCCATCAAAACTGGAGGGAAACAGTGTTACCAACCCATTGTAGGTTGGCATTACAGTTGGTAACACTGTTTCCCTCCAGTTTTGATGGATGTAAATTTTGAAAATTTTACTTTGTCGGTTTTTGTCTCAATTGTTTGTGCACGTTGAAATAAGAACATGATATTGAATTTAATTGTTAACCTGCAATCATTACATATTTTATGAATGTTTTGTGAAAAGTCGCACACGAGTGGTCGTGTAGGAGTTGCATTTCTCTCGGTTTCAAACATCGGGGTCCAGAACTCGGCCATCCATCTTACACTCCTCATTTTGCTCCGAGCGATTTTCAAATGTTCAAATAAAAAAAAACTTCGGTTTTTAAACAACGGTTGCTAGGGAGCATTTTAATATTAAAGATAAACAATGTTTTTAAAGAAGGATGTTAAAAATGTTTTGAATTATATTAAAAAATAAAGATTATAACGAATACTTATTTTATATTCACGTATATTTTTTAGTAGACAGATTTCTGTTCTATTTACAGGTTTGATCAGCTTCTGTCCACGATAATTGAAAAATAAACCCGTTGCAGATCACTAGTTAAATATAAATAAAAATGATTAACAAAGTGAATCGTTCCCATGGAGAGCCCGTGATTCAATCTAGTAGAATGTAATTTTATCTAGTTTTATGAGGTAAGTAAATTTAGTACTTTGGTAGTCTTATATAGAAAGTGTGAATATTATATTTCACTCGAATTACGCGTGTGGTTTTTATTAAAATAGGAAAATTGCATTTCAATCAGAACAACAATAAAAAAATGTATTGGTTGATTTTCTATCCATTCTACATTTATAAACAATAATTACCTAATTTAATTCAAAACGAAAGTAAAAAATTTTGAAAAGAAATCTTGATTATACTTTAGAAAATTCTTAAAAAATACATACATTACTCTTTATGGGTGGTTCAGCGGTAGAGCACTGGACTCATAATCCAAGGGTTGTGGGTTCGAATCACACCAAAGTCAGAAATCATTTTCTGATTTTTAATTAATTAAAAATTTAGAAATTGATTTTCATATACCAGGTAATTCCTCACTCGACCATTCACTGTTGGGTTCTAATTAACAGTGCTGTTCCTAAAGTGGCGCTGGGAAACAGTAACAAAGTCGATGCCGTTGACACAAAAGTAAAAAAAAAAAAAATATGACGCGCATTACAATATTAATATAGGGGGTATAGTGCGATTTATGAGATTGAGAAATGATAGGAATAATAATAATAATTTTTTACAAGCATAAAACACATTATTATTATTATTATTTAATTAAAATATTTATTTTACAATGTATTTTCCCTCACACTGGAAACTTATATTGCATCTTACATTTGCTTTCAGGCATTTGCACTTGTTACCACAGTTAAGTAATTTTAAAAAATATTATTTTGAGAAAAGGGAATAAATCTGAATTCTATAATGCTGTATTAAGAGAAATTAAAGATGTACCTGTTGAGCTTTCCTGCATACCAATAGAAGAAAGCGACACTTTTAACACAGCTTATACAGGGTGCGCCAATTATTTCCACTCGATCTCTAGCACCGAAACTAAAAGAGATATCAACAAGATTTTTTTGTAGACAGTGTCACTCGGACTACAATTTTAAAATATTTTGATGTATAAAGGGTGGCTAATTTTTGTGGAATAAAAATTAATTTGGTTTTTTTAAATTGAACACCCTGTATACGATTATGTCTTCTGATTCTACTTAATATTAGATTTACGGTAGTTTTTTCTATTTGTAAATCCGACCCGGCGTTGACAAGTTTTTCCTATTTTAAGCAGATTTAATGAAAAAACAGCACTTCAGAAATATTAGCACAAAAACCACATTTTTTAAAAAATTCCTCAAAAAAGCTACTATGATGTAAATGAAACATGCACCTATCACAATAATCACACAAAATCTTCACCTGTTGCACAGGGTGTTTGCCGATGGCGTGCCAATAGTCTAGTTTTCAAATGGCAATAACTTAATTTTTTCAAATAGGACACCCTGTATATTTTTCTTCAGTTAGAAGCTCTCCCTAATACGCATTAAAAAAATATAGGGTTTTGCACATCTAACTTTACTATTTACTTTAATAATTGACGTTAAGTGACAAACAACATATTTTACACAATTTTTAATAAGAAATCAAGTTACCTATGAAAATGACAGTAGGTATATTTTGTTATGGCATTAATTGTCCACATAAAATTTTGTATTGTATCACGTCTACTATATTTAATCGGTATTGTGTATAAAAAATGGATTTTAATAAGAATTATAGTGTTCAAGAAAATATTGATATGATATGGATACTGGGTGAATGTCAAAAAAATGCGTTTCTTGCTAGTAGGGTCTATCGTCAAAGATACCCAGAAAGACGTCATCCACAAAAGGATACTTTTGAGAATTTAAAGAATAGATTTGATAGAACAGGAACCGTCAAGTATGAAAAACATTCACGTGAAACTACAGCTGTTACTATTGACAACGAATATAAGGTAATGATCAGTATAGTTGAAGATCCCAATATAAGCACAAGGCAATTAAGCAATCAGTTAGATATTTCCAATACCACAATTAGACGTATAATAAAAAAGAATAAATATCACCCCTATCATATCCAGCTTCACCAAGAATTGTTATCACGTGATTTCGCGCGTAGAGTGGAATACTGTAGATGGTTAATAAACAAGATAAATACAGAGCGTAACTTTTTAAACAAAGTTTTATTCTCCGACGAAGCCACGTTTCATAAGAACGGTTGTGTAAATAGACACAACTTCCATTATTATTCGGACCACAATGAACATTTATTTAGAACCACATCACAGTATCGATGGTCTTTGAATGTGTGGGCGGGAATAATAGGTGATTATGTAATTGGTCCCTATTTCTTTGATGGGACTGTAAATGGAGCTATATTTTTAGATTTTTTAGAACATGATTTTCGCAACTTATTGCAAAATGTGCCTCAAAATTATCGCAACGGAATGTGGTTTCAATTAGATGGTGCCACACCACATTACCTATTAGATGTTCGCAATTGGTTAAATAGGGAATTTCAGGATCGTTGGATAAAAAAGGGGAGGACCTATAAATTGGCCTACTAGCTCGCCTTGCGATTTTTTCTTGTGGGGTTTTATTAAAAATATTGTTTACAAAGAAGAGGTTACCACAAAAGAAAATATGAAAGAAAGAATTACTGCAGCATTTAGACAGGTGACCCCTGCAATGCTGAGAGTTGTGCGTAAATCAATGAAAAAAAGGGCTTGAAAATGTATAAATGAAAATGGAAGACATTTTGAACGTCTACTATAAATTTTAACTTTCACTATTGTAGTTTTCTTATGATTAAACTTTGTAAAATTTTGTACTTATTAAAAATTGTGTAAATGTTGTTTGTCACTTAACATCAATTATAAAAGTAAATAGTAAAGTTAGATGTGCAAAACCCTATATTTTTTTAATGCGTATTAGGGAGAGCTTCTAACTGAAGAAAAATATATAGGGTGTCCCTTTTGAAAAAATTAAGTTATCGCCATTTGAAAACAAGACTATTGGCACGCCATCGGCAAACACCCTGTGCAACAGGTGAAGATGTTGTGTGATTATTGTGATAGGTGCATGTTTCATTTACATCATAGTAGCTTTTTTGAGGATTTTTTTAAAAAATGTGGTTTTTGTGCTAATATTTCTGAAGTGCTGTTTTTTAATTAAATCTGCTTAAAATAGGAATAACTTGTCAACGCCGCGTCGGATTTACAAATACAAAAAACCGTAAATCTAATATTAAGTAGAATCAGAAGACATAATCGTATACAGTGTGTTCAATTTAAAAAAACCATATTAATTTTCATTCCACAAAAATTAGCCACCCTGTATACATCAAAATATTTTAAAATTGTAGTCCGAGTGACACTGTCTACCCCTACAAAAAATCTTGTTGATATCTCTTTTAGTTTCGGTGCTAGAGATAGAGTGGAAATAATTGGCGCACCCTGTATAAAAAATATGATTGCACTTATTCAGCGGTATCAAAATTTTAATAGCAGAAAATTTCTAGAATTACTTTTTAAAATACATGTCTTTACTATTAAAGTAAAAGCCTTAGATCTGTGTTACAATAGTATATACGCATTGGTGGTCGTTACGATTTTGAAGAAAGCTTAAAGCAAACAGAAAGATATAGAAGATTGAAAAATTGTCATTTTGAAACATGCGAAATACGAGACGAACTAATAAAAAGAACCTCTTGGCATATTTAGCATACAAACTAATGAAAAATTGAAATTGTATTGGCAGGAATGTCAGAAGATAATCAAAGAACAATAAAATGGATAAAAATTGAGTCGAAAGTGGTTGATGAGTTACAGTTTACTATGTGCATGAGGAACCTGATACTAGAATATTTGCAATTATTAATTTTTTTACAGACATGTTTAAGGTATTTGTTATTTCCTCATTGGACAGAGATGTTTTTATTTTATCAACGTTTTTCTCGGTTACCTTAGATGTCGAAATTTGGATAGAAAGAGAAAAGAAATTTATCCCATGTTTCTCAATCATTAAAGCACTAGCAAACTTGAAGCATCTGGATGTTAAAATATTAGCAAAAAATTTGTTGTTAATATATTGTTTATCTGGATGTGATTCTGTTAGCTTTCCATTTAAAAAAGGCAAAAGAGAGCCCTAAAAATAGTGTTGTCTCAAGAACCAGATGAGATGAATATTTTGGAACCAAAATATATCATTGAAGTTTATACTATTATACTGGTAAAAGGTTTTAATAATGACCTTTTGTTAGGGATTTACCGCCGACGGAGGATTCTTTTATTTTTCATGTGAGAAGGGCATTTTTACAATCAAAACGACATGTATGTTAAAGCCAGATCTGCCAGAAAAAGTTTGGTTACGAACGCAAAGACAATAATTGTATATTTCCAAAATTAATGTCCAAAGAAGTAAAACCTACATTTTTAAAAATTACTCCATTTCACAAATGTAAATTATTTACCTGTGGTAACAAGTGCAAATGCCTGAAAGCAAATGTAAGATGCGATATAAGTTTCCAGAGTGAGGGAAATTGCATTGTAAAATAAATATTTTAATTAAATAATAATAATATTGTTTTATGCTTGTAAAAAAATTATTATTATTATTCCTATAATTTCTCAATGTCATAAATATACTATACCACATATTAATATTGTAATGCGCGTCATCTTTGTTACGCGTATGAAGAAGGCTATGGTGTTTACTCTTTTTGACTCATTCATAGCTTTATTCGCACCCACAGTGATAAAGCCAAGAGATTCGACGCGCCGATTCAATTTCGTTCGGTTTTAAAAAAGTACACAACCCAAACTAAACGTCGTATGAAAAAAAAGTTAAAGTAAAAAAGTTTCCTTGCTCTATTGGCAACATTTTTCTCGCTTATAGTAGTTAACTATCTCTAAAGATAAAAGGTTTTCTCGACTCACCATTTTACTCTGCAAAATGACGATATTTTGTGTCATCTAGCGAAAAAAAAATGACGTAGCTTTTATTTGACGTTCTACATTTTTTATTGTCATGACACTATGTCAGGGAAGTACTGAAAAATGTCATATCCAAAATTCATAACGATCGGACACAAATTAACAAAGTTAAGCACTAGTTTGCAATAAATATTTTCAGTTTTTTCAAAAATGTTATGTTTTGACACATTTCGCAATTCCGGATCAAAGTATAATATTCGGTTAGTATTTGTATTTGAGCGTCCATGACCGAATACTACGAGTAGATCGATTGTAGAAAATCTCTTAAAGATCCGTTGCAGATGAATAAGTCACAATCAATCTTAAAATGTACTATGAAAATAGAGAATTTTAAATGTCTCTTTAAAGTTTCTTGTAAAATAAAAAATTGAAATCTATGTTAATAGTGCACGTGTACAAGCATTCATTCTTTTTCTCTCTCTTTCTCTATGATAATGAAAACTTCAATATTAAAACTGTCCGCATAATAAAATAGTAGCCGTAAGGGGTAGTCTCACACTATCGGGGAAGGGAAAAACCCCTTTACCCGATGTGCATAAAGCATTTCCACCCGCCAAAAAAAAAGATGAGCTTTAGATTAGGTTAGATCTTTGTAATAAATAAAGAAAAGTACGATACGTGTGACATTTTGACATTTGTTACATTCTGACAGGTGTCATATTTTGACATTGGTTCATTTTGAGATTTGTTCATTTTGACAGTTGTTACATTCTGACATGTATTACATTTTAACAGTTGTCACGTTTTGACAGGTGTCACATTTTGACAAGTGTCCATTTTAACAGTGTTACTCAACGTTCCTATAAATATTTACCTAAACCCATGATTTCTGAAACTGAATTGGCAACGTTGCATTTTCAACTTTGAATTTATGAGATGGCTGTCATTTGACAAGCAAATTATTTATGTCCGTCAAATGAACCTTTCCTTTTTTATACTTTTCTGGTTTATTCTGGTTATAAATTCCTACTTGGGCTTTTGTAGAAAATTTAAAGTAGGGTTAGCCATATGTGAGTAGTAACCTAACCTCAGTTTTGTAGAAAAGTTATGTATGCGTTTGTACGGGAAAAATATGTTAAATAACCGTTTCAACGCAATGAGTTTGTTTGTCTTGGGAGTGAGTATCCCAACATATATTTTTTCATAAAAAAATGTGAAAAATATTTTTCCGCGCAAAAATTTCTATTGCTAAGTATATTGATTTTATCATATTTTATAGCATCTGTGAAAATTTCATGAAAATCCCAGTCGGCCCCATTTTCTTAACGTTTACCCAAAGATGTACGTGTCAGTAGTTGTCAAAATTTGTAGGTCATTATGGATAAAAAGCGGCAAATTTAAAATTGAATTCTTTCAGATTGAAACGCCAGAAATTAAATAAAGTCAAACCTTTTTACTACTATACTATACAGGAGAAAAGAGTGCAGTATTTAATTTGCAGAACGTAGTACAGGTTCAAGAGGTAGAAATTTTAATTTTACCTCATCCTTCAATGCTTATCTGTAGTTCAAATTTAAATTTTAATACATCTGATCGGCCTAATATAGTTGTTGTCTAGATTTAATCTTGTTTCCATGGTTTTTACTGTAATAAACCTGTTCTTTTGACAGATAAGTCAGACTTTATTTATTTAGCCGTATCGTATGTATTTTAATTGATTCAGAATTTTGTATTAATATATATTTCAAAATGGCTTCATTCTAAAAATATTATCAGTCCTCCTAAATCCTTGAAGGCAGAATTATTAGTAATAGCAAGGCAACATAAAAACAAATTCAAAAAATATATTATAGATGAGATGGCCAGAGAAAAAGGAATTAAAATTCTCAGATTGCCTCCGTACCACGCAGAGTTAAATCTCATTGAACTGATCTGGTCACAATTATTAAAAGGTTATGTTTCTCAAAACAAATCATTTAAATTTCCTGATGTGCGAAATTTGTTTTTGAAGGCAGTTTCAGATGTAAATAGAGAATATTGGGGAAAATGCATTGATCATGTTAAAAAGGTGGAAAATTCATTTAGGAAAGTGGATATATTAATGGATAATTTAATAGAACCTATGATAATAGACCTCAGAAAAGACAATTATAGTGATACCAGTAGTTTTAGTGACTTTTAAAGATAGTTCTTGAACTAACTTTTTTTTTTAATCTTTGAGTTTAGGTAAGTACTGAAGCGTTACTTTTAATGTCAAGAGATTAAAAAAAGTTTAATCCCAACATATAATCATCCTTGTTATTTATTGGTTAAATTTAATTCGTTCAATGTTAAAGTGTCAGATGCATAAGGTTTATTTTTATTTTTTGTAAATAATATAACTTCAAAATTTAATCTATATTTATATTATAGAAACTTATTTCGCAAAGTACGCCTATGGAATGTGACGTTATATCCCCACTTTTACTGTACTCGTCTCTCCTTTATAGTATATATTACTATAGAAACAAGTTATTATATCTGCCGTTGCTAGGAAATAAAACTAAGGCCTCAGATTCCCAACTAGTTTGCAAATTAGCTTATAAAAAACCTTGTACAATATTGGATAAAAATTGATCAAAACATTATAAAAAATATACATAGTATTTGAATATCTGTCATAGTTTCAGAGAAAAACAATTCGTTAAAGGTCCTTTCCCAGTGGCGGTTCTAGAGATTAAGGGCGGGGGGGGCACATACAAGTTTTTTTAATGGTCTGATTCTATGCTTAATATTGCCAAATCGTTCAACATTTGTTCACCTATTGTGGATCTAAGATAGGTTTTTATATGTTTTAATCTACTGAAAGTGCGTTCAGTAGTTGCACTATTAGTGCCTATTAGTGGAGTGAAATTAGAATTTTATATGGAGGTAAGAACTAAGTCAATTTTCAATAAATTTGGTCTGGAGCTTCGCGAGATATGCGCCAAAAACGGCATTTTTAGTATTTTTCGAGTAGATTGCTTCACTATTTTTTAAATATCTCCGGCTCTAAAAGTCGTGGAAAAATAAAAAGTATAGTAGGTTTTTCAAAAATGCATTCTAACCTCAAAAAACGAATTCGCGCACATTATTTTTGACTGAATTGGCAATAAATAACCAAAGAATCCTCGAATTTTCTTAAAAATTGGAAAAAATATGTATTTTTATGTCGGGAAAACAGTAAAAATTAAAAAAAAATGTATTTGTATTTTTGAAAAAACAATAGTAGAGAAAATTTTTTTATTTATATTGAATCGTTCCCTCACAAAAATCTTATTTTAGCACCAGAAATATATTTTTAATTTTTTTAAACATTTTTTGGACTGAACTACAGTTTTTCTAAGAGAATCAAGCATAGATATTGCGATAAAAAAATTGGAAAAAAATGAAAATCGAATTTTTATTTTATATTATTCCCTAAATTGGCCACTTTAAATAAAGAAATAAAATGTTGGATTTTCTTAGACAAAAGTACACACAAAATCCTTCTTTTGAAGATAAAATTTTTTTTTCTAAATTTTTACCATGTCTTTCCGACATAAGAATACAAATTTTCTCCAATTTTTAAAAAAATTATTGGATTCTTTGGTTATTTATTGCCAATTCATTGCGCGAATTCATTTTTTAAGGTTAGGATACATTTTTAAAAAACCCTACTATACGGATCGATACTCTACTTAATCACGGTCATTTTAAATTTTTTTATTTTTCCACGACTCTTAGAGCCGAAGATATTTAAAAAATAGTGAAGCAATCCATTCGAAAAATACCAAAAATGTCCTTTTTGGCACATATCTCGCGAAGCTCCAGCCCAAATTTATTGAAAACTTTTTACAAGCTTCTCTTTATGTATATAAAATCGAAAAAATTAAAAAAATTTGACTTAGCTCTTACATTCCTTTTCAGAATATTTTGGCTAGATTCGGAAATGCATTTTCAAGATCATTTGCAATGATATATGGTAATATTTCTTCAGTTGTTACATTAATTTCATTATCTTTAAGTTCTCTAAATAATAAACTAAAAGCAATTACATCACTAGTTATAAAATCGAAGGGGGCGCTAAAAACGACATTTTGTAAAGGGCGGGGGGGCATACTGCCCCCCTTTGCCCCCCGTGGCGCCGCCACTGTCCTTTCCCCATATCTTCCATATGAAAATAGAGGCCTTAAATTAATTGTAGGAATGTAAGAATGGACGTAAGTGCATTTTCCATATATGCTAAACCGGCAGGTAGAGTCTGTGCTAAATTTATTCAAAAAATGGTAATATCAATTGACCTTCCTATTTATTGAATTTATAGAGTAGTCCAGTCATTATGTACATTTGGATCTGCAAATGAATTTAACCCAATTTCCTTAAGACATTGGAGCAGGGGCTTAAAAAAGCTTAACTCCAAATTGTCGGGCACCAGTCTCACCGGGAAACGCCGCCATCTTGAAAAAGGGGTACATTTTTTGTATTTTTTCGATAACTCTGCGCTGCGTCATTTTACGTGAATGGCACATAGACGTTTATTGTCGCTTTTTTGAAGCCCTACAAAAAAAGTCCTATGAACTTTTCACCTATTGTCAACCGTTGTCGAGATTTTGGGAAAAATATTAAAAAATATAGGCATTGATACGTATTTCCGCTTATAGCTCTTTTCCGATCATTCGTATCAAAAAATAATCTATTACGAAATTTGTAGAGTATATAAACACCTACAATTTGGTTTTTTTTTTTTTCGATCTGATAAAAATTGCGGCTTCTAGCGCCCCGCAAAGTTTGCAAGTACACGCAATGCATTTACACGGCCCGGTCGGACCGCATTTTGCGTGTACTTACAAACTTTGCGGGGCGCTAGAAGCCTCAATTTTTATCAGATCGAAAAAAAAAAAACCAAATTGTAGGTGTTTTCATACTCTACAAGTTTCGTAATAGATTATTTTTCGATACGAATGATCGGAAAAGAGCTATAAGCGGAAATACGTATCAATGCCTATATTTTTTTAATATTTTTCCCAAAATCTCGACAACGGTTGACAATAGGTGAAAAGTTCATAGGACTTTTTTTGTAGGGCTTTAAAAAAGCGACAACAAATGTATATATGCCATTCGCGTAAAATAACGCAGAGCAGAGTTATTGAAAAAATACAAAAAATGTACCCCTTTTTCAAGATGGCGGCGTTTCCCGGTGAGACTGGTGCCCGACAATTTGGAGTTAAGCTTTGTTAAGCCCCTGCTCCAATGTCTTTTAAGGAAATCGGGTTAAATTCATTTGTAAATCTAGGGCTTATTTTTGGACATAATGACTGGACTAGAGAGACAGACGTTCCTACTTCCAAACGAAATTAAGCACCGGATCCTTGTCAGATAAGCATAATGCCTTGCAACAACTTTTTTTTACTTTAAATTGAATTAATCTGAGAGAATCGCTATAAATAAGAACGATAGAACATCTTTTATTTAGTTACATATATACGATTCTAAAGGTCAACCTTAAAATACTAGAAGTATGTAATTAACTTTTTTTGTATGTTAGCATGACCACGACGAATTAGTTTTTTCCACATTATAGACTATGTCGACCTTGATAGAATGTATTTACTGGTGGAAGGTTTTTTTCTAATAATCACATTTATAAAAACATTCTATATCTTGCTAAGAATTTTTAAGAATATTTAGGAGCATCAATAACGTTGTTCCTACTTTCTTTTGACCTCGCCACGGACGCCATCATTGACTGGATTTAAACTTATTTCGGTCGATTTAATTTTGCCGTTTTTGGGAATTCGCATCTATTTTAGGAAACTTGGAAGGTTTTACTTGGAAGGTTCACCGCCTCGTCGTCAATGCCCAATGCAATTTCATTTATTTTATTGTAATACCTCATTCGACGCTTGAATAAGTAAAAATTGTAAAGGTGTCTTAATAATTGGGAGGATTACTTTTTTAAGATAATTACTAATTAATAAAATTATTTTCTTTTAATTATTAACCAAACGGGCTTCGCAAGTGTTTTGCACGGGCATCGCTCAAGAAAAAATTTAAAAAAAATTGTTCAAAAATAAATTGAGCAAAAAAAATTGGAAAAAACAATTTGGTTAAAAAACAAATTTTGGAAAAAAAAATTGTTAAAAAAAAATTGTCAAAAAAATGGTCTAAAAAGTTTGGTCAAAAAATTTTGTTAAATAAAAATTTTTATAAAAATTTGGCTAAGAAAAAAATTTGGTAAAAAAAAGTGGTCAAAAAAATTTTTTTTTCGCACGGGCCTCGCACAATAAAAAAAGTTTTGATAAAAAAAATTTCACGAAGGTGCAATTTTTTGAACCATAAAAATTCCAAAAAAGGACCATGGGAGTGACCAAACTGCAGAAAGGGTGTGAAATAAAATCACACAATCTCCCAAGAACAAGTACATTAAAAATGTCCTGCATTGCACCAACGTCTGGACTTCAACAACTACTCCTTGGACTATATGCCCCACCAGGTATTGAATTATGAAAGTCGGGGCTTTACCCAAAAACTTCGATTTGGTCATTAAAGGAGCTTGTCATTCTTAGACCGGTTTCGGCATTATTGTGCCTCATCAGTAAGAAGCAGACAAGCTCGACATCCTATCACTAAAGGATGTCTGAAAATGAATTCGACTCACCTCGCTCTTGATAATCTTACTTGCATTATAGCAAGTATATCACGAACGAAGAGAGTCCAACGTCATCTTCGCCTTTAGTGATAGGATGTCGAACTTGTCTGTTTCTTACTGATGAGGCACAATAATGCCGAAACCGGTCTAAGAATCGCAAGCTCCTTTAATGACAAAATCGAAGTTTTTGGGTTAAAGCACCGACTTGGTCGGGCACCAAACCACGTCTGGACTTTCATAATTCAATACCTGGTGGGGCATATAGCCCAAGGAGTAGTTGTTGAAGTCCAGACGTTGGTGCAGTGTAGGACATTTTTAATGTCCTTGTTCTTGAGAGCTTGTGTGATTTTATTTAACATCCTTTGTGCAGTTTTGTCACTCCCATCTATCTGTGATGGGGTGTCAATACACTGCGACCTATAAGATCTATTGTGCCCCCTACTGCTGCCCAATCGTTGAGGATGTCTTAACGATTAGAGCAGTTCCTCCAGTCCTATTGCTTTCAAAAAGTTCAGGATGTCGGTAGGCTTCAGGTTAGGTAGATCTTCGTCTTCTATTTGATATTCTCCGGGGTATCGTACCCTTGGATTTTGCAGGGTAATGCATTCTGAGAGAATGTGGATAGAGGTTTCCTCCTCTTCCTCGCAGAATCTGCATTCTTCTTTGTCTACTAATCCGAGTTTCTTTAGGTGGCCTCTCAGCCGGCAGTGCCCTGTTAGGATACCCGTTAGTATCCTGAGCTTATTTTTACTTTTACTGACGCAGTCTTCAGATCTATTCTGGTTATAGGTTCCCAGTAGTGTCTTGGCCTGCTTCATTCCTTGTAGTCCTATCCAGTATTGGGATCTTTTGTTATTTACTTCTTTTCAAAGTTCATCAAGTATTGTACTGGTGCTTATTCCGCAGAAGGGTTCAGGTCCCAGAAATGGTGTTTCAGCCCCTTTTTTTGCGAGTACGTCTGCTATTTCATTACCCTCCACTCCAGTGTGTCCCGGAACCCATAGTTCGTTTAGATTCTCTAGGCACTCCCAAACCATCTGGGAGTTGATTTCGTGAGAGTTCAAAGCATTAATGGCTGCTTGGCTGTCTGACATGATGATGATCTCTTGTCTGCGAAAATTTCTTTCTATGTTGAACTGGACACATGTTCCGATGGCGTATGGTCCTTTTTTGGAATTTTTGATGGTTCAAAAAATTCCACCTTCGTCTAGTTTTCTATAGTTTTGCAAACCTTGATTTTGTTATTAAAGTAAGGATGGCGTTGGACTCTCCTCGTTCGTGATATACTTGATAAAACGCAAGTAAGATTATCAAGAGCGAGGTGAGTCGAATTCATTTTCAGACATCCTTTAGTGATATGATGTCGAGCTTGCCTGCTTCTTACTGATGAGGCACAATAATGCCGAAACCGGTCTACGAATGCTCCTTTATTGACAAAATCGAAGTTTTTGGGTTAAAGCGCCGACTTGGTCGGGCACCAAACCACGTCTGGACTTTCGTAATTCAATACCTGGTGGGGCATATAGCTCAAGGAGTAGTTGTTGAAGTCCAGACGTTGGTGCAGTGTAGGACATTTCTAATGTCCTTGTTCTTGGGAGCTTGTGTGATTTTATTTCACATCCTTTGTACAAAAAAAAAATTGGACAAAAAATAGATTGAGGGAAGTGTTAAGATTTTGAATTGAACAAATAATGGTTTGCAGTGTTCTCTTGTATCTTTTTTACATAGATATCTTATTGCTCTCTTTTGCAACACAAATACCGAGTCGAACAAGTATCCAGGACATGATCCCCAGAAGGGTATTCCGTATCTCAAGTGTGATTCAACTAGGGCAAAATATACTTTTTTCGATGAGAGGATTCCTAAGGAGTTTCATATAAGTCTTACAGTCCCAAAAATTTTGTATTAGTACATTCAGTAAGTGTGGTATCATTTACTTTAACCTCATTTAGTGCACCTTTATATTGGTTTTGCTAATATCAATCATTTAGGATGAATAGGTATTGCGAAATAGTGTCTTGCAGTGATTCAAACGGCACATCCCACCAACTTAAATTTGCATCATCGGCAAACAAGGTAAACGTACCTCTGACTTGCAGGTTAACAATATCATTGATGTATAGTAGGAATAGTATGGGGCCCAAAACGGAGCCCTGAGGAACACCACTATTGAGAGCGAGTGTTTTCAACTTTGTGCCACAATTCCTAACGAGCTGCTCTCTAGAAGTTAAGATTTACTTACTTATGGCATAACGGGTCAAGTAATATATTATGGCTGACGCAATCAAATGCCTTAGAAAAATCGCTAAATATGGCAGCTGTCGGGAAACCATTTATGCCAATATATATTTTTTCCAAGAAGTGAAAAATTGCGTCAACGGTGTTTTTGTTTGTTTGAAAGCCAAATTGATTTTATTTTTGTCAAGGAATGAAATCTGACGTTTTTTTGCAATTTTTTCGATTATTTTGGAAAATGAAGACAAAAGAGAAATAGGCCGAAAGTTGCCGCAATCACTTTTATTTCCTCCTTTATAAATAGTGCATCAGGAAAATAACCACTTTCAAATGAGTAGTTTATTAAATTTGCAAATGTTTTTAGAGCTACATCTGGGAGGTTATTGATAAACCTAATATTAATTTCGTCAATCCCGGAAGAATTTTTATTTTTGATTTTATTTATTATTTGTTTTATTTCTAGATAATCAGTAGGCCGAAGAAAAAACTAGAAGTGTTATCGTTTTGTAAATAATCCAAAGGATTTTTATTACTACTTATATTACACTCCATCTGGTTGTAAGCTGGTTGTTTAATTTTCAAAACAAATTAGACATATAAACTCAAATCGACAACATCGCACCTGTTTAATTTTCAAAACAAAGTAAACACAAGCCCATTTCAATCTGACAACAGCGCTGAGACACAGAAGTCTTAACGGATGTTTTGAAGTACGTGAGGCTTGTCACGTACGCCAATATCACAGCGCAGATTTCTAACGATCTTTTTTCTACATACATGAGAAACAACACGTACGCCAACAATTCTTTTCTAGAATAATCGGACCGGCGGGGATAAACTTGAAGCGACAAAACTTCGCAAACTTTTAAACCAGTGCGTCTCTAACTGCAAACCAGCTTAGAACCCTCCGTAAAATTATTTCGTTTTCACAGTGGTACTTAGCTTTATTCTTATTTTAAATCTAAAATCAGTGCTCCTTAGTGCAGCAAATTTCGTTTTCACAGTGGTACTTAGCTGCGAATCAGGCGGTCCACTTTATTGTTAATTTAAACCTAAATTCAGTGCTCCTTAGTGCAGCAAAAATTAGTGCTTTTATATCACTCATACACACAACACCTAAAATATTTTCTGAATGATTTTAATTTTTTACTAATATGTGTTAGTGATTGTTAAACACATACGTTACTAATAATTTGTTCGTTGATTACTTATTAAAGTAATTCATTGTTTGTGATTTATTTACTTAAAATTTTTAATAAACCGTTAAATAAAAAAGTGTTTGTCGTTTTTGTTAATGGAGTTGGGAAGATAAAACATACTACAGTGCATCTACAATCAATATAAATCTACAGTCCATTTAGAAGCTACGATTCAGTTTAAAAAGGCTATGAACACATCTCGGTAGTCCTGGTAAACTGGCACAACATAGGGTTAGTTCCAGAACCCTCAACACTGGTTGACGAGCTAAAAGGGGGGAGAAGGGGCCAAATGTGGCCTACGTGCTGTGGGGAGACCCATCCTTCTAGATTTACAGATACAGAGATGAATTGTTAGTACTAATATACTTTTTTATGTACCTTAAAGATCTTAAATTTTTTGATGTCAACTTTATACCTTTCGTTATCCACGGTTTGGAAGATTTCTTTTTTATTTTTATAACTGGAAAGCAAATATTAAATACATAATGCAGTTTATCATGAAACGCACTAAAATCTGAAATAGTATTCCAATTGACTTGGTCACACATTGCATTAACTTTATCATACTTTTTTTTGGAAAAAACTCTAGTAAATTTATTTTTTTCCGTTTCGGGCTTAACCATCGTAATACTACAGAAGACAGCTTCATGGTCAGACAGAGGGGGGGGGGGGGGGATAACACCTTACAATCAATGATGGATGCAGATGAAGTAGTAAAAAAATTTGGACAAAAAATTTTCGCACGGACTTCACACGGGCATCGCACAAGAAAAAAATTTTGTTAAAAAAAAATTGGTAAAATTTTGATAAAAAAAAAACGGTCAAAAAAGATTTGGTCAAAAAAAATCATCGGGATTCGCACAAGAAAAAAATTTTGTTAAAAAAAATTGTCAAAAAAAACACAATTTTTTGGAAATAGAAATATTTTCCTGAAGAACGAATTTTAATATCTTAAAAAAATCGAGACTTGTATTTTGGAGATTTTCACCTTTTTGACACCTTCAGCCAACAACGAACGAATCGTCTATAAGCGGCAGAACCTATAAAACTAACAACCAGAAAATAATGGAACAAAAAATATAATACGGAAAAATAAACAATTGGGTAATAATACACAGAAGTAACGAGCTTATTCAGGTTCCACTTATGTAGATGAATTTTCATCTTAAATTTAAAAATTACTCGATAGTCGATAGAGATGTATGGAAAAGATGAAGAAATATTTTTTTGTAGACAAAACTAAATTATCTTAATTAGTTTTTAATTGACGAGGAGGTAAAGTTAAAATTTTTGTTATGTTTTGTTTCTAGTATTTTATTTATAAAGAAAGTGTGTCAATTTTGGTAAAGGGAATTCGTGATAAAAATAAAACAAGGTCGTGTAAAGTTTTCTACCCACACAGAAAAAAGGAGTGTCTGGAGGAGTTTAAGCCACTGATAAAAGCGTTATACAATATAGAGAGTACATAAAATGTCGCTTCTTTTTTTAACATAGAATTTAATTATTTGACCTTTTAAATATTTGCCATTTTCACCGAACAAATTGTTCGGTATCTGAATTCGATCTGTGTGTATGTTGATTCTTTGTGTTTATGAATTTTAAAGGTTTGACTTCAGATTTTGATAGAGCATCAAAAAGTAAGCTTAGGGTTTGATCTGCCACTCCGTACCACTTCGAGAACACCTTCAAAATGGGGTCCAAAATATGAAAATGTTGAAGTTTAAATGACAATATCTGGTCACCGAGCTTCGCTCTTAATAATCAAATCTACATTTTTAAGCAGCCCAATGAGTATATAATTTAAGTATATTTATAACATGACAAATTATTAATTAATTCGCGAAAATCACGGAGTGGGCGACATCTACTTGAACTACTGATAGGGAGATAAATAAAAAGTTGACTGGCGATTGGCTTGAAAATTAAAAAAGCTGTCAGTGTTAATTTTCAATTGGCTGCAGCTGTTGTTGACGTCTATCAACTGCTTGTCACAGAGGTTAGTTAAATTCATTTCACCCTTTTAGGGCAACATCTACTGACGCTTGATCTTCGCGAATTGTCACGGTGGACAGGCCCCGTTTCCGGGACGGGCAACAGCAACGTGTAGGGCACAAGTCCCGTCAACAGAAGATCGCTGAGCTCACTCTATTTATCACTATATAAGAAAATCTCTATGTTCAATTCAATGATTGGTTAGGATCCTGAACTGTTATTGGCTGAAACCACAAAATCTGACTGTTTTGACAGATGAAAAAAATAATCAAAGGTAATACCACGAGTCCTCCAAATTTAATCTATAAAATTTCAGAGGACGAGTCGTATTTGAAAGGATTATTTTTTGAATCATTTTGTATTAAAAACAGAGAACATAGTCATTTATGCAAAAGACACTTTACACACAAATATTGAAAATTTTCTTTACCAATTTAAATTGAAACCTGAGCTGTTATAGTTTTACATACAGGGCCACCAAGGTGATTTTTTAACTGGCTACCCCGCGAAACGGCGCCGTAAATAAAAGCGAAGAAGAAGAATGAAATGAAGTCTTCCTTAATTTAATTAATTTTAAGTTTAGTGTTGAAGTGAGGTATGTAAAAATGTTAAAGGCGATTTGAAATAAACTATTAAAAACAGGTTAGTTTACAAATACATTTTGAAATTTGGGTATTAACATAGATTTGCAATACATTTTAGTATAATAATAATTGGTAAATGTTTACATTTGACATTTAAAAAAAGGTAAACACAGTTTAATCAAAAAACAAAAACGACGAAGCGGTTTTATCAGTATAAAACACAATGATTGGTTAGGATCCTGAGCTGTTATTGGCTCAAACCACAAAATCTGACTGTTTTGACAGATGAAAAAATAATCACTATAATAACGAATTGCTGGATTTATTTCTTCTACTTCAATATTTTCTTCAATTTTTTTATCTACCAAATTTGTATTGGTTTTATTTTTGGTACTGTCTTTATTTTCGGAAGATTTCTTGGCAAATTTGTTTTTATTGTAATCTGAATATTTCCTTACCGTCCTACCATGGGGATAAGGACATCTTGTCTTCTGGCAAGTGCCCTTTTTCGCAAAATCTGGACACAAAAACTGGTGACGCTCATCACACTCAGAGGCTTTCTTGCAGAAACCCTCCAAAAAGTCCTTGCAAATATCAGCCTTAGGACTTATTCTAACATGCAGATATGGACAGTTGTCTTTTGAGCAAGATCCTTCCAAATAAAATTTGCAGGTAGGCATTTTTTCAGCAGATACGTTATGGTACAACAAACACTTTGAATCGATACAGGCTCCTTGGAGAAATTTGGTACAAAGAGCAATTTGATCAGGATCATGTTTCCTGGGACATTTTCCTTGATCTTTTCCTTGGCATTTTCCGAATTTTTTATAATAGAGGCATGGGATGTTGCATTTTTCAGTTTTTCTATGGACACCTTTTGTTTTTTAATTGAAAATCTTGAATTGCTCTTTACAATTTTCTTCTTTTCTTTGTTGTTGACGTTTATCAACTGCTTGTCACAGAGGTTAGTTAAATTCATTTCACCCTTTGTCACGGTGGACAGGCCCCGTTTCCGGGACGGGCAACAGCAGCGTGTAGGGCACACGTCCCGTCAACAGAAGATCGCTCAGCTCACTCTATTTATCACTATATAAGAAAAACTCTATGTTCAATTGATTTTATTATTTATTGATATGCAGTGAAGGAAAATTATAGGTCTGATATTCATACTTGGGTAAAAACCTCCACAAAAACCTGTGACCAGACTCTCGACGTGTGGCAGATATTGATATCATATTTTTTCAAAAATTTTCAGTAACAAAAATAGTTCATTCGTACATTATAATCCTCCTTGTTATTTATTGGTTAAATTTAATTCGTTCAATGTTAAAGTGTCAGATGCATAAAGTTTATTTTTATTTTTTGTAAATAATATAACTTCAAAATTTAATCTACGAAGTGGGTATATATATATATATATATATATATATATATATATATATATATATATATATATATATATATATATATATATATATATATATACCGGTAATCTTACGTACTGGCACCAAAAACTAAATCGACGTATACAAACCCGGAATTGTAGAGAGATAAGAGGGTCTACCGGCACCGTATATATGTTTTGACTGTATATGCTGTCTGGCACCATATATATTATTTCAGAATACACTTTTCAATTTTATCTTGGACATACATATTCGACTCGAACGCTTAAGAAGGTTGGGGCGTTAGACAAGAATAATGAAAAATCTGAAAAAATATTTTGTAACAAATTAATGCGTATGACAAAATTTTCTATAAAAAAAACCTAAAGTCAAAAAGTTAAAAAACTTTTAATCCTACATATAGCATACAAACAGTACATTTTTATTCGAGCAAATAAGCAATAGCCCAGTTGTCAGAGAGTTTGACCTCGTCAAAATGTGATGTCGATGAAACTTGGCATTTAAGTACTTGAAACGGTTCAGAAAACGATAAAAAAATCTTTGCTGCTCTAAAGTGTAAATTTGGTTTTTCCATTATATCTCGAAAAAAAAATTCGAATTACTAATAGCACCCACCACGTGAAAGAGCGGAAAATTTTACTAAAAATTATATTATTATTATTTTTAAAAAGAATTTGTATTACTATAAAAATCAATTTCTAAATTATTTTTAACTTTATTAAAAAAAAATAATTTCTGATTTATATAAACACTATTTTGAAAATAAAAATTGCGTCGAATGAATATTGTAAAAAAAATGAAAATTTTAAAACATAAGTTTTACTAAACCCAGATAATCATCATTTTAATTATATTTAAATCAAAAGTAAAAGTATAACAATGATAAATCTACAAGGATTTTTTTTTGTTATGCCTCTCTTAATAGATATATTCATTTTTATAAAAATCAGTGAGAATTTTAGAATTTATAACTGCAGATCAAATTTTCTATGAGAAAACAAAAAAAAATTAAAAATTAATGGATTCCTGAGAAAGCTTAGAGTCTCCTCTTTAAAATGCTTCCTTTTTTGTTTTTTGCTTACAATTTACACAAAGATACTTTAGTTTTTCCGAACGTCTCGCCTGAATATTTGAATTCAACGGCTCGGCGCGCGTCGAGTTTTCGAATTTGCTTTCTTATTTTTAATAATTTTTTACAGTAATAGAATTTTTTTTAACTAACTTTAACTTTTTAACTTTAAATATAATTTTTAGTACAATTTTCCGCTCTTTTGGTGCTATTAGTTTTTCGAAATTTTTATTTTTTTTCCAGATATAAGAAAAACCAAGTTTTCGATTTATTTTCGAAATTGTGAAGTTAGCATATACTTTAGAGCAGCAAAGATTTTTTTATCGTTTTCTACACCCATTCAAGTACTTAAATGCCAAGTTTCATCGAGATCACATTTTGTGCGAGCTGTTGGTCAATATCCTTCTCTGGCAATGCATATTTTAATATATATTCCAATTTTATAATGAGACTTTTAATTAATAAAAAATACTATTAAACATTCGTAAACTGTTGAATCTGTCTTTTTAATTAATAATTTCTATTAAGTCATTTTAATTTGAAGTCTTGTAATTTTTGCCAAAATCGCGTATTCTAAAAAATGCTCTAGGTTAGAATATACAGTATATCCACAAATGGAATCGAAAAGTGGAAAAAAATATTATTTTAGTTTATTCTTTAGAAAAATCTTACTAAAGTCCATAAAATAAGATCAGAATATCCAAATCTTAGAATACCTGTACGGTGTCTTAAAAAGTAAAAATGTATCAATAGAAAACTAACATTACTTCATTATTATTCACAAAATGTTTAGGAATTGAAAAAATTGTATGCATCATTTAAAATAAAATATAAATATAAATTTTCAAATTAAAAATTAAATTTCAGTTTTTAAAACATAAAAATTAGTCTTATGGACAAATAAGATTGGCAAATCCAAATTTTAGTTCATTTGTAAAAACACAAATGTACTAAGTAGGTTCCATTTGAGGGTTTTTGATGTAAAAATTTTTAGTTTGGACAACAACTTACTTATATAAACATTTTGAGTAAAATACTAAATAATCTTAGTTACTTTTTAATATTCTTACACATTTTCTTAATTTTCTACATGTAACAAAATTGTGATATACGAATCTTATTTTTTTGACAAACATGATTTTTTTATAACGAATAACTTTCTCGTAAAATTAAGATTTTGTTTTAGTGGTTCTTGATAAAAGAGGGGTTTTTAATGCCCAAATGTTATTATCTATATAATTTTTAATTAAAGAGCTTACACCGCAATCCGTTAAAATACCTACCAAGTTTTTGTAAAGATTTTTCAACAATTTTTTAGTTTTTACGCGGAATTCACAAAACAAAACAAAATGGTGCCTGAACGTTCCTTCCTGCGTGGTGCCACAAAGTTTATATAATATAATAACTTGAAATGTATATATCCTTTTGGCACCATATATTATTTCAATTTTATTTTGAAAAGAAGTATTCGCCTCGGAGGTTGAGGCGTTAGACAAAAATTGTTTTTTATTAATTTTCCAATTTTTTAAAAACTTAATTTTACTTTAAAGTGCTTCTAATTTTTTTTAAATTATTACCTAATTTTTATACATAAATTTATAAAATGCGGATATTTACATAAATTTAATTTTTTTATTACTAAGTTAGGACAAAAAATTCAAAAGATTCAATGGATCTGAATAAGTAAATAATTATAATCAATGGAGTGGCGAACAAAAAACTAAAACTGTAAAAACTTACCTTGAAAATATTAAAAATGGCAAAAGGTCTTAGATATTACATTTTTTAATAAATATAAAAAAATAATCAGTTTGGTTGTTATTAAAATAATTGATTATTTATGGATACCGCTATTATAATTTAAAATTAAAGTCTAATTTTAATTATTTAAATGTAAAAATGTGAAGTGTAAAATGTAAGTGTAAATGTAAAGTGTAAAATGTAAAAATTACTCTTGAGAAATGAATTGGCGTTCTATCGAAATTTTGTAAAAACAACTTAATTAACTAAGAAATTAATAAAATGACTAAAATTATCAACATTATTTAGTATTTTACACAAAATGCATAATTGTTTATAATTTAAAATGAGCCTTTGTGAAACAAAATTGCACTATTTGATTTATTTTACGTAACCTCTCATCTCCATACATTTTTCTGCTCTTAAAATACATAATTCTTTATAAACTTTCAGAAATTTTTTAAAGATATTTTATAATTAATAATAATAATAGTACTTTATTGACAAAGTCAAATGGCCATCGAGCGAGGTCCTTCAGCAATTGATATTTTATTTATGTAAAGCTTAAGTACTTATTGTTTTGTAAAAGACAGATTGTATATTTCTAGGAAGTTAATAAAAAAAAATTAAAGCTTTTTTTGTAAAAAAAAAATAAAATTTTAAAGACATAGCATCGATATTATTATAAGTAATTGTTTCATTTAAATAAAAAAAAAGGTTTTTGATTATTAAAAATTTTTGTGTAAAATAATACATAATCCTTATTACTTTTTAATTCTTTTACACATTTTCCTAATTTAAAAATATTTAACACACGATATTTTGTAGACTGACTTTATTTATGTCATAAACTATAAATAATAGTATATTCTGTAACAAGGTTGGAATGAGAATTCGACACAAGTGGAGGAACCACGAGTGTCGGATCTTCATTCCAACAGAGTAACAGACTGTACTTTCTCCACGACCACAGAAAGTAGAAATTAAATATATTAAAATGAAACCTCAATCTCTCAACATTGTGGCGGTAGTATTTTTATATTCAAGCTTGGATTTTTGCGGTAGCAATTCTGAATCGTTTGATTTTCTTCTCCTTTTTAATAAATTAAAAGTTTTTACAAACCAATATTAAGACCACGTCAACTAAT
The DNA here is from genome assembly GCA_949320105.2 of Crepidodera aurea. Classification (NCBI taxonomy): domain Eukaryota; kingdom Metazoa; phylum Arthropoda; class Insecta; order Coleoptera; family Chrysomelidae; genus Crepidodera; species Crepidodera aurea. Next base: position 680,668 of record OX439481.2, on the reverse strand, counting down.
TCGACATTCATGGCAAACCTTATTTTTTTAAACAAGTATGGAATAAAGAGTATCTCTAGTGATAGAATGAAGTACGTATAAAATACATAAGAGACAAATGTTTCAGAATTTTCTTTCAATCTCAAGAGCGAGAATGTTTCTTTTCTGTTATTATAAGTGATTTTAGAATAACTACATTCAGTAGTGGCCGTGGAGAAATTTTTTTAATGATTCTTGATAATTCCCAAATATTATTATTTATATTATTTTTAATAAAATAATTTATGAAAAGTTATAATTCTACCTATTAAAGCATGAATCGCAATCCAAAAGCAAGATTTACCTCTTAAGCTTACACCGCAAATATCAAGTTGTTTATTTTTACATCGCATTCACAAAACACGACTAAAAGGTGCTTGAACGTACTTTCGTTCATGGTGCCACAACGCTTCGATCGCGTCCTGGTGCTTGTACGTAGCGTATGCTATAGACGAGTCGGGGTGACCCCTGGAGAGTATACGGATTAACTAAAATCGGGTTTTTACATATAAATGGTCCAAGTGGCACCTTCCTGAAAATTGCTGTGGGGCATCCTGGGGTGCTCAAGATACCAAAAATGACTTAAAACGTTGTGGCACCAAAAATTGGTGCCGCAACGTTTTATATGGTGCCACAACGTCTATATAAGGTCGTTTTTGGTGCCGGAACGTAGGGTTACATATATATATAAGTGGATATTTTCGTGACTGTTCAATAATAGTTTAAGTAGAATTTTTTCTACTTAAACTATATATATATATATATATATATATATATATATTTTAAATGCTGTGACCTTATTTATATTATAGAAACTTATTTTGCAAAGTGGAATGTGACGTTATATCCCCACTTTTACTGTACTCATCTATCCTTTATAGTATATATTACTATAGAAACAAGTTATTATTATGTGCCGTTGCTAGGAAATAAAACTAAAAGCTTAACTTTTCTTGTAAATATCTCGGAAGATCGAATTTTCACAGACATGAGACCTACATTTTTTGCCGATTTAGATAGGAATTAGTCTACCCTGAAAGTTTCATTGAATTCTGACGAGTGGATTTCGAGATCCTCTGGACACTCATACATACATACATACATACATACAAACCTTGCTCGTTTAATAGTATTTGATTGAATTTAAAGTAGACACATTGTGAATGACGATTTTGGTAAAAGTGAGTAGACTGTGGCTGTGTTGATTAGAATGAGAACTGTCAATCTAAAATTTTATTAATACTGTCATTACAAATTGTTCGGTCTATGACAATGCTAGATGAGCATTCTCAACTGGTTTATAAATCTCCTTGTATAATTATATCAGCGTACTCGAATAAAATTAAACCAAAAGAAATTGCTTGTAAATCATACTTTTCTTTGTTAAACAACGACATTTAATGTAGGAAAAGCTGCGTTTTTAGAAAGCTTTTATCGACAATAAAAGGAAATACACTAGAAAGACCGCTTCTACGAATAAATTCTGTACAGCCTAGTTTTATTACATACACTCATTTTTAATTGTTCCATGTCACAATGTTCTCGTTACTCGCTTTTTAACTTATTTCAGGTTAATGGCTTCGCTATAAAACAACAGAAATAAACATACGTACATAGTCTTGGGTTTATTTAAATATTTTTTCTACGATCACTATCAAAAGTATACAAATACACACGACTTACTAGTGGTATTAAGCTAGCAGTCACTCGACGTCAGCACCATACAAGGGCGGATTTAGCTTTTTTTTATGGGGGGGGGGGGGGTAAAACTTACCAAGTAGTCCAAGAAAGCTAGTAAATTTTTTTGTAATATCGAGCAGAAACTAGTAACTGATCAGATCGACTTAAATTTTTTTGCAAATTGCTAGTAAAGGTGTCTAGTAGTAGAAAACTTTCGTTAGTTGCGTTTTAAGTGGTGGCAGGTGGGGGTGTGAAAAAAAAGAAAAAAAAATCGTAATTGATAAATTACCTTTTTTAATGAATTAATGTTCCCTCCCGAGGTATAGTGCGCAGAAAAATACGATATTCACCACAATATTCGTACATTTCTAAAAAAAATGTATTTTAAATAATGTAGAATAATCCATTTTAAAGCTTAGGATATCGCCGAAATATCATGTTATGACAAACTTTTTCATTGGAATGACCGTTTTTTCAATATTTGACCCGAAAAAATGACATTGACGGTTATAAACGCAAAGATAAAAAAAATGGTAATTATTCGGAAGAACATTTGCTCAAAGCCTTGTCTCTTTAATTTTTTTTTCAAAAATCAATACTTTTCACGGTATTGACCAAAAATTGAAAATGTCATAAAAAACAAAAATTTAGCTCAACTTTAACAGACCAAAACTTAAAAAATAATTATCCATAGGGCTAAAAATTACTAATTGTACGAGTTTGGAATTTTATTTATTGGATTCGAAAAGCCTAACTGATGAAGTCGAAAGACAGAAACCGGTCTTAGGATGTCGAATCTAATAAATTAAAATTCCTTACCGGTTTACTCACTTTGTGTTAATCTCTGAAAGGGATAAAAAAGAAGAGAGTGACATCTTGACTAGATTCAGTCAAAATTTAATGTCAATACTCTCTTCTTACCATAGATGGTAGCACATCTAAAAATGTTATCTTATAGCGGATATAGCTATTGACTTGTACGAGTTTGGAATTTTATTTATTGGATTCGAAAAGCCTAACTGATGAAGTCGAAAGACAGAAACCGGTCTTAGGATGTCGAATCTAATAAATTAAAATTCCTTACTGGTTTACTCACTTTGTGTTAATCTCTGAAAGGGATAAAAAAGAAGAGAGTGACATCTTGACTAGATTCAGTCAAAATTTAATGTCAATACTCTCTTCTTACCATAGATGGTAGCACATCTAAAAATGTTATCTTATAGCGGATATAGCTATTGACTTGTACGAGTTTGGAATTTTATTTATTGGATTCGAAAAGCCTAACTGATGAAGTCGAAAGACAGAAACCGGTCTTAGGATGTCGAATCTAATAAATTAAAATTCCTTACCGGTTTACTCACTTTGTGTTAATCTCTGAAAGGGATAAAAAAGAAAATTTATAAAACATAATACACACAAAACTGTTTTATATCATAAAGAAAGTGGTGCTTCTTATAACGCGATAAAAAAATGTATGCAGCTTCCTTATTTTACTAGACTTTTAATAGTAGCAGTTTAAAAGTGTTTTATTTTTGTTTTAACCATTTCTAAGAACTTTCCTAGTCTCCTTGTGATTATAATTTAGTATTAATAAAGTTTTTTTTAAACAGATCGACTTGAAATTTATTGCAAATTGTTAGGAAAGGTGTTTAGTTCAGAAGTAGAAAATTTTCGATAGTGGCGTTATTTTCATCAAAAAGTGAGGGAAAAAAGAAAATAAACTTGCGCAATAGATAAATTATTATTTGTTAATGAATTAATGTTAAATACAATTTTCCATGAGAATAAACCCATCCCGAGTTATAGGGCGTAAAAATTACGATTTTCACCATACAAATCGTACATTTCTAGTTTTTTAAATATAACCGAAAATCTGATATTATTACGTAAAAATTTATATGAACTAATTTTATGGCCTTGAGCTAACAATTAAAATAATTTTTTTTATTTTTCTACGAATAATACGAAGGAAGATCTGGCAATTGAAAAATGGGTGTTTTAAGAAACTGAATCCTTCTGGCGCAGGGGTTCTCAAACTGTGGTACATGTACCACTGGTGGTACATTACAATGTTTTAGTGGTACAATTTAACATTTAACATTTTGTTTTCAGAAACACATATATTGTTCTTCAAGTTTTTGACTTTAACGGCTCTAGCTTTAATATTGAAATGACTTTTCCAAAAACTTCGAACAATTTCGCGACACATTGATTTTTAGTTGAGTTTCATATTTATGTGGTACAAAATTTGAAAAGTATGAGAACCGCTGTTCTAGCGTAAATATCTGAAAAAATATGACTTCCACAAAAAAATGTTTATAACATCTTAATGAGAGAACAACATTTTAAGACCATCCAGAACCGTTTAACATAAGCAGAAAAAAAGTTATGGACAAAATAAATTTTTTTCAATTTTTTTACGCTATTTTTTTATCGCTATCTAGACTGTGGTATTTGACAAAAAAATCCTTTTGCAGAAAGTCGTAACATATGTTTTTACAATTTTTACAATTAGTAATTTTTAGTGAGTAAACCAGTAAGGAATTTTAATTTATTAGATTCGACATTCTAAGACCGGTTTCTGTCTTTCGACTTCATCAATTAGGCTTTTCGAATCCAATAAATAAAATTCCAAACTCGTACAAGTCAATAGCTATATCTGCTATAAGATAACATTTTTAGATGTGCTACCATCTATGGTAAGAAGAGAGTATTGACATTAAATTTTGACTGAATCTAGTCAAGATGTCACTCTCTTCTTTTTTATCCCTTTCAGAGATTAATACAAAGTGAGTAAACCAGTAAGGAATTTTAATTTATTAGATTCGACATCCTAAGACCGGTTTCTGTCTTTCGACTTCATCAGTTAGGCTTTTCGAATCCAATAAATAAAATTCCAAACTCGTACAAGTCAATAGCTATATCCGCTATAAGATAACATTTTTAGATGTGCTACCATCTATGGTAAGAAGAGAGTATTGACATTAAATTTTGACTGAATCTAGTCAAGATGTCACTCTCTTCTTTTTTATCCCTTTCAGAGATTAATACAAAGTGAGTAAACCAGTAAGGAATTTTAATTTATTAGATTCGACATCCTAAGACCGGTTTCTGTCTTTCGACTTCATCAGTTAGGCTTTTCGAATCCAATAAATAAAATTCCAAACTCGTACAAGTCAATAGCTATATCCGCTATAAGATAACATTTTTAGATGTGCTACCATCTATGGTAAGAAGAGAGTATTGACATTAAATTTTGACTGAATCTAGTCAAGATTATAAATTACAATCCTGGGGGGGGGGGGGGGTAATTTCCCCCTGCACCCCCCCGTAAATCCGCCCTTGACACCATATCAGAATGTCAGGCCTAGCAGGTCATTTGTAGCTTTTTTGCGATAAGTCTTTATAGGGTAAATCAAGGACTCTCCAGTCTGACGTATTAGAAACTTTGAAAAATAAAAATATTGAAAAAATTACTCAAATTCACAAAATAACACGTAGAATATGGAGGGAATAACCTGAATGTTCAAGAAAAATTAGGATTCTTGGAGAATTCCGAACATAAGAAGATTAAAATAAAGAGAGTATAGAGAGATTAAAATATAGAATAAAAATCTCAGATTCAGAAAGATAAAATTTGACAAACGGGGGTAGAAAAACTCGCGGACGTATTTTATTGGGTAGATTTTTACGGGAAGAAATGGAGTTTTTTAGGAAAAGAAGATTAAACCACATGTAAGGTGGAATAGTCACTTTTAAAATCATTTCGTTTTATAATGTTATAATGTTTGCATTTAAAAATGTGTGAAAATCCGAGTGTTAACACATGTACTTCCTAGAGCAAATAAGATTGCTTGGTAACGACAACGATAAATCCACAAGATGCAGGCAACAGCACGACCAATTGTTAATTTCGTTTTTTTTTTATTCGGTTGATAGACGGCATCCTGTCTCGGTGAGCTGATATAATCATTAGTTGATGCTTGCATGCGGGTCAAATTGAATAACATTTTTTATTATTTTGAATTAAGTTACCATCATGTAGATATCTTTTAATGAAAACTACTAATTTAAAAATAGCAGTGATGATTACGGTGGGGGGGGGGGGGGGGGGGTCATATTTTTATATTTCTTTTCTTGTTTCATAATGTAATTTTAGTTTATTTTTATAATGAGTTCTTAGTTTTAATTTATTGTTTATTAAGTGTAAGTGTAATGTAACCAATAAATAGAGTTACTTAATTGTATTTAAAATCCATTTCTTGATTGCCCTGGTATAACCAAAATAACATTTATAACTTCCAAAATAAACAATTATAATCTATTTATTTAATTTGAAGCTACATGATTATAATATAACATATATTATAAGAAATCTTTTTTTGAAGGGAGTAATATGTTACGCCACTGTACATCAAGAAATGGTAAATTTAATAATTAATATTATATAAAAATGTATCAATATTCTCCCTATCGTATTGCCAAATTGCGAAGTTATTATCTACATATCTAAACCAGACAGAAGGTCTTAAATTTTGTTTATTTACAATTTCCATTTCAAAATCCTCCTTCAAAAAAATCACACAATTTTGGTGATAAAGGTGAACCCATTGCCATACCAAAATTTTGCTGATAAAAATCACTATTTAATTGAAAATATGCAGTTTTAATACATAATTCCAACAATACGCTTAATTTAGTTCTATTTATTAATGTATTATCACTTATCAACTTTTTTCTCACAAGATTACATTTGGATAAATAATGAGACTAAGAAATTTTTTATTTTTATATAAAGTTTTGTAAATTTTGTTTTCAATACTAGACCAGTGCAGATAGCTTTGAAAATGGTAAAAAGTCTGAGAAAGTATGATTAGACCAGTGCCAGTGCATATATATATAGTAGGATGAAACTCATTGGAAAAGGAAGAGAATATAACAAACATGAAAGGAAAAATAATTTACAGGCGCTCTGGGGTCGGGAAGTGGAAGGGGGGGGGGGGTTTTAAGGGTAGAAAACTGTTTATCTCGATTGGAAAATTCTCACGTCAAAATATCTGCTTTTTTAAAAAACTCGGTGGGCTTTTTGTTCGTTGAAATCTCTACTTTTTGATGGTGTAAAAAAATACACATTACTATGGTAAATGTTTTCAAAAAATGCAAATAAGAAACGAAGAAAACTCCGAATTTCTTTTTTTTAAATCATCATGTACAATTTTGAGCTATTTATTTAAAATATCTGGTCACCGAGCTTCGCTCTTAATATTCAAATCTACATTTTTAAGCAGTCCAATGAGTATATAATTTAAGTATATTTATAACCTGACAAATTATTAATTAATTCGTGAAAATCACGGAGTGGGCGACATCTACTTGAACTACAGAAAGGTAGATAAATAGAAAGTAGGCGGGAAAATTAAAAAAGCTGTCAGTGTTAATTTTCAATTTGCTGCAGGTGTTGTTGACGTTTATCAACTGCTTGTCCCAGAGGTTAGTTAAATGCATTAAAAGTTGCCTAGTTTCTGGAGATTTCACCCTTTTGGGGCAACATCTACTGACGCTTGATCTTCGCGAATAGTCACGGCGGACAGGCCCCGTTTCCGGGACGGGCAACAGCAGCGTGTAGGGCATAGTGGTTTCAGTGGGGTGGTTTTAGTGAGTAACCGTAAGGGGTAGTCTCACACTATCGGGGAAGGGAAGAACCTTTACCCGATGTGCATAAAGAATTTCCACCCGCCAAAAAAAAAAAGATTAGCTTTAGGTTAGGTTAGATCTGTGTAATAAATAAAGAAAAGTACGATACGTGTGACATTTTGACATTTGTTACATTCTGACAGGTGTCATATTTTGACAGTTGTAACATTCTGACACGTATCACATTTTAACAGTTGTCACGTTTTGACAAGTGTCCATTTTAACAGTGTTACTCAACGTTCCTATAAATATTTACCTAAACCCATGATTTCTGAAATTGAATTGGCAACGTTGTATTTTCAACTTAGAATTTATGAGATGGCTGTCATTTGACAAGCAAATTATTTATGTCCGTCAAATGAACCTTTTCTTTTTTATACTTTTCAGGTTTATTCTGGTTATAAATTGCTACTTGGGCATTTGCAGAATAAAAAAATGTGAAAAATATTTTTCCGCGCAAAAATTTCTATTGCTAAGTAGGTATATTGATTTTATCATGTTTTATAGCATATGCGAAAATTTCATGAAAATCCCAGCCGGTCCCATTTTCTTAACGTTTAACCAGAGATGTGCGTGTCAGTAGTTGTCAAAATTTGTAGGTCATTATGGATAAAAAGCGGCAAATTTAAAATTGAATTCTTTCAGATTTAAACGCCAGAAATTAAATAAAGTCAAACCTTTTTAGTACTATACTATACAGAAGAAAGGAGTGCAGTATTTAATTTGCAGAACGTAGTACAGGTTCAAGAGGTAGAAATTTTATTTTTACCTCATCCTTCAATGCTTATTTGTAGTTAAAATTTAAATTTTAATACATCTGATCGGCCTAATATAGTTTTTGTCTAGATTTAATCTTGTTTCCATGGTTTTTACTGTAATAAACCTGTTATTTTGACAGATAAGTCAGACTTTATTTATTCATAGCCGTATCGTATGTATTTTAATTGATTCGGAATTTTGTAATAAAATATATATTTCAAAATGGCTTCATTCTAAAAATATTATCAGTCCTCCTAAATCCTTGAAGGCAGAATTATTAGTAATTCAAATTCAAAATTCAAAAAATATATTATAGATGAGATGGCCAGAGAAAAACTAATTAAAATTCTCAGATTGCCTCCGTACCACGCAGAGTTAAATCCCATTGAACTGATCTGGTCACAATTATTAAAAGATTATGTTTCTCAAACCAATAAAACATTTAAATTTCCTGATGTGCGAAATTTGTTTTTGAAGGCATTTTCAGATGTAAATAGAGAACATTGGGGAAAATGCATTGATCATGTTAAAAAGGTGGAAAATTCATTTAGAAAAGTATATCCACTATCAATGGATAATTTAATAGAATAAACCTCAGAAAAGACAATTATAGTAATACCAGTAGTTTTAGTGAAGACAGTGACTTTTATAGGTAGTTCTTGAACTAACTTTTTTTTTAATCTTTGAGTTTAGGTAAGTACTGAAGCGTTACTTTTAATGCCAAGAGATTAAAAACAGTTTAATCCCAACATATAATCCCCCTTGTTATTTATTGGTTAAATTTAATTCGTTCAATGTTAAAGTGTCAGATGCATAAGGTTTATTTTTATTTTTTGTAAATAATATAACTTCAAAATTTAATCTACGAAGTGGGTATATATATTTTATATGCTGTGACCTTATTTATATTATAGAAACTTATTTTGCAAAGTACGCCTATGGAATGTGACGTTATATCCTCTCTCCTTTATAGTATATTACTATAGAAACAAGTTGCCGTTGCTAGGAAATAAAACTAAAAGCTTAACTTTTCTTGTAAATATCTCGGAAGATCGAATTTTCACAGACATGAGACCTATATTTTCTGTCGATTTAGATAGGAATTAGTGTACCCTGAAAGTTTCATTGAATTCTGACGAGTGGATTTCGAGATCCTCTGGACACACATACACACACACATACAAACCTTGCTCGTTTAATAGTATTTGATTTATACTTTAATTACTCTTTTGTTTATCAATGTAACACGGAATCTTACGTTTTTCGAGTTTTCTTCGTTTCTTATTTGCATTTTTTGAGAACATTTACCATAGTAATGTATATTTTTTTTTACACCATCAAAAAGTAGAGATTTCAACGAACAAAAAGCCCACCGAGTTTTTTAAAAAAAGCAGTTATTTTGACGTGAGAATTTTCGATTGAAAATTAGACTGCTTTTTCGATATTAAGTCAAAATAAGGTTAAAAAAATAAATATTTTAAAACAAAAAAATTACAGAGTGTTTGGGACATAAAAAGGTAAGTTTACACGAAATTTCGTGAAAAAAAAATTTTTTTTGTAAAAGATAAAAATAAAAAACCAAAAACTTGGTTATTTGAATTTTTCACATAAATTTTGAGGTTATATGAAAAAAGTGTAAATACAAAAGTTGTAGATCTTTTTATTACCTACAACTTTTTTCCATAAGATTTGTAGTTTTGGCGGAAATCGAGATAAACAGTTTTCTACCCTTAAAAACTACCCTCCTTCCACTTCCCGACCCCAGAGCGCCTGTAAATTCTTTTATCTACTAATGTCAAATAATAAACAGAAAAACAAACCAGAATTTCATTTTCATTATTCAATAGTGTTTGTAAAATTGATTTGATTGGTTAAAAAGCGTTGAATAATGAAAATTCAATGCTTTTAATAACCAATAATCATAAGGCAACTAAATTTAACCAATCAAGATTAAGTACAGATTTAAATTTAGTCTGCGACACGAGCTTTAATTTTATCGTCAATGTCAAATGTGATTTTAAATTAATGCGAGTAAAAGTCAAACAAGCTTTATCAAAGTTAAAATGGATATTTCAAGTACTCCACCTGAATTAGTGGAAATTGCAGAAAAAGCAACAAAATATCTTCTACCAAGAAAATCTAAAGATAAATATGAATTAACATATTTAAATTTTTTAAACTGGAAAAGAACGGACCAGGCTGTTGCTTCGGCAAGTATTTTTATGGAATCGGACAATGCAAATATGGACGATCTAATGAGGTTTGGTGATTGGATGTCCAGTTCTTGTGCTAAGGGTTTTATTGATAATTCGATTACGTACAAGACAAAAAATTCTGATGGAGTTTTAGAACAAATTGATAAAAATAATCCAACAACATATGCAAGTTCTAGCAATTTGAATTTTGGCTTTGCAGCTGGACTCATCATTTTATAGCCTCTCTCGCAAGCTCGCTCGGCTATAAAATTATTCGTTGTTTATGTACTTGTAATATAAATAGCTATTTCCTATCATTTTTGTCATATTCTCTTCCTTTTCCAATGAGTTTCATCCTACTATTATTTTATTTGGTTTCAAAAATTATCTGCACTGGTCTATACTAGGTAGTTGGATCTTTATTTAATTTTGAATAGCTACATTCTCAATAATTTCGTTAATTTTGTTACCATAATCTGTTTTGTTCATGACAACCGTCGCGTTACCTTTATCTGCCGGTAAAATCCTCCAAATTTTATCGATTAAATTTTTGGTTTTCACGAAAACGGCTGTATTTGGAAAAACCACGAAAACAAACTGATTTTATCTTAAATCAGTTTGTTTGAGTGGTTTTGCCTAAAATAAAGGCGTTTGAGTATGAAGATCAAAAATTTAATCTATAAAATTTCAGAGGACGAGTCGTATTTGAAAGGATTATTTTTTGAATCATTTTGTATTAAAAACAGAGAACATAGTCACTTATGCAAAAGACACTTTACACACAAATATTGAAAATTTTCTTTACCAATTTAAATTGAAACCTGAGCTGTTATAGTTTTACATACAGGGCCACCAAGACGATTTTTTGACTGGCTACCCCGCGAAACGGCGCCGTAAATAAAAGCGAAGAAGAAGAATGAAATGAAGTCTTTCTTAATTTAATTAATTTTAAGTTTAGTGTTGAAGTGAGGTATGTAAAAATGTTAAAGGCGTTTTGAAATAAACTAATAAAAACAGGTTAGTTTACAAATACATTTTAAAATTTGGTTATTAACATAGATTTGCAATACATATTAGTATAATAATAATTGATAAATGTTTACATTTGACATCTCAAAAAAGGTAAACACAGTTTAATCAAAAAACAAAAACGACGAAGCGGTTTTATCAAAGGTCCTCCAAATTTTATCGATTAAATTTTTGGTTTTCACGAAAACGGCTTTATTTGGAAAAACCACGAAAACAAACTGATTCATAAAATCACGAGTCCGCAGGACGAGTGATTTTATCTTAAATCAGTTTGTTTGAGTGGTTTTGCCTAAAATAAAGGCGTTTGAGTATGAAGATCAAAAATTTAATCTATAAAATTTCAGAGGACGAGTCGTATTTGAAAGGATTATTTTTTGAATCATTTTGAATTAAAAACAGAGAACATAGTCATTTATGCAAAAGACACTTTACACACAAATATTGAAAATTTTCTTTACCAATTTAAATTGAAACCTGAGCTGTTATAGTTTTACATACAGGGCCACCAAGGCGATTTTTTGACTGGCTACCCCGCGAAACGGCGCCGTAAATAAAAGCGAAGAAGAAGAATGAAATGAAGTCTTTCTTAATTTAATTAATTTTAAGTTTAGTGTTGAAGTGAGGTATGTAAAAATGTTAAAGGCGATTTGAAATAAACTATTAAAAACAGGTTAGTTTACAAATACATTTTGAAATTTGGTTATTAACATAGATTTGCAATACATTTTAGTATAATAATAATTGATAAATGTTTACATTTGACATCTCAAAAAAGGTAAACACAGTTTAATCAAAAAACAAAAACGACGAAGCGGTTTTATCAGTATAAAACACAATGATTGGTTAGGATCCTGAGCTGTTATTGGCTGAAACCACAAAATCTGACTGTTTTGACAGATGAAAAAAATAATCAAAGGTAATACCACGAGTCCTCCAAATTTTATCGATTAAATTTTTGGTTTTCACGAAAACGGCTTTATGTGGAAAAACGACGAAAATAAATTGATTGAGTCCGCAGGTTAGTTTAGAAATACATTTTGAAATTTGGGTATTAACATATATTTCGAATACATTTTAGTATAATAATAATTGATAATGTTAAATAAAAGTTGTTAAATGTTTATATTTGACATTTCAAAAAAGGTAAACAAAGTTTAATCAAAAAACAAATACGAAGAAGCGGTTTTATCAACAGTAAAAACACAAGAGCTTTTTTTATCAGTTTTTCGAGTAAAATTACTGATATAAAATAGTTGAGATAAAAAGAAATTTATCCATAAAAGAAAAGTTCGCGTGTTTTTTGATAAGATAAATTAACGACAGAATATAAGAATAAAAAACAGAAACTTTATTTTTGTTGAACAGTTAATAATTAACAGAACAATTAATTAAAAGAACATTTATTAAAAACACAATTATTATAGATTGGTTGGATTGGTTTACTTATTTTAATATATGTCGTATATTCATTTTGATATGAATCTGAATCTTTTAAATTACTAACAAGATTTTCGTGATATTCATAATCACTAACAATGTATTAAAATTCAAAAATTTTACAGACTATTCATTGATATTTTTTGCAGTTTTGCTAACTCTTACACTTAATTGCTACGAAATTATAACTAAAGTTGACAGATACAGTGACGTCCGCTTACTAGATATTGAGGAAGAAAAGTTTTTTATCGATGTCAAAGTGACAAAAGCAATTCCAAGTATATGACGTTTTAACATTGGAGTTAATTTATCAAAGGTAATACCACGAGTCCTCCAAATTTTATCGATTAAATTTTTGGTTTTCACGAAAACGCCTTTATGTGGAAAAACGACGAAAATAAATTGATTGAGTCCGCAGGTTAGTTTAGAAATACATTTTGAAATTTGGGTATTAACATATATTTCGAATACATTTCAGTATAATAATAATTGATAATGTTAAATAAAAGTTGTTAAATGTTTATATTTGACATTTCAAAAAAGGTAAACAAAGTTTAATCAAAAAACAAATACGAAGAAGCGGTTTTATCAACAGTAAAAACACAAGAGCTTTTTTTATCAGTTTTTCGAGTAAAATAGTTGAGACAAAAAGAAATTTATCCATAAAAGAAAAGTTCGCGTGTTTTTTGATAAGATAAATTAACGACAGAATATAAGAATAAAAAACAGAAACTTTATTTTTGTTGAACAGTTAATAATTAACAGAACAATTAATTAAAAGAACATTTATTAAAAACACAATTATTATAGATTGGTTGGATTGGTTTACTTATTTTAATATATGTCGTATATTCATTTTGATATGAATCTGAATCTTTTAAATTACTAACAAGATTTTCGTAATATTCATAATCACTAACAATGTATTAAAATTCAAAAATTTTACAGACTATTCATTGATATTTTTTGCAGTTTTGCTAACTCTTACACTTAATTGCTACGAAATTATAACTAAAGTTGACAGATACAGTGACGTCCGCTTACTAGATATTGAGGAAGAAAAGTTTTTATCGCGATAAAAAAGGATGCACCTTTTTTATCGATGTCAAAGTGACAAAAGCAATTCCAAGTATATGACGTTTTAACATTGGAGTTAATTTATCAAAGGTAATACCACGAGTCCTCCAAATTTTATCGATTAAATTTTTGGTTTTCACGAAAACGGCTTTATTTGGAAAAACCACGAAAACAAACTGATTGGTAAAATCACGAGTCCGTAGGACGAGTGATTTTATCTCAAATCAGTTTGTTTGAGTGGTTTTGCCTAAAATAAAGGCGTTTGAGTATGAAGATCAAAAATTTAGTCTATAAAATTTCAGAGGACGAGTCGTATTTGAAAGGATTATTTTTTGAATCATTTTGTATTAAAAACAGAGAACATAGTCATTTATGCAAAAGACACTTTACACACAAATATTGAAAATTTTCTTTGCCAATTTAAATTGAAACCTGAGCTGTTATAGTTTTACATACAGGGCCACCAAGGCGATTTTTTGACTGGCTACCCCGCGAAACGGCGCCTTAAATAAAAGCGAAGAAGAAGAATGAAATGATGTCTTTCTTAATTTAATTAATTTTAAGTTTATTGTTAAAGTGAGGTATCTAAAAATGTTAAATGAATGTTGAAATAAACTAATAAAAACAGGTTAGTTTACAAATACATTTTGAAATTTGGTTATTAACATAGATTTGCAATACATTTTAGTATAATAATAATTGACAAATGTTTACATTTGACATCTCAAATAGGTAAACACAGTTTAATCAAAAAACAAAAACGACGAAGCGGTTTTATCAGTATAAAACACAATGATTGGTTAGGATCGTGAGCTCTTATTGGCTGAAACCACAAAATCTGACTGTTTTCACAGATGAAAAAAATAATCATTTTTTAAATTTTTAATTGTTTTGAATTCTTCAGAGGTTAAATTTTGATAGAAGACCCCGTTTTAAAATTACCATTTGGAAGAAACGAAGTGAAAATATTTTTCGAGAAAATGATTCGAGTAGATTCCAGTAAGAACTTAGGTATACTTATTTGCCGGCGAGAAAGATCAGTGATTATGTGAATTTAAAAAATAATATCTAACATATCCATTTTAGTAAAAAAATGAATTTTTCTTAGTGAAATTAAATATATGTAATTTTTTGCAGTCGCATGAGACGAGAAAACCGATCGATATATTGCATAATTTTCTGACCCATATTACATCTCGATGTTGATCAAGTAGAAAACTTAAACTAATCACTGTAATCACGTTTCAATTGTTAGACAGGCATGTATCATTCCTTGCCATTGCTGCTCATAAACACCGTAATCATGACGGTAGAAAGCAGAATGATGCAATGCGTCTATTACATTTTTTCTTAACAATGACAGCAATGCATCTTCGAAACGTCTTCCTTATAAGGAGCAAATACTATATAGGAAGGATCAATAAGTGAGATTTTTAACAATTACATTTTGTCGATTAGACAATGTTATTTCCTGGGTATCATGGGATTTTCCTAAAAAAGTGTCTATGAATTATACAGGGCGAGCCATGAGGAACTGTACACTGTTACCTCGTATTGAGGCCCCTATGGGGAATATCAAATAATAATATACAGAGGGAGTTATGAATTTTGACTGGAATTTCTTTTGGTCATTACTTTTGAACGGTAAGTTCGATTTATCTCATATTTTGGTAAATAGTCGAGGCAATGAAGCACTAAAAAGGAAATCTTTTAGGATTCGCTTTCAAAAATTATTTATACCGTTCCTACCTAATTTCTACCTATTAGAAACCGGAAATTGCATTGCTGCAGCCAAAATGCATTCAAAAAATGCATTTTTTAAGAGACCTTTTGGCAAATTTAATAACTTTGTAAATAAGAGTCAGAATTGGCCCAAGTCGGGTACCCAGTGGTTTTTAAGGTCGCTGATCACGATTATGATGTTCAAATTGACCCCCCGAACACCTGGAGCTCAGGAATGCCGACGAACGTCATCTCCGTGGGACTATCCCGAAATTCATGCGAGGAAGGAGAGAAACTCGGCGCCCGGGGTTTTTTTTTTGTCGCTGAATTAAAATATGCCATCAGCGAACACCCAACGGACACCTGGTGCGCCCTAACCTTGACGCGGACGTCATCTTCGAGAATTTTCCTGGAAATATCGACAAAAACGAACCGAAAATCGTTATAGGGGCGTTTTGTGGGCGCTGAATCCGAATTTCATGAGGAAAACGACCCCCCGAATACCTGGTGCGTCCTAACCTGGCTCTGAACGTCATCCCCGAGGGTTTTCCAGAAACAATTGAAAAAGACGAACTGAAAATCGTTACGGGGGTTTTTTTGGGTCGCTGAATTCAAATATGGCATCGGCTAACACCCCTCGGACACCTGGTGCGCCCTAACCTTGACGCGAACGTCATCTTCGAGAATTTTCCTGGAAATATCGACAAAAACGAACCGAAAATCGTTATAGGGGCGTTTTGTGGGCGCTGAATCCGAATTTCATGAGGAAAACGACCCTTCGAATACCTGGTGCGTCCTAACCTGGCCCTGAACGTCATCCCCGAGGGTTTTCCAGAAACAATTGAAAAAGACGAACTGAAAATCGTTACGGGGGTTTTTAGCGTCGCTGAATTCAAATATGGCATCGGCGGACACCCCTCGGACACCTGGTGCGCCCTAACCTTGACGCGAACGTCATCTTCGAGAATTTTCCTGGAAATATCGACAAAAACGAACCGAAAATCGTTATAGGGGCGTTTTGTGGGCGCTGAATCCGAATTTCATGAGGAAAACGACCCCCCGAATACCTGGTGCGTCCTAACCTGGCCCTGAACGTCATCCCCGAGGGTTTTCCAGAAACAATTGAAAAAGACGAACTGAAAATCGTTACGGGGGTTTTTTTGGGTCGCTGAATTCAAATTTGATTCTCCGAGGATTCACCTTATACGGAAGCATCTGTCAGGAAAGTTTGCCGAGAATTCCCCTTCACTGTATAAATGGTATGTTGAGTTATTTAAATGTTTTTATTGTATAAACTGTTAGAGTTTGTAAATTTCTTTCTGGGCCGAGGGGTATTTGATTAGGGGTTTAATGTATATTATTTTAGGGTTCTCGTGTTGGGCTGATTGAAGTCCAGATTCTCGTATTGGGCGGATGATTACCAGCTTCTCGTGTTGGGCTGATTGACGTCCAGATTCTCGTGTGGGGCTGATAGACGTCCAGATTCTCGTGTTGGGCTGATTGTCAACCAGATTTCCGGGTTAAGCTGACCTGACCTGACGAGTTAGTAGCCGCAAGTTGCCGCTATTTAATTTTGAACAACCGCAAGTTTTTCCTTTTTTTTATATTGGTTCATAGACATTATTTGTTAATTCGTAATTTTTACAGGTCTCTAAATTAGTATTTATATATATTTTCTCTAAATTTTTTTTGGTATTTTGTAAGCGACTTATAGGGGCGAGTGGTATTCTTTTTTTTTTACGCCCAATTCCAACGACCTTGAGAGCTCTCGCGGACGGTGTAAGACCCCTATTGTTCGTCATTTAATTGATTAAATAATTTAATCGTTTTTTTTACTAGCGCAATTTTGACCTGTACAGTTTTATGTAAGTGCAATTATTAAACAGTTATTGAGTAATTAATTACTTTTCTTTCAATTACTAATAGTCTTGACCCGAACTAAGGTAAGCAAATTTTTGGTTGCGACGTAGTTTATTTTTTTTATTAGTGGGATAATTTAATAGAACCGATAATAATAAACCTCAGAAAAGACAATTATAGTGATATCAGTAGTTTTAGTGAAGACAGTGACTTTTAAAGATAGTTCTTGAACTAACTTTTTTTTAATCTTTGAGTTTAGGTAAGTACTGAAGCATTACTTTTAATGCCAAGAGATTAAAAAAAGTTTAATCCCAACATATAATCCTCCTTGTTATTTATTGGTTAAATTTAATTCGTTCAATGTTAAAGTGTCAGATGCATAAAGTTTATTTTTATTTTTTGTAAATAATATAACTTCAAAATTTAATCTACGAAGTGCGTATATATATTTTATATGCTGTGACCTTATTTATATTATAGAAACTTATTTTGCAAAGTACGCCTATGGAATGTGACGTTATATCCCCACTTTTACTGTACTCATCTATCCTTTATAGTATATATTACTATAGAAACAAGTTATTATTATGTGCCGTTGCAAGGAAATAAAACTAAAAGCTTAACTTTTCTTGTAAATATCTCGGAAGATCGAATTTTCACAGACATGAGACCTACATTTTTTGCCGATTTAGATAGGAATTAGTCTACCCTGAAAGTTTCATTGAATTCTGACGAGTGAATTTCGAGATCCTCTGGACACACAAACAAACATACATACATACAAACCTTGCTCGTTTAATAGTATTTGATTTCATGTTTTTTAGATGGATGTTCGCGAGTTGTATAGAGGTGGTCGAATTCAGCACCTCAGATTCCCAACTAGTATATTTATTTTCATTTTCATCAATTTAATTTCTTAATTACTCTCTGTCTTTTCTTATCTGAATCAGCTATAAGCACAGTATATCAAAGACGTCAAGGTTAATCGTCTGTAGTCTATTGTAAACAGGAATGTGTTAATAAGACCGTTCTTTCCTCAAGTAAAATTCTTCTGATCTTTCTCCTGCTATCTGAACTCCTTTTACTCTATTACTATTTGAATTTTGTGATAGTTTCAGAAACTCCATATGCCACTTCTCTCTCTGAGTCGAACGCCACTCTAAGATCGATAAACGCCACGGTAAGTTATTCTACTTTCTTTAAACTTCTCTCTATTAACTTTCTTTTAATGTATATCTAATCTATTTCGCCTTCAAATATGTACTGTCCCATATTTTAGTATAAATCTAAAATCTTTGTTTGTTTATTTATTTGTAATTATTAATCAATTTATTTACTTGTCATATTTACCCGGAATACGTAATTATTTCCTACTACTATTATATAAATATAAACTGAAAAAATGTGCGTTCTTTGGGTAATCGCCCTGTAATAAAGCAGAAAATGCGTTCCAGAAATAACACTTTTTCGATTCGGAGCACGGAGTACAGTCGAGGCATTCACGATATCGCATCAGTTGCGGTTGTCGGAATGAAAATAAAATTATAATGGTGGTTATATATCTGGTTTTAGTCGTCTTGTTCTTTAACCGATACTTCTGCGTATTTCTGAAGGCATTCCTGCGAGGACAAACGTCTTCTTGCCTTTATTTTTTATTTTTCTCCTTCGATTCTTGATCAATTTCTGCGAATAACAAACATAACGTCATATAGCGAATCTTCTCCAAAAATTTACAGAAATAACCGGTACGTTATCAGGATTTCTTTTCTATACTCTATTCGGCTATCAGGATCCTAATTTTGTATGCAAACTACTGCACAAATGGCTCAAAGAAAAAATCGTATAATTCGAAAGCTTTAATTATTTTACCATAGAGTATTTATTTTACTTTATTAGTGCCACTCAGTGTACCGGGTATATAACAAATAAATAAATAAATTGATAAATATACAGTGACATCATAAGAAACCGAAAAAAAAATTTCAACTGTATCTTATTCCGCAGCAATATTTTATTAATGTATATTTGGTCCTATCGCTATATTTTGGTCCAAATAACCTACCCTTAGCCTATGTCCCAATAGTTATGAATCACCCTATATATAGTTCTGACATAACATTACCTATTGATGGTTACAAAAATAATTAAGCTTACAAATCAAATACTATTAAACGAGCAAGGTTTGTATGTATGTATGTGTGTGTGTGTGTGTCCAGAGGATCTCGAA
The DNA here is from genome assembly GCA_949320105.2 of Crepidodera aurea. Classification (NCBI taxonomy): domain Eukaryota; kingdom Metazoa; phylum Arthropoda; class Insecta; order Coleoptera; family Chrysomelidae; genus Crepidodera; species Crepidodera aurea. Next base: position 660,970 of record OX439481.2, on the reverse strand, counting down.
ATCCACTCGTCAGAATTCAATTAAACTTTCAGGGTAGACTAATTCCTATCTAAATCGGCAAAAAATGTAGGTCTCATGTCTGTGAAAATTCGATCTTCCGAGATATTTACAAGAAAAGTTAAGCTTTTAGTTTTGTTTCCTAGCAACGGCACATAATAATAACTTGTTTCTATAGTAATATATACTATAAAGGAGAGATGAGTACAGTAAAAGTGGGGATATAACATCACATTCCACAGGCGTTCTTTGCAAAATAAGTTTCTATAATATAAATAAGGTCACAGCATATAAAATATATATACGCACTTCGTAGATTAAATTTTGAAGTTATATTATTCACAAAAAATAAAAATAAACTTTATGCATCTGACACTTTAACATTGAACGAATTAAATTTAACCAATAAATAACAAGGATTAAACTTTTTTTAATTGACATTAAAAGTAACGCTTCAGTACCTACCTAAACTCAAAGATTAAAAAAAAGTTAGTTCAAGAACTATCTTTAAAAGTCACTGTCTTCACTAAAACTACTGGCATCACTATAATTGTCTTTTCTGAGGTTTATTATTATCGGTTCTATTAAATTATCCATTGATATATCCACTTTCCTAAATGAATTTTCCACATTTTTAAACATGATCAATGCATTTTCCCCAATGTTCTCTATTTACATCTGAAACTGCCTTCAAAAACAAATTTCGCACATCAGGAAATTTAAATGTTTTATTGTTTTGAGAAACATAACCTTTTAATAATTGTGACCAGATCAGTTCAATGGAATTTAACTCTGCGTGGTTCGGAGGCAATCAGAGAATTTGAATTCCTTTTTCTCTGGCCATCTCATCTATAATATATTTTTTGAATTTGTTTTTATGTTGCCTTGTTATTACTAATAATTCTGCCTTCAAGAATTTAGGAGGACTGATAATATTTTTAGAATGAAGCCATTTTGAAATATATATTAATACAAAATTCTGAATCAATTAAAATACATACGATACGGCTATGAATAAATAAAGTCTGACATCTGTCAAAAGAACAGGTTTATCTAGACAAAAACTATATTATGTATTAAAATTTAAATTTTAACTACAAATAAGCATTGAAGGATGAAGTAAAAATAAAATTTCTACCCCTTGAATCTGTACTACGTTCTGCAAATTAAATACTGCACTCCTTTCTTCTGTATAGTATAGTAGTAAAAAGGTTTGACTTTATTTAATTTCTGGCGTTTTAATCTGAAAGAATTCAATTTTAAATTTGCCGCTTTATATAAAAAAGGAAAGGTTCTATTTGATGGACATAAATAATTTGCTTGTCAAATGACAGCCATCTCATAAATTCAAAGTTGAAAATACAACGTTGCCAATTCAATTTCAGAAATCATGGATTTAGGTAAATATTTATAGGAACGTGCTAAAAATATGTGTAATAGTTTTGGTTTTAATCATCTTTTTCTGAGTTAAATATTGGTATGTCTATGCTAGACTTTAATATTGAAACTCGGTGACTTTTTTTTAAATGAAAAATGTAAATGTTTGTTATCGTTATACGAAATGCATGGTAGAATCAAAAAATTTTGTAGGTCCAGATATTTTACTTTAATGAATTAAGAAATTTTCTTCTTATAATAATTTTGAAGTGTTTCTTAATGACATTTTAAAAACAGCAATGGTTAAAATTTCTAAAATGTTTGTTACCCAAGTTTCATTTTTCGTGGACGGAACGTGGCGGCCACATTAAAAACTTGTTAGATGTATTGCCAAAGTCTTTGCCACGTAATAGAAACGGTGGCGGTAACTAAAATGGGGAACACTTTCTTGGTGGCAGCTACGTGGTGGTATAGTGGTCGACACTTTGTTTACTGCGCATGTCTTTTTGTCGTTCTCTATCCAGCATATTATTTCTTCGATTTTCCTAGCTTTATTCTGACATAAATGTTAACTTAAGTAGGTACGTACTGAATAATAATTAGATATAATTATTATAATATTATGGAAATACAAGAATATCGGTTTAACAATACTGAAAGGTAAAAAGTTGGAACGATTGATCATGGAAATTAAATGCTTAGATGCTTCAAACTGTGTTTTTTATCAATATTTGTTATTAAAATCATTAAATATGTATGGAAATGTAGTAAATTTGAAGCGGTACTGACGAAAAGAAGTTTTTTAAATAGCGCGTTTATTTATCTCATCATGGCCACGACACTAAAACTATCACGCCCACTTTAAGGTGACTGCCACTTCTAAGTGGTATTTGAGTGATATGGTTTGGTGGGCGTAACTATTATTTTCCACTTTAATGTTTCTGCAACTTTGATATAGTCCCGCTCAGTTGTTATAACGTTTCAAACACCTTCAGTGGCACCAAAATATTGTAAAACTATTAAGTGGCTCCCGGCTGTGAACTTTACCTAACTACAACTAGGCAAAAATAAAATGAAGTTATTCTTACTGTGTAGGGATAGATTTAGTGATTATTACGTAATAGCCACCCAATCGAAGTTAATAATGCTACTTGGGTAATGAGTTTTGATTTGTTTCTTTAGATTTTAGAACATTACTCCAGAATATTCAATTACCTAATTTACACCTGCCTCATCTACAGTGCGGATCATAAGTGTTACCCCCCCCCCCCCCCCTATTTAACTCGTTACTGGACTCTTGTTAGGAAAATCGCCGAGACACGTCGACTTTTGATTTCTACAATGTACATTTTTGTATGAATAGTTTACCCCTAATTTCATCCCTTACTGGAGGGGAGCAACCCTTTCGAAAAATTTAAATAGCATGGGGTGGTGAGTGATAGCTCATTTGAAAGGGGGGTTTATTCTCCATTCAACCGTGCAAAAATTTTTAAATTTGCTTTATTACGTGTTGAGTAATGGGGTGAGGATCGTAAGAGTTGCCCCCCCCCCTATTTAACTCGTTACTGGACTCTTGTTAGGAAAATCGCCGAGACACGTCGACTTTTGATTTCTACAATGTACATTTTTGTATGAATAGTTTACCCCTAATTTCATCCCTTACTGGAGGGGAGCAACCCTTTTGAAAAATTTTAATAGCATGGGGTGGTGAGTGATAGATCATTTGAAAGGGGGTTTTATTCTCTATTCAACCGTGTTTTTTTTATTTTTTATTTTTTTTTATTTTTTTTATTTTTTTATTATTTTTACTTTATTTTTATTTTATTTTTTTTTGCAAAACGTCAAAGCTGAAACTAAAAATAGACTTTATTTTTGCCAGAAGGTCAACGGGGAACATTTTGAACATTTATTGTAACTGTAATTGTAGTTTAGTTGCCTTCATGTTTGTGGTGTTTTGTTATTTTTAAACATTAATAACTCATCACGTAATAAAGCAAATTTAAAATTTTTTGCACGGTTGAATGGAGAATAAACCCCCCTTTCAAATGAGCTATCACTCACCACATCATGCTATTTAAATTTTTCGAAAGGGTTGCTCTCCTCCAGTAAGGGATGAAATTAGGGGTAAACTATTCATACAAAAATGTACATTGTAGAAATCAAAAGTCGACCTGTCACTGTATAGTACTAAATAGAAAAAAAGAATGAAAACATATAGGTACATATAATTATTAGTTATTTTTCAAATTATTAATTCAATAGTGCCTACTTTTTATTTATTGGTTACTGCTTTAAAAATGTTTTATTACTATATCCTGATAGCGAACAGAGTATAGTTAATATTTCAGATATGAAAATTTGAAAAATAATGAAAACATTGTTCAAATTTATATTATTTAAGACAACATGTATGAATCTTATTAGTATTTATTGTGTTTGTTTACTTTATCAAATTTCAATGTAACGAATAACAAAAAAATTGCAAACAACCTCTGACCTCCAACCTCATTCATAATTTAAGACACATCTTCTTTCGTAATAAAATTATTATTCTTTTTTAATGATACATGAAAGTTTAAAGAAAGAGTGAAAATTAAATTATAACAATGAGAAAGACAGGTGTGTTGAATATTTTTAGATAGTATCAGTATTATTAGGTGAGTAGCGAACAATAATTAATAATAATAATAATAATAATAATAATAATAATAATGTACGCCCTTCAATTCACCCCTTTACGAGTGAACCCCAGAAGGAGAACAATAGGCAATACTGTCAGAGGCTCAAAAAGGCGCCAGGGGATATGGAGTAAATAAATTTAATATAGAATATACAATTTTGGCCTCTAAAGGAGTTAAATTATTACCACATCCTCCGTGCTGACCTGATTTGGTTACTTGCGATTTTTCTTTTCCCAAATATAAAAAAAACTGTCGATTATCTAATAATAATAAAGCTGTAGTGAAATTCCAAAATAAGCTTGCTCTGTTTTCTCTGGAGTTTGATAGAATGATATTTAAGCAGTTTCATTGTATCTAGAAAAAATACTGCCCTCGCTTGAAACAAAAATTAATATAATATAATGGTACGTGATTTTTCTTTTTATATTTATTATTAAATTTTTTTATTTAATTTACCTTTTTCCGTAAATTTAGACAGAACGTGTTTTGTAAATATTGTTATTGTAGTTGGGCGCCATCTGTCTTATTATATAGGAAATTATAGCCAATATCTATCTCAGGTTCTAGGGTTCTCTAAGAGGTTAGATTTTTATAACATCAATGACAACGAACGTAATGAAAAATTATAAACATTTATTAAAGGAAAAAAAAATAACGATAAACTTTATCTGTACAGGAACAATTGTTTGGTGTAATACGGTAAGTGTAGTTTTTATAAAAATAATATTTGTAAGTGTGATACGAAATCTTCTTAAACTTCTAACCTAACATAATTAAACTTTTATAAGTTTAGATTGTTTTCAATCTAAGTTTATTATTATGGCCTTTTATAGTTTAAACTTTTTTTTAAATATCGATATTTAGTAATTAAAATGGTACCTTTTATTCAATTTAAGCTTTTCGTTCTTATTTTAGTTGTTCAAAATATATGGGATTTTATAAAATCGTTTTTCCAAATAACACTAAAATCAGGAAACAGGATGGATATTTTTATGCCGAATATAGTTGGATCTGGATACTTTTATACAGGAATACAGCTGGGATTGGAGATGTCCAAACAGGAACACAGGATAGGATGGATAATTTTGGATAAAGCCACCTTTTAAAACCAATTTTTCTTTTAAATCGCGTTGCTTTGGGTTTTTCTTTTGTTTTTATGATACGGAGCGATGTGAACTCTTCAAAAGATTTTGGTAAAAAGCCAGGCTTTGACACACGAAATGCTTTTTATAAAGTACAATGTCACAGCTTCCTAGATAAGAATTTTACATTTTTTAACCTAAATTTTTACAAAATTAAAAAAATTATTGATTTTATTGCAAATTTTGACTAATAACATCTTATTCTATAGATTAAAATAAAATTTTTGATATACTTTTTATATCATTTCGAATTATATTAACTTCGTACAAAGACACTTTTATTGATTCTCTAAATATCATTAAACTTCATTATTGTTGTACTTTTTTGCTATATTTCTTTAATTTTATAAATACTAAACTCTTTTTCGTTTAATTTACTATCGTTTCGTTTAACTTAAACTAATTATGTTGAATTCTTATTAGATTGAATTTTAAGGTTAACTTTTATAAGTAATATTTTCTTCCTGTCTCAGTTATACGTTAAAAAAAAAGCTTTATAATCAATACCATTACAATATATTTTGCTAATTTTAATCTAGAAAATTGATTGCGTTAGTAGATGAGAAATATTCCCTTCACTTTTTGCCATTTACCAATTTTCAAAAGACCTCGTCTTAAATCAAAAAATCACAAGGTTTTTAATCTAAAATTATGATAATCTTTATAAAGAATGTTAACAGTTCTCGCAATTGCTCAATCTCATTGAAAATCAACAATGGCGTTCATTATAAAAACTGAAAATAAGAACGAAAGTTCTTTTAAATCTTAATTGGTGTTGTAACTTTTAACGTTTGTTAATTTTTCCCACAAATTCTAATTGGAAACTAGATTGAAGAGTAAAATAATTTTTTCGTGTGATTACCTGTGGATAATTAGAGTACAAATTGTTTGTATATCGCAATTATTCGCATATTTAATGTTTTTATTATAGCATTAAGTGTATTGCGTGATCCTCCGATAATTGAAAATCTATAAATATTTATTTATTTATTTATTTTACTTTATTGCAGTACACCACAGAGTAACCTAATTGGTACATAGCGACGTCATTAAAATACCGGGTGTATCAACGATGCGTGCGTGGAGGATATCTGCTTCTCTTTTTAAGATAGGAAAAAATGTTTCAAATAAAAGTAGTAGACAGCAATGAAAGCTATGTTCCAAAAATAACTACCAACATACAGGGTGTCCCATAAATGTGTGACTTATCAAAGTTATGTTTTTTTAAATGAAACACCCTATATATTTTCACTAGACTGAATTCCTTCGAAAAAGTGCTTCTTAAAAATATAGGGTTGTATGGGTTTATACCAGGTGGTTCTGCAGTTATGGTCACATTTATGTCCCAAAATGGGTTCATTCAACACCAAATATCTCAAAATCAGTAACTCGGAATAACAAAATTTTTTCACCAAATATCCTCGAAAATGGTGTATTTTGATTTCATATTCATAAATTTACCGAATGGCACTTTTCCCATACAGGGGCAACCAACACTCGGGATCATTTTTTTCTCAGTTTTTTCAAATGGAACACCCTGTAAATAAGGTCATACCAGAATAGTCCACACTATGAGCCTTCAGAAAATGTAGGGTTTGCCTACTTGATTTTCACCGATAATGCATCTAATTCTTAAGGAAAGTATCAAAAATGTCATAAAAGCAATACTGATATTTTTTTATTTAATGATGAATAAACATGGAACAAAATAATCTCAAAAAAATGTAAAAAAAACCGTCATTTCACAGTAGATGTTCAAACAATCTCCCGTTTTGAAGCTCTATTAACCTAGCAGTGACATGGCGGCAGAACCAAATCGGACCTAGTAGGTCAATTGTCGCTTTTTTGTCGCTTTTTTGTTACGCTAGTCCCACTTTTGTCGCTTGTACCAGTTCCTAGAAAAACGCGTTCCTGCTAGGTTAATAGGGATAATTCCTTAATCGGCGGCAAGATCAAATCGGACCGGTAGGATCAAATCGGACCTAGTAGGTCAATTGTCGCTTTTTTGTTACGCTAATCCCACTTTTGTCGCTTGTACCAGTTCCGAGAAAAACTCGATTCTCAAAAAAACCCTATTAACCTAGCAGTGACATAGCGGCAGAACCAAATCGGACCTAGTAGGTCAATTGTCGCTTTTTTGTCGCTTTTTTGTTACGCTAATCCCACTTTTGTCGCTTGTACCAGTTCCGAGAAAAACGCGTTTTTCAAAAAACCCTATTAACCTAGCAGTGACATAGCGGCAGAACCAAATCGAACCTAGTAGGTCAATTGTCGCTTTTTTGTTACGCTAGTCCCACTTTTGTCGCTTGTACCAGTTCCGAGAAAAACGCGTTCCTGCTAGGTTAATAGGGATAATTCGTTAATCGGAGGCAAGATCAAATAGGACCGGTAGGATCAAATCGGACCTAGTAGGTCAATTGTCGCTTTTTTGTCGCTTTTTTGTTACGCTAATCCCACTTTTGTCGCTTGTACCAGTTCCGAGAAAAACTCGATTCTCAAAAAAACCCTATTAACCTAGCAGTGACATAGCGGCAGAACCAAATCGAACCTAGTAGGTCAATTGTCGCTTTTTTGTTACGCTAGTCCCACTTTTGTCGCTTGTACCAGTTCCGAGAAAAACGCGTTCCTGCTAGGTTAATAGGGATAATTCGTTAATCGGAGGCAAGATCAAATAGGACCGGTAGGATCAAATCGGACCTAGTAGGTCAATTGTCGCTTTTTTGTCGCTTTTTTGTTACGCTAATCCCACTTTTGTCGCTTGTACCAGTTCCGAGAAAAACTCGATTCTCAAAAAAACCCTATTAACCTAGCAGTGACATAGCGGCAGAACCAAATCGGACCTAGTAGGTCAATTGTCGCTTTTTTGTCGCTTTTTTGTTACGCTAATCCCACTTTTGTCGCTTGTACCAGTTCCGAGAAAAACGCGTTTTTCAAAAAACCCTATTAACCTAGCAGTGACATAGCGGCAGAACCAAATCGAACCTAGTAGGTCAATTGTCGCTTTTTTGTTACGCTAGTCCCACTTTTGTCGCTTGTACCAGTTCCGAGAAAAACGCGTTCCTGCTAGGTTAATAGGGATAATTCGTTAATCGGAGGCAAGATCAAATCGGACCGGTAGGATCAAATCGAACCTAGTAGGTCAATTGTCGCTTTTTTGTCGCTTTTTTGTTACGCTAATCCCACTTTTGTCGCTTGTACCAGTTCCGAGAAAAACTCGATTCTCAAAAAAACCCTATTAACCTAGCAGTGACATAGCGGCAGAACCAAATCGAACCTAGTAGGTCAATTGTCGCTTTTTTGTTACGCTAGTCCCACTTTTGTCGCTTGTACCAGTTCCGAGAAAAACGCGTTCCTGCTAGGTTAATAGGGATAATTCGTTAATCGGAGGCAAGATCAAATAGGACCGGTAGGATCAAATCGGACCTAGTAGGTCAATTGTCGCTTTTTTGTTACGCTAATCCCACTTTTGTCGCTTGTACCAGTTCCGAGAAAAACTCGATTCTCAAAAAAACCCTATTAACCTAGCAGTGACATAGCGGCAGAACCAAATCGGACCTAGTAGGTCAATTGTCGCTTTTTTGTTACTCTAATCCCACTTTTGTCGCTTGTACCAGTTCCGAGAAAAACGCGTTTCTCAAAAAAACTCTATTAACCTAGCAGTGACATAGCGGCAGAACCAAATCGGACCTAGTAGGTCAATTGTCGCTTTTTTGTTACGCTAATCCCACTTTTGTCGCTTGTACCAGTTCCGAGAAAAACGCGTTTCTCAAAAAAACCCTATTAACCTAGCAGTGACATGGCGGCAGAACCAAATCGGACCTAGTAGGTCAATTGTCGCTTTTTTGTTACGCTAATCCCACTTTTGTCGCTTGTACCAGTTCCGAGAAAAACGCGTTTCTCAAAAAAACCCTATTAACCTAGCAGTGACATAGCGGCAGAACCAAATCGGACCTAGTAGGTCAATTGTCGCTTTTTTGTTACGCTAATCCCACTTTTGTCGCTTGTACCAGTTCCGAGAAAAACGCGTTTCTCAAAAAAACCCTATTAACCTAGCAGTGACATAGCGGCAGAACCAAATCGGACCTAGTAGGTCAATTGTCGCTTTTTTGTTACGCTAATCCCACTTTTGTCGCTTGTACCAGTTCCGAGAAAAACGCGTTTCTCAAAAAAACCCTATTAACCTAGCAGTGACATAGCGGCAGAACCAAATCGGACCTAGTAGGTCAATTGTCGCTTTTTTGTTACGCTAATCCCACTTTTGTCGCTTGTACCAGTTCCGAGAAAAACGCGTTTCTCAAAAAAACCCTATTAACCTAGCAGTGACATGGCGGCAGAACCAAATCGGACCTAGTAGGTCAATTGTCGCTTTTTTGTTACGCTAATCCCACTTTTGTCGCTTGTACCAGTTCCGAGAAAAACGCGTTTCTCAAAAAAACCCTATCAACCTAGCAGTGACATAGCGGCAGAACCAAATCGGACCTAGTAGGTCAATTTTCGCTTTTTTGTTACGCTAATCCCACTTTTGTCGCTTGTACCAGTTCCGAGAAAAACGCGTTTCTCAAAAAAACCCTATTAACCTAGCAGTGACATGGCGGCAGAACCAAATCGGACCTAGTAGGTCAATTGTCGCTTTTTTGTTACGCTAATCCCACTTTTGTCGCTTGTACTAGTTCCGAGAAAAACGCGTTTTTCAAAAAAACCCTATTAACCTAGCAGGGACATGGCGGCAGAACCAAATCGGACCTAGTAGGTCAATTGTCGCTTTTTTGTTACGCTAGTCCCACTTTTGTCGCTTGTACCAGTTCCGAGAAAAACGCGTTTCTCAAAAAAACCCTATTAACCTAGCAGTGACATGGCGGCAGAACCAAATCGGACCTAGTAGGTCAATTGTCGCTTTTTTGTTACGCTAATCCCACTTTTGTCGCTTGTACCAGTTCCGAGAAAAACGCGTTTCTCAAAAAAACCCTATTAACCTAGCAGTGACATAGCGGCAGAACCAAATCGGACCTAGTAGGTCAATTGTCGCTTTTTTGTTACGCTAATCCCACTTTTGTCGCTTGTACCAGTTCCGAGAAAAACGCGTTTCTCAAAAAAACCCTATTAACCTAGCAGTGACATAGCGGCAGAACCAAATCGGACCTAGTAGGTCAATTGTCGCTTTTTTGTTACGCTAATCCCACTTTTGTCGCTTGTACCAGTTCCGAGAAAAACGCGTTTCTCAAAAAAACCCTATTAACCTAGCAGTGACATGGCGGCAGAACCAAATCGGACCTAGTAGGTCAATTGTCGCTTTTTTGTTACGCTAATCCCACTTTTGTCGCTTGTACCAGTTCCGAGAAAAACGCGTTTCTCAAAAAAACCCTATTAACCTAGCAGTGACATAGCGGCAGAACCAAATCGGACCTAGTAGGTCAATTGTCGCTTTTTTGTTACGCTAATCCCACTTTTGTCGCTTGTACCAGTTCCGAGAAAAACGCGTTTCTCAAAAAAACCCTATTAACCTAGCAGTGACATAGCGGCAGAACCAAATCGGACCTAGTAGGTCAATTGTCGCTTTTTTGTTACGCTAATCCCACTTTTGTCGCTTGTACCAGTTCCGAGAAAAACGCGTTTCTCAAAAAAACCCTATTAACCTAGCAGTGACATAGCGGCAGAACCAAATCGGACCTAGTAGGTCAATTGTCGCTTTTTTGTTACGCTAATCCCACTTTTGTCGCTTGTACCAGTTCCGAGAAAAACGCGTTTCTCAAAAAAACCCTATTAACCTAGCAGTGACATGGCGGCAGAACCAAATCGGACCTAGTAGGTCAATTGTCGCTTTTTTGTTACGCTAATCCCACTTTTGTCGCTTGTACTAGTTCCGAGAAAAACGCGTTTTTCAAAAAAACCCTATTAACCTAGCAGGGACATGGCGGCAGAACCAAATCGGACCTAGTAGGTCAATTGTCGCTTTTTTGTTACGCTAGTCCCACTTTTGTCGCTTGTACCAGTTCCGAGAAAAACGCGAAAATATATTAGCATGACTAGTTTTTTTGTAACTTTTTTTGAGGTGCTTTGATGCTGTTTTTAAGCCGAAAAATTCCCGTGTGAGGTGTTTCGAACGATTTGATAAGTAATTTCAGTAAAAGTCCAGAAGATGACCTTCTTAGCTAGGTCGCCGGCACCAGGTCCTCCGAAGGACGATTTCGATGTCAAAACTAAGACGAGCGACTCGAAAAATTCCCGTGTGAGGTGTTTCGAACGATTTGATAAGTAATTTCAGTAAAAACCCAAGAGATGACGTTCTCATCTAGGTCCTCCGGAGGATGATTTCGATGTCAGAACTTGGACGAGCGAACCGAAAAATTCCTGTGCGAGGTGTTTCGATCGATTTGATAAGTAATTTCATTAAAACTCCAGGAGATCACGTTCTCAGCTATATTGCCTGCACCAGGTCCTCCTGAGGACGATTTCGATGTCAAAACTAAGACTAGCGACTCGAAAAATTCCCGTGTGCTGTGTTTCGAACGATTTGATAAGTAATTTCAGTAAAAGTCCAGAAGATGACGTTCTTAGCTAGGTCGCCTGCACCAGGTCCTCCTGAGGACGATTTCGATGTCAAAACTAAGACGAGCGACTCGAAAAATTCCCGTATGCTGTGTTTCGAACGAATAGGGTTTTTTTGAGAAACGCGTTTTTCTCGGAACTGGTACAAGCGACAAAAGTGGGATTAGCGTAACAAAAAAGGGACAAAAAAGCGACAATTGACCTACTAGGTCCGATTTGGTTCTGCCGCTATGTCACTGCTAGGTTAATAGGGTTTTTTAAGGAACGCGTTTTTCTCGGAACTGGTACGAGCGACAAAAGTGGGATTAGCGTAACAAAAAAGCGACAATTGACCTACTAGGTCCTATTTGATCCTACCGGTCCGATTTGATCTTGCCGCCGATTAAGGAATTATCCCTATTAACCTAGCAGGAACGCGTTTTTCTCGGAACTGGTACAAGCGACAAAAGTGGGACTAGCGTAACAAAAAAGCGACAATTGACTTACTAGGTCCGATTTCTTTCAGATTAAAACGCCAGAAATTAAATAAAGTCAAACCTTTTTACTACTATACTATACAGAAGAAAGGAGTGCAGTATTTAATTTGCAGAACGTAGTGCAGATTCAAGAGGTAGAAATTTTATTTTTACCTCATCCTTCAATGCCTATTTGTAGTTAAAATTTAAATTTTAATACATCTGATCGGCCTAATATAGTTTTTGTCTAGATAAACCTGTTCTTTTGACAGATAAGTCAGACTTTATTTATTCATAGCCGTATCGTATGTATTTTAATTGATTCAGAATTTTGTATTAATATATATTTCAAAATGGCTTCATTCTAAAAATATTATCAGTCCTCCTAAATCCTTGAAGGCAGAATTATTAGTAATAGCAAGGCAACATAAAAACAAATTCCTACATTTTTTGCCGATTTAGATAGGAATTAGCCTACCCTGAAAGTTTCATTGAATTCTGACTAGTGGATTTCGAGATCCTCTGGACACACATACATACATACAAACCTTGCTCGTTTAATAGTATTTGATTTGACAGATCTTCCAGATCAATAATTATATAGTTGACATTTAGACTTCGGGTTGTTGATGTTGCCATGGTAATTTTAAAACACGCGCGTTTTTAAAAATTAGATTGAAACACGCTGAGGAGTACTTTAAATAAATAAAACAGGGTAACGATAAACAAAAAATTATTTTTATTTGCAATATGTGCGGATACAGTAGAAAGCTTTACTATGTCGATCAATCTTTGTCAGGTGTCTTTAAATTTTCCTAAAGTAACGAAATAATCTAGAAACGTGAAATTTAGCTTAAATATAAGGGACCAGTGATTGCCAGATTTTAAATTTGCCTGTTTAACACCTTGGATTCTATTTTTTTTACTGAAACCCCATATATTGCACACACCACGTCAAGGTTAAAAAAATAAATATTTTAAAACAAAAAAAATTACAGTGTATTTGGGACATAAAAAGGTAAGTTTTTACCAAATTTCGTGAAAAAAAACTATTTTTTGTAAAAGATAAAAATAAAAAACCAAAAACTTGGTTATATGAATTTTTCACATAAATTTTGAGGTTATGTAAAAAAAATGTAAATACAAAAGTTGTAGATCTTTTTATGACCTACAACTTTGCCATTTAAGTTTTTTCCATAGGACTTGTAGTTTTGCCGGAAATCGAGATAAACAGTTTTCTACCCTTAAAAACTCCCCCCTTCCTCTTCCCGACCCCAGACCGCCCGTAAATTATTTTTCCTTTCATATTTGTTATATTCTCTTTCTTTTCCAATGAGTTTCATCCTACTATATATATATGCACTGGCACTGGTCTAATCATACTTTCTCAGACCGTAGACAAATCTACAACAAAAATTTTGAATTTTTTGTAAACGGTATTTCGTGACCTGATACAGACAAGGAAAATACAAGGCCAGACCATAATTTAAAATTGATAAAACTAACGTTTCACAAAGTTTTTTCTTAGCTTAAAATTAAAAATTTGTCGATTTCTGTATAATAGCCTAATTACTAAGTAAGATTTTTTAACTAAAAGGGAAACATGTTCTTCAAACAGAAGTTTGCAATCAAATATTATGCATGGATTCTTTGCACTTTTAGTTATTTTTAACGGTTGATTCTGGATAACTAATTGCATCTCATTTAAAATATTGATTAGGATTAAATTAAACATTGCGATAGCGAATAAGGACAAGCAGAAGTAACAAGGAATTTAATTTAAAGGGTTGTTTTAAATATTAAGAATCAAATATTTAAAATCCTTTTACTTTAAATTGTTCAAATCTTTCAAATGGAATGAAAATAATTTTTTAATTTTTTCAAATCCTTAATTGTTAAATCTCTAAAATTCCACCTAGACATAATCATCGTTTTATTTTATTCGTTCGTTTAGCCTAAATGTTTTGCTATATGAAACGTTATTTACGCGGATGTCCCAGTTTGAGCGGATTCATCATTATTATTTTGGTGTAGGCTGTGACCGTTTGAAGCATTTTTTTTAGAAATAGACGTTGACATATTTGAAAGCTTCTAATTAGAATGTATGTAGAAGTTTCAGAAGACTATTCTTTTTTTATATATATAATTTGTTTTAGTTTTTAGAGGTCAATAATTCATTTGAAAATCAGAGCAATATTTTCCGAAAAATACTTTTTATATTTGAATTGTTCAAGTGTTTATAATTTTTGACAAAAAATTCAAAAAGAACAGTTTTTATCAGTCTAGTTATTTTTTGGATTTGTATTTACCTTTTTTGAAATATCAAATATAAACATTTAACAACTTTTATTTAGCATTATCAATTTCAAAATTTATTTGTAAACTAACCCGTTTATTCATTTATTCACACACACAACATCAGTTTTTGAATACCCAAATACTTAAAAATCCATAAATCTCTTTAAAACTGACAAATGTCAAATTCTATATCCGAATTAAGCCAAACGCAATCCCATATGCCTTGGTGGCCCTGTATTTATAACTATAACAGCTCATGATGTTTCAATATAAATTGATAAAAACAATTTTCAACATTTGTGACTAAAGTGTCTTTTGCATAAATGACTATATTCTCTGTTTTTAATACAAAATGATTCAAAAAATAATCCTTCCAAATATCACTCGTCCTGTCAAATTTTATAGATTAAATGTTTGGTCTCCATACTCAAACGCCTTTATTTTAGGCAAAACCACTCAAACAAACTGATTTGAGATAAAATCACTCCGATTTTGTCAATCAGTTTGTTTTCGTGGTTTTTTCAAATAAAGCCGTTTTCGTGAAAACCAAAAATTTAATCGATACAATTTGGAGGACTCGTGGTATTACCTTTGATTATTTTTTTCATCTGTCAAAACAGTCAGATTTTGTGGTTTCAGCCAATAACAACTCAGGATCCTAACCAATCATTGTGTTTTATACTGATAAAACCGCTTCGTCGTTTTTGTTTTTTGATTAAACTGTGTTTACCTATTTGAGATGTCAAATGTAAACATTTATCAATTATTATTATACTAAAATGTATTGCAAATCTATGTTAATAACCAAATTTCAAAATGTATTTGTAAACTAACCTGTTTTTATTAGTTTATTTCAAAACGCCTTTAACATTTTTACATACCTCACTTCAACACTAAACTTAAAATTAATTAAATTAAGAAAGACTTCATTTCATTCTTCTTCTTCGCTTTTATTTACGGCGCCGTTTCGCGGGGTAGCCAATCAAAAAATCGCCTTGGTGGCCCTGTATGTAAAACTATAACAGCTCAGGTTTCAATTTAAATTGGTAAAGAAAATTTTCAATATTTGTGTGTAAAGTGTCTTTTGCATAAATGACTATGTTCTCTGTTTTTAATACAAAATGATTCAAAAAATAATCCTTTCAAATACGACTCGTCCTCTGAAATTTTATAGATTAAATTTTTGATCTTCATACTCAAACGCCTTTATTTTAGGCAAAACCACTCAAACAAACTGATTTGAGATAAAATCACTCCGATTTTGTCAATCAGTTTGTTTTCGTGGTTTTTTCAAATAAAGCCGTTTTCGTGAAAACCAAAAATTTAATCGATAAAATTTGGAGGACTCGTGGTATTACCTTTGATTATTTTTTTCATCTGTCAAAACAGTCAGATTTTGTGGTTTCAGCCAATAACAACTCAGGATCCTAACCAATCATTGTGTTTTATACTGATAAAACCGCTTCGTCGTTTTTGTTTTTTGATTAAACTGTGTTTACCTATTTGAGATGTCAAATGTAAACATTTATCAATTATTATTATACTAAAATGTATTGCAAATCTATGTTAATAACCAAATTTCAAAATGTATTTGTAAACTAACCTGTTTTTATTAGTTTATTTCAAAACGCCTTTAACATTTTTACATACCTCACTTCAACACTAAACTTAAAATTAATTAAATTAAGAAAGACTTCATTTCATTCTTCTTCTTCGCTTTTATTTACGGCGCCGTTTCGCGGGGTAGCCAGTCAAAAAATCGCCTTGGTGGCCCTGTATGTAAAACTATAACAGCTCAGGTTTCAATTTAAATTGGTAAAGAAAATTTTCAATATTTGTGTGTAAAGTGTCTTTTGCATAAATGACTATGTTCTCTGTTTTTAATACAAAATGATTCAAAAAAATAATTCTTTCAAATACGACTCGTCCTCTGAAATTTTATAGATTAAATTTTTGATCTTCATACTCAAACGCCTTTATTTTAGGCAAAACCACTCAAACAAACTGATTTAAGATAAAATCAGTTTGTTTTCGTGGTTTTTTACCAAATGTAATCGATAAAATTTGGAGGACTCGTGGTATTACCTTTGATTAAAAATTAAGTCAGTTATATACAGCATAGAAAATCAATCTTTCTCCTCCTGGACGGAACTGCGTTGTGTTTACAATAACCATGTCAGGTAAAGATCTCGATTTTGAAAAAATTGATGATTATTTCACGATTTCTAATTTACTCTAAATTTGAGGGGTGTGCAGTATGTGGCTAATAGCGAATAAGATCGCAAAGATCAGTTTACAGCACCATGAAATGAATGTGGCCGCGTAGCCGACCCATTATTCGATGTTTTTATTTTTTAATTTATACTCTTTCCACTCTGGCTCCGAGCTATAAACTAAAGGAGAACACTTCTTTGCGGCCGGATAGATCCTGCACTATTTAGTTTAGCTTCACTATACCTCAATGTAAAAAAAATTAATAATTAGTTAATAAAAGGTATTTACGTGAATTGGCAAATAACTATCATTTTCGGCTGAGTTCAGACACCGTGAAGGTCAACTAATATTGATCCAATAATTCCGTGTTTACACATATGAATAAAAAACTTGCGAATTGGTGTTTGTTACATAAACAGAATTATTCCATATTACGTGAAAATTTAATCGAAATTTAAACTGAAACAAGCAATAAGAATTTTAAATTTAATTATGTTAGGCAGATGTTGCGTTTGGGTGAATGGCAATTTGCCTTTGCCAAAAGAGAGACAAAAAAAATAGGCAGATGTTGATTGATTACGACCAGACCAGAACTTTTCTGAATACTTCTGATATAAAATGTATGTTTCCTATATTTTGAACTCAAGAATAAACAAGGGCCAATCATTTTTTTAACAAACAAATTTTTTAGCAG
Source organism: Crepidodera aurea (assembly GCA_949320105.2). Lineage (NCBI taxonomy): Eukaryota > Metazoa > Arthropoda > Insecta > Coleoptera > Chrysomelidae > Crepidodera > Crepidodera aurea. Next base: position 643,566 of record OX439481.2, on the reverse strand, counting down.
TATGTGGATGGTCGGAAAATTTAGGGGAAATTATAAGTAAATGAAGAAAAATCAAGACTGAGTAAAAGTTCCGGAAGGGGGGTGGGTGATATGATTTGTGGCTGAAATATGCATCCTATCAATAAAAAAATAATGTAGAAGTTGTAGATAATTAAAAAAATCTGTTGTGTCGCCACAAGACTTTCCCGGCAGTTATAAAATAAAAATTAAAAGAATTAATTTGGTGTTAAAATTTTTTAAAGTTCAAATAAAATGATATTTGGTATCCCAAAAAAAAATCGTTTCGAATTTTTTTAAAGTAAAAATGGCATTTGAAATATTATAAAAGGAAAAACATTTCACATGTCAAAAAAAAGACAAACAATTTTTTAGGGTCAGAATTTTGTTTACTTTTTCTTTGCCATATCAAATGTCATTTGGATTTTAAATTTTAAATTTTATTCCATTGCCAATAAGGCACCTAAATATCAAATAACAACTTTAAGTCTTATATTTTTTTCGCGATGTACAGGGTGTCCCAAATTGGTACGTTTTGCAGGGTATCTCGTAAACTAGAAGAGATAGAAGAAAAGCAGTTAAGATGTTATGACTTCTTTTTTTGTTAAAGTAACGATAGCCTAATTAAATCTTTAGTAACTCCCTGCAGTTGGAAGATACAGGGCGATGATTAAAAACTGTCGAAAACTACAAGGTACTATAACTTCTTAATTAAGAAAAATATAAAAAAACGTTATAAAAACTTTTGATAGATATAATATTAAAGAGTTCAGTGGCGCACAGATTATTTTTTTAGGGGGCTCACTAAGGAAATATAATGCAAACTTATGTTTTTTTTAAATGGGACACCCTGTATATTTTGACGTTTTTCGTTTTCTTTTTTAATTCTCATTCACCTGATATGACATACTATATACCTATTTTCAATGGTTGGAGCTACAGTGCAAATAAACCATTTGTGGATGTTATCAGGTGAAACACCCTTAAAAAATTGAACACTCAGTAACGAAATTTAACATTTTATTATAAGGATACTGATGTGTGACAATTTTATTTATCAAAATTATAATTAATAAAAAATAAAACCAGATTAAAAAAATAAATACAATAAACATTGTAACAACTAATCTACCTATAACTAATTTTATTAGAATGTGAAAATTATATTAAATGTTCAAAATGTCCTCCGTTTTGTTGTAGTAATAATTGACACATTTTTCTTACTGATCTTACACAATTGAGTATGTGCACTGGCTTTATTTTTCTAAATATTTTGTAATAAATCTTCCCTACTCTCGAAGTTAGTCTTGTAAATATTATTTTATGATTTTATTTTTGGTAATGCTGAATTGGTTGGAGATTATTTAAACGAAAAACTTTTTAATCGATGAAAACGGAGAGCATTTTGAACATTTAATGTAATTTTTACATTCTAATAAAATTAGTTATAGGTAGATTAGTTGTTACAATGTTTCTTGTTGTTTCATAAGTTTATTGTTTTTATTTTTTTAATCAATTATAATTTTGATAAATAAAATTGTCACACATCAGTATCCTTACAATAAAATGTTAAATTTAGTTACTGAGTGTTCATTTTTTTAAGGGTGTTTCACCTGATAACATCCATAAATGGTTTATTGGCACTGTAGCTCCAACCATTGAAAATAGATATATAATATGTCATATCAGGTGAATGAGAATTAAAAAAGGAAACGAAAAACGTCAAAATATACAGGGTGTCCCATTTAAATAAACATAAGTTTGCATTATATTTCCTTAGTGAGCCCCCTAAAAAAAATAATCTGTGCGCCACTGAACTCTTTAATATTATACCTATCAAAAGTTTTTATAACGTTTTTTTATATTTTTCTTAATTAAGAAGTTATAGTACCTTGTAGTTTTCGACAGTTTTCAATAATCGCCCTGTATCTTCCAACTGCAGGGAGTTACTAAAGATTTAATTAGGTTATCGTTACTTTAACAAAAAAAGAAGTCATAACATCTTAACTGCTTTTCTTCTATCTCTTCTAGTTTACGAGATACCCTGCAAAACTCACCAATTTGGGACACCCAGTACATTGACACGCTTTATCACATCGGCAACGTCGTGAAGTGTTGCCAACCTTTAACAGTTAATTTCCCCTGCACGTTAAGTTTAAATCGTTTTTGCTCTTAGAGTTTTCGTGTTTATTCCGTTGACAACAGAAATAACTAGAAATGACGTCATTGCCTTGCTAAAATAAATAAGGTATATAAGAAAAACAGAGTTCACGACAGGTCTTTACAATATTATAAATTTAAATCAAAACCAACCAATAAAATAAAAATAACCAACACGTTTTCAAAAAAACATCATGCAAAATAATGGATAAAACGAATAACGCGACTTACTTTATAGTACACACCTCGTAATACGAATAATTTTATGATAGTACACATTAGCTAATATTTGCTTTTTTTTAGGGAATGAACTGAAGCTGATGTTTTCTACGCCCATTTTGTATTACGCTAATTATTAATATGGATTTTCATTCAAAAATATTAATTTAGCGAAATAGGCGGGTATCCAACATGGAGAAACGCCATAAACATACAAGGTGTGTCACGTGGATGGCCCATTAGCCATATACAGGGTGGTCCTTAAGTAATTGTACATAGAAGTAAGGTAGATTCCTCACTTTAAAATATTACGATTTGAACCAACTTGCTCTAATAAAATGTTGCTAATAAGGAATATACAGGGTGTTAAAGGTTAAATTTTAAGATTTATTTTTTGCAATAACTTTACCCAGCTATTAATTTCAAATTTTATACAGAGATTGTGAGAATATACTTCTACCATAAGGTGAAACGTCAAATGCGATATTTTATACAGGGTGTCTAGAATGAAGCGTCCAATGTCAATATTTTCAATTTTCAATAAGTCGATATTTTTAAATGAAACCCTGTATTTTATTATAACGCCTGAATCAGTTTTTTATTCTCTTTCGATCTGTATTAGCATTCCCAGTTACGTATTACTGAGTTATTGCTAGATTTATTATAATTTGGAGACAGTTTACATAAATTGGTCGTTAAAATATTCTAGCATTCCATGAAAATTAAAAATGAACAATTAATTACCTATCAAATTTACTATGAGCGTACTTAATAAACAAAATCCAGAAAAACTCAGTACTTATATGTTTTTTTTTTCTATTAATTTTAACGTCTCTTTTCTGCTACCAGGGCTAATCTGGACGGGACCTACAGCTTATCGTGGGCCTCAATCACCTTAAATGCCTTTGTCATTCCGGTGATTTACCGACTAGCAAGTGTGTAATTGTGTCACCAACCCCTATCAGTTCCACGAGATATCCGATCTCATCCGGCCTGGTTACCGGCGTGAATGAAACTGCGCATGGCACAAATACCTTTTTGCACTTGCCCAAAGTCTTATAATTCCACTTGAGATTCGTAGGATTCGAACCCACGACTCTAACAATGACCAAGTATAAAGGTTGATGCCCTAACCAACCTAGTCACCGTGTCCGGTAACTCAGTATAAGAAAAATTTTAATTATTTAAAAATCCTGTTCATTACAAAACACCACCATTTACCACTCTTAAACTAACTTCTGCATCCCGCAATGACGCATTTGGAAAAGCACGAAAATAAGCTAAAACTGTTTGGTTTGGTCTTTTTAACTTTTGGTTTAAACGATCCGTGCAATAAATGATTGTCTATAATATTCCTGACCATTTTCCTATTCGGTTTGCACTTTTCTGGGTAATCTCTCTGCGAATAATTGGGACGTACGACTAATTATGTGATTGAATTCACCATAAATCATTACCAGATTTAATAAATCTTCATTGTTGTAACCCAGAAGATCCATTTTCACATACAAATTGAACGAAGAAAATAAGGTAATCTAATTGTCCAGTCGTTATTTGTTTATTACAACTGTCATTTTCAATTTTGAGGGCATGCTAGATTATAGGAAGTAACAGGAAGTTTATTTATTTATTTATTTGTTTGGGACACAAACAGGACAAGCCCAGAACAGTGTCCACTAAAATATACAAAAAATGATTAATTAACAAAAAGTTTAAAAATTAAAAACTATGATACAAACTAAATGCAAGGTACTTAGGTATCTATAATAAGCAATAAAAGTGAACAATTATAAGTTTTAAAGTATTAGTCACAGTTGATAATGAGTAAACCAGTAAGGAATTTTAATTTATTAGATTCGACATCCTAAGACCGGTTTCTACCTGTCGGCTTCATCAGTTAGGCTTTTCGAATCCAATAAATAAAATTCCAAACTCGTACAAGTCAATAGCTATATCTGCTATAAGATAACATTTTTAGATGTGCTACCATCTATGGTTAGAAGAGAGTATTGACATTAAATTTTGACTGAATCTAGTCAAGATGTCACTCTCTTCTTTTTTATCCCTTTCAGAGATTAATACAAAGTGAGTAAACCAGTAAGGAATTTTAATTTATTAGATTCGACATCCTAAGACCGGTTGCTGCCTTTCGGCTTCATCAGTTAGACTTAGGATGTCGAATCTAATAAATTAAAATTCCTTACTGGTTTACTCACTTTGTATTAATCTCTGAAAGGGATAAAAAAGAAGAGAGTGACATCTCGACTAGATTCAGTCAAAATTTAATGTCGATACTTTCTTCTTACCATAGATGGTAGCATATCTAAAAAAATATTTTCATTGAATAGAGAGTACTGACAAAGCCTCGTAATCGGATTTTCAAATTTCAAATATGTATACTTCTCTATCAAATACTATTAAACGAGCAAGGTTTGTATGTATGTATGTATGTATGTATGTGTGTGTGTGTGTGTGTGTGTGTGTGTGTGTGTGTGTGTGTGTGTGTGTGTGTGTGTGTGTGTGTGTGTGTGTCCAGGGGATCTCGAAATCCACTCGTCAGAATTCAATGAAATTTTCAGGGTAGACTAATTCCTATCTAAATCGGTAAAAAATGTAGGTCTCATGTCTGTGAAAATTCGATCTTCCGAGATAATTACAAGAAAAGTTAAGCTTTTAGTTTTATTTCCTAGCAACGGCAGATATAATAACTTGTTTCTATAGTAATATATACTATAAAGGAGAGACGAGTACAGTAAAAGTGGGGATATAACGTCACATTCCATAGGCGTACTTTGCGAAATAAGTTTCTATAATATAAATAATTTCACAGCATATAAAATATATATACGCACTTCGTAGATTAAATTTTGAAGTTATATTATTTACAAAAAATAAAAATAAACATTATGCATCTGACACTTTAACATTGAACGAATTAATTTTAACCAATAAATAACAAGGAGGATTATATGTTGGGATTAAACTTTTTTTAATCTCTTGGCATTAAAAATAACGCTTCAGTACTTACCTAAACTCAAAGATTAAAAAAAAGTTAGTTCAAGACCTATCTTTAAAAGTCACTGTCTTCACTAAAACTACTGGTATCACTATAATTGTCTTTTCTGAGGTTTATTATTATAGGTTCTATTAAATTATCCATTGATATATCCACTTTCCTAAATGAATTTTCCACATTTTTATCATGATCAATGCATTTTCCCCAATGTTCTCTATTTACATCTGAAACTGCATTCAAAAAGAAATTTCGCACATCAGGAAATTTAAATGTTTTATTGTTTTGAGAAACATAACCTTTTAATAATTGTGACCAGATCAGTTCAATGGGATTTAACTCTGCGTGGTACGGAGGCAATCTGAGAATTTGAATTTCTTTTTCTCTGGCCATCTCATCTATAATATATTTTTTGAATTTGTTTTTATGTTGCCTTGCTATTACTAATAATTCTGCCTTCAAGGATTTAGGAGGACTGATAATATTTTTAGAATGAAGCCATTTTGAAATATATATTAATACAAAATTCTGAATCAATTAAAATACATACGATACGGCTATGAATAAATAAAGTCTGACTTATCTGTCAAAAGAACAGGTTTATCTAGACAAAAACTATATTAGGCCGATCAGATGTATTAAAATTTAAATTTTAACTACAAATAAGCATTGAAGGATGAGGTAAAAATAAAATTTCTACCTCTTGAATCTGTACTACGTTCTGCAAATTAAATACTGCACTCCTTTCTTCTGTATAGTATAGTAGTAAAAAGGTTTGACTTTATTTAATTTCTGGCGTTTTAATATGAAAGAATTTAATTTTAAATTTTCCGCTTTATATAAAAAAGGGAAGGTTCATTTGACGGACATAAATAATTTGCTTGTCAAATGACAGCCATCTCATAAATTCAAAGTTGAAAATACAACGTTGCCAATTCAATTTCAGAAATCATGGGTTTAGGTAAATACTTATAGGAACGTTGAGTAACACTGTTAAAATGGACACTTGTCAAAATGTGACACCTGTAAAAACGTGACAACTGTTAAAATGTGATACGTGTCAGAATGTAACAACTGTCAAAATGAACAAATGTCAAAACATGACACCTGTCAGAATGTAACAAATGTCAAAATGTCACACGTATCGTACTTTTCTTTATTTATTACAAAGATCTAACCTAACCTAAAGCTAATCTTTTTTTTTGGCGGGTGGAAATGCTTTATGCACATCGGGTAAAGGTTCTTCCCTTCCCCGATAGTGTGAGACTACCCCTTACGGCTACTATTTTATTATGCGGACAGTTTTAATATTTAAGTTTTCATTATCACAAAGAGAGAGAGAGAGAGAGAGAGAGAGAGAGAGAGAGAGAGAGAGAGAGAGAGAGAGAGAGAGAGAGAGAGAGAGAAAAAGAATGAATGCTTGTACACGTGTACTATTAACATAGATTTCAATTTTTTATTTTACAAGAAACTTTAAAGAGACATTTAAAATTCTCTATTTTCATAGTACATTTTAAGGTTGATTGTGACTTTGTATTTTCCAAGAGCAAATTGTAATGTAATGTACGAATGAACTATTTTTGTAACTGAAAATTTTTGAAAAAATATATCAATATCTGCCACACGTCGAGAGTCTGGTCACAGGTTTTTGTGGAGGTTTTTACCCAAGTATGAATATCAGACCTATAATTTTCCTTTACTGCAGATCAATAAATAATAAAATCAATTGAACTTAGAGTTTTTCTTATATAGTGATAAATAGGGTGAGCTGAGCGATCTTCTGTTGACGGGACGTGTGCCCTACACGCTGCTGTTGCCCGTCCCGGAAACGGGGCCTGTCCACCATGACAATTCGCGAAGATCAAGCGTCAGTAGATGTTGCCCTAAAAGGGTGAAATGAATTTAACTAACTTCTGTGACAAGCAGTTGATAAACGTGAACAGCAGCAGCCAATTGAAAATTAACACTGACAGCTTTTTTAATTTTCCCGCCTACTTTCAAGCCAATCGCCAATCAACTTTTTATTTATCTCCCTATCAGTAGTTCAAGTAGATGTCACCCACTCCGTGATTTTCGCGAATTAATTAATAATTTGTCATGTTATAAATATACTTAAATTATATACACATTGGGCTGCTTAAAAATGTAGATTTGAATATTAAGAGCGAAGCTCGGTGACCAGATATTATATGGCTAATAGGCCATCTACGTGACACACCCTGTATTATCGTTCTCAGAGAATTTGTTAATTAAATATTTGTTTCGTTTATTAATTTATTAATGGCCGTAGAAAAAAAATAGTGTATGCAACTTTCATATAATGATCGTTGCATAATATACTATAATTGTCTTCCTGGGTATATAAAATGTTTTTTAAAAGTTATGATAGTAAAAATGTTTTTATACTTTTTTGTTTTATACAAATTTCCTGTAAATAATTGTACAGTTATTGTCATAAATTTGATTTACGATTGAAAAATTATTTTTGTGTAAAATCTTACATAGTTACAGAAAAATGTTTTTAAATTTCTGGAGGTGATCCTTGGTCTCACCCCCCCTTGATATATTTATTAAGGAGGCTGTAGTGATGACCATGACACGGCTACGCTCTACCGGTATACAACCTGACGTAGGATCTGGTCAGTCGAGGTGTAACTTGTTGCACCAAGATATGCCTTTTACAGGCCCTACAGGGTAATAACAAAAAACGTACAAGAGGCTACATTGGCAGCAGGTGCCTTGTGCATCTACACCGATGGGTCTAAAACAAATGAGGGGTCAGGCTGTGGAATTTATTCCAGATCCCTGAATCTCAATATAAAATGGGCAATGGGTTCTAATGCCAGCGTAGCTCAAACAGAGCTCACTGCTATCTCAATCGCCGCAAAAGAGACTACCAGTAGAAACATTACTGGTAATAATATTTACATCCTCACGGACAGCAGACAGGCACTACTAGCTCTGGATAGACCACGGATTACATCAGGTCTAGTACTAGAATGTCACCAGGCCCTGATCGAAGCTTGCAACAACAACGTGGTCACGTTAGCTTGGATCAAAGGTCATGGAAAATCAAAAGGTAACCGTACAGCTGACTCTTTAGCTAAGAAAGCAGCCTCCCAAAAACTTTTGGGACCTGGCACTTTCATAAGCTTATCGGCATCAGCTGTGGCTGACCTACTGAAGAAACACTCCCTTGACAAGTTTAAGGGTAGATGGGACGACGAAACAGGTTGCAAGCTAGCCAAGGAACTATTACAGTATCCGAACAGCGAAACAGCCAAAAAATACATGACTATGAACAGACAGAACCTGCGCACAGCCACAGGTATCCTGACTGGCCACTGTCATCTACGAAAACACCTCTACAGGATGGGGTTATCTGACACCCCACTGTGTAGAGGATGTGAACAGGAAGACGAGACTGTCGAACACATTCTTTGCGAATGCCCGACACTCTCACAAATGAGACATTTTCTTTTCGGCGAGCGGTGGCTAACACATGCCAACATGAGGGAGCTACCTTCAGGCGACGTCATCGCCTACTTTAAACAAGTAGGCTGGCTGACGAGCTAGAAGGAAGGCTCAACCTCAGAAGGACGCACAATGGGCCAAATGTGGCCTACGTGCTGTGGGGTGACCCACCCTTCTAGATTTACAGATACAGATCAAATTATGCTTTATTTTTTTTTGTTACAAGAATTTAGTGAATGGTTGAAAAATATGAAAATAGAAATTTATTAAGTATCTAGTTTATTTTTACTCTCGCTTCACAATGAACGAACCTAATCAGGCATTAAATGACTTCCATCTAATAGTTTAAATTGAAGGTATAATGATTGTGAATGGCAACATGCCATCATGAATAACAATTACATTTCTACAATTACGATTGTTATTAAAAAGAGCATGAAAAGTTACCATGGAAAAAATCTGAGAGGGACCGGACGTTGTAAAATGCTCTTTTTACTCTACTACAAAATGTATTCAATTTACAAATTACCTAGCGTAAGATATATTTGCCAGAATTTGCCTCAAATAGTTTTTTATTGCTTTCCTATAGACAGACAACACGTTATTACTTCGGTTCACCCAAATGAAAAATTTTAATTATTTAAAAGCCTATTCATTACAAAACATGTTCAGAAACACCGCCATTTACCACTCTTAAACACACCGTGAAACAAAAATACTCATGTGTGCAAAAAACATAGGCGGGCAAATCAAAGGGCTTCAAAACAGATAACTGTTTAATTTTCAAAACAAATTAAACATATAAACCCATTCAACCGACAACATCGCACCAAACATTTGGAAACAGCGCTGAGACAGGAAGTCTTAACGGATATTTTTATTTTACATGCACAATGTCACGTATCCAAATATCTGCAGCGCAGATTCTAACGAATTTTTCTAAGCATACGCTAAGGTCGTCACGTCCACCATAAACTCATAACGTCGTAATTAAATTAATCCTTGTCTTCTCAAGCGGGAGAGAAAGAGACAGACATAAAAAACTTACACATCCGACAAATCGATTCGCCCACTAGATTCTTTCTAGAACAAACGGACGGGGGGAAGAAACTTTGAAAAGATACAAACTTTTAAATCAGTGCCTTGTCAACACTCACACACACAACACCTTGCTCCTTAGTACAGCAAATTTCGTTTCACAGTGGTACTTAGCTGCGAATCAGGCGGTCCACTTTATTGTTAATTTAAACCTAAATTCAGTGCTCCTTAGTGCAGCAAAAATCAGTGCTCATTTATCACTCTTACATAAAACAACTAAAAAATATTTTCTGAATGATGTGATCATTTTTAATTCTTTACTAATATGTGTTAGTGTTTGTTAAACACATATGTTAACTAATAATTTATCGTTGATTACTTATTAAAGTAATGTATTGCTCAGTCGTTTGTGACTCATTTTACTTAAAATTTTAAATAAACCGTTAAATAAAAAGTGTTCGTTGTTTTTGTCAATGGAGTTGGGAAGATAAAAATACTACAGCAAGTATACAGTCCATTTAGAAGATACGATGCAGTTCAAAAAGGCTATGTGCTTATCTCGGTAGTCCTGGTAAACTGGCACAACATAGGGTTGGTTCCAGAACCCTCAACAATAACAATAACATACACACATAACATGTAAGCAGAGTTAACCCGGAAAATACCGCTGATGACATCCAGAGTCTGCTAAAAGATTCTTTTCCCGAAGTAGAAGTTAAAATTTTTACTCCTAAACAACCTTCAATCTTTTAAAGTGAGAATTTATGAAACAAATTTCAAAAAAGCGATGAAACCCGATATATGGCCATATGGAAGCTGCTTTAGCCGTTTTTTATACCGACGCACACGGAACCACGAAGAAGAAGCTCCGAAAGTGTAAGAGACAATACAACTGAAACAAAGTATCTATTATAGTAGAACCCACCGCTTTATGAGAAAGAAAAAACGCTATAAAGAAGAAATAGAAGAAATACTGATTGATCTGGACATTTTTGAGTATTTTAATGTCGAAAACACCATACACTGTCCATATACATAAAAATAAAATGATATTTTGTCTATTAGGACCACTGTGCAAAGATTCAATAACCAAGTTACTGTAGATCGTTAGGGGTAATTTGCGTAAAATTTCTATATTGATTAACTTTCTTTAATATGAATTTACATTTTAATTTCTATAACGCATATTAGATTTGAATAGAGGTTGACCACTCCACCTAGCCTATAGCTTCATTTTCTGTTCTCTTGTGAGATTCAGAAACGTTGCTAATTAAAATTTTGTCTCAAATTTTAATTCTAAAATTAAAAACACGGTGAATAAAGTCATAAATATTATAAATTAATTAAGCTTACCTACCCTATATCAACCCTCACCATCGGAATCACTGTCATCAACATTGATAATAAATTTGGTCGGACTCGTTATATAAGAATTTTCTTCTTTGATGACATGTTTGATTTTTTTCTGCCAATCATCAGCTGAAATTTTGTTAATTTCTTCTTTTACCAAATTTGCTATCAACCCATCAAATTTGGGAAACACGTTATGACGCCTTATTCTTTTTTTAAGTTGTTCCCAAATTAATTCTATGGGGTTAAATACACAAAAATAGGGCGGAAGGCGCAATACCTCGTGGCCCCTTTTTGATGCCAGGAATCTTTGGGACTACAACCTGATACCACATAATCCATTGGAATATCATTTAATGATTGTTCCGATTCTTTAGATCCACTTAAAGAAACTGTATTTTCCCAAGGACGAAAGATATTGAAATTGACACCGAATAAATAAATAAGAAGTACACTGTAACAATGTTTCAAAATAAAAAAAAGTATGTATATACACGGAAGCCAAGAATAATATTAATTGAAATAAACTAACGCCACGAATCACCTACCACCTATTATTCACTAAATCAAAAATCAAGTGCGAACACAAGCACAGTGTATGAATATTTTCCTAGCCCTCACTACTGAAGACAATATTTGTCTAACTTCCTACTTTAATTGCAGAACAAAATGATCCCGCTTTATACAAGTCGCTAATACCGACAAAGCCACTTGTCGGCACATCTACATGCCGCTAATACCGACAAAGCCACTTGTCGGCACATCTACATGCCGCCAATGCAACCTGTCTGCACATCTGAGAATTTTGTTTCTGCAATTGAAAATGTAAAAACTATAACCACACTTCCATTGTCGCCTCTTATCAGTGTAACCTCACACACACACATTAAAATGTAAATTCATATTAAACTCATAATTAATATTTATACGCCATTCTCCCCTATATCCAGCTAAGTTGGTTATTGAATCTTTGCACAGTAGTCCTAATAGCCAAAATATTATTTTATTTTTATGTATATGGACAGTGTACGGTGTTTTCGACATTAAAATACTCCAAAATGTCCAGATTCATGAGCATTTGTTCTATTGGCGGTAATCCTTTGCTGTTTTTTCATTCTCATAAAGGATTGATAGATACTTTCGAACATTCAAAATTGTATGTGACTACCATGATTTTAGTGTAAATTTTTTATGCATAACTGAGACATGGTTACAAAAAAATGAGGTAACTAATTTTAATTTTATGGGTTATCAACTCATCGATTTTTATGGTAGAACCAACCATATCCGTGGTGGTGTTGCACTTTGGGCAAGAAATGAACTACACGTAATATCTTTATCACTAAGTCAGTACTGTGTGAAAATGGACATAGAAATATGTGATCTATCATGGTATATTCTAAATAATTACAAAAGTGTTCTCTTGGTTTGTTACAAGTCCCCCTCTGGTAACTTTGAAACTTTTTATTCAAACCTTAATAATATATTGGATACTCTATTTAACCAAATCAAATATATTTTCCTTGCAGGAGATTTTAATGTAAGTTCAATGACGTCTAGACAGGTCAGACACTTCACTGATCTTCTAAATTCTTATGGATTGTTACCTAAAAACTTCGTTCCAACACGATCAACAGCTACATGTCAAAATATATTATAGTCTATTTTTATGTATGAGAGAGTATTAAAATAATAAAGCGTTCGTAATCCATAGGCGTACCACTTCTTTTAGTAGACAGTTAAAATATTTTGTGAAGTTATACCTCGAGTATTTTCGTATGAAATAACCTTTGTATAAATATAATAAATATATCGGGTGTACACTTATATTTTCACCTAATTAACCTGCTTATAACTTCTAAGCAGCTGAAGGTAAAAAAGTGCAATTTTTTTCTAAAATATTCTATTTTTCCACAAGGTATGTTAAGAATATTGTGTCAAACGGGTTATGTAGGTATAAGGGTTTAAACTTTGACTTTTAAACAACGTTACGTTCATAAATAATAATTTTAATATAAAAACTACTTCTTACCTACAAATCCAAATCAGAAGATGAACTGTCGCAACCAATATTTACAATGAGTGGCTCGATCATTTCATCAGTAATATTGTCCAACTTCCACATTTTCTCTTCTTCTTTAATCGTATGATTTACTGCCTTTTCCCAGTTTTCAGGCTTCACATTATTTACAGCCTCCAAAAACAACTGTTTAACATCACTCATTTTAAAAGAATTATTTTTTCTTGAAACTTCTCCCTTTATCTGTGCTCATATCAGTTCAATCGGGTTTACTTCGCAATGATATGGTGGTGATCTAACCACCGTCATCCAACGATTTTTTGCAATTTCATCAATTTCATATTTTTTTAATTTCTCTTTATGAAGGGAACACAAATGATACAGTTCTCTTCTCACAGAACCGGGATGGAACTTAATATTCTTTGAATTTAGCCAATTCTGTAAATCTTTTTTAACCACTTGGTTGTGAGCATTTTTTCTGTAAGTCGCGAGTGATAACTTGCATTATCCATTACTATTATACAGTTCTAAGGAAGAAGATCTATCATTTGTTCGAACCACTATTTAAAGACATCAGCATTCATGTCCTCATGGTAGTCACCGGTACGAGTAGATTCAAAGGTCAATAAACCACCTTTAACGAAACCGTTTGAACTACCGATGTGTACTATTATCAGTCTGCGCCCCTTTCCTGATGGTGGATTTAAACCAGTAGATAAATTATTTAAAAAAGCCTGTCTTCGACTTGTAACAGTTTCATCTTGCCAAAATTTATTTGGTGTATGTCCCTCGTTGATCCATGTTTCATCTAAATAAAATATATTTCTTCTTTGGTTTCTCATTTCTTTTATAGTCCTTAGGTAATTTCTTCTCCGTACTACAATATCGCTTCTTTCTATTAAAATAGACTTTCTGGAATGCTTTTTCCATAGAAAACCTATTTCTTTTAAAAGTTTCCATAGTGTGCTTCGACTCATTTCAGGGTAATCCTTATCATCTCGAACCGTGGCAAGAACTTTGTCTACTGTCGGAAATTCTTTTCTAAAGAAGTCCGAAGTCTTTCTTTCAAATGATTTTCTATTTGAAATTTTGGTTTTCCTGGAGCTTTACGTGCTGTTTGAAACTCGCCACATATCTCTTCTTTAACAACTCTGTAAATCGTAGATTTCCCAACACCAAGCGTACTACTAACTAATTCCACTGTGTCATCAACACTTTTACATAAATGTTTGTCTGTAAATGATTTAAAACAATTAAATATTAATGTTTTTTCATTAACTGTTAAAGGACCGATTTTTTTGTCGTTTACGCGGTACTTCCAAATTTTCCATGATCACACTAGAATTCACAATAGACTGCACACTGCACCTTGCATGTTGCAACTAAACGACATTTAGTAAGCTGTCAAGAATACACAACTGGACCTCCTTACAATCGCATTTTCGGTGAAATTTGTTGGTAAGGGATTTATCTACTTATAATTCGATTACTGTAAGAAATTCTTGGAATTAAAATAAAACAAAATTGGCAAATAGGTACTTATTGAAAATAATCTTAAGATACGGCTATGTTATCTTTAATACACAGGGCTTTTGGCCTGTCCAAACCTTTTTCTATTGTTCTGTACAGCTTATGGTTATAAAAGACCAATAAAAGACCCAAAACTTGTATTAGCTCAGGTACATTTATGACAATTTTAGGAAATATTTAGATTATTCCGTAAAAATATTTAAATTGACCGTACTAAGTTTTGCATTAGAAATGCTGTTTTATTACTCTCTCATACATAAAAATAGACTATAGATCAGGTATATACTAATTACGAAGAATGTGAGGGTATCGTTGATTCAGACCATGACACATTCCTTATGTCTCTAAATCTATCAACATTTCGTTCAAATGAAGAAATAGAGATTCGAGATACAAGTGAATCAAATATAAATAACCTAATAAACTATATTGGAAAAGAAACCTGAAATAATGTCTATCTTGCTAAAAATACAGAATCAAAATTTAATTGTTTCCACGATTCTCTTTCTTTCTATTTTAATACGTGTTGTCCTTTAAGAAAGATTAAAAAAGCTAAAACAAAGAAATACTGGGTAAATAATGAAATTAAACGTTCCTCAACTTATTCGGATTAAAAAAACTAGATCAAATATATAAAATTAAAAAGAAACAACACAAAATCCTCATTTCTAATGCAAAAAGTCAATATTGCTATAACAAAATAAATAAATCTACTAATAAAAATAAAACTACTTGGGAGGTTATTAATTAGCTCAATGGAAAAGAGTGAAACCACAAAAATATCTCTTTGAATATTAGAAATTAAACTATTTCTGATCCATTTGTAGTTGCAAATAAATGTAATGATTTTTTTATAGAAGTTCCTATTGAAGCAATTAGCTCAATACCTAAATCAGATGTTAATATAATTTATAACAATGACTCAGTCAAAGATAGTATATTTCTGTCCTATGTAAGTCCAAATAATATCCTCGATATAATTAACCATAATATTAAAGGAAAGTCCTCATGTGGTTTTGACAGTATTTCTGGTAAAGTAATAAAGAAAATTGCTAAATATGTTGTAGATCCTCTTGCTCATATTATAAACACATCTTTTACTGGAGGCGTTTTTCCTTCTAAAATAAAAAAATCTACCATTTCTCCAATATTAAAAATATGCAATGCTTAGGCAATTGATTAATTTTTTAGAAAAAAACAAAGTTATCACCAATCATCAACACGGTTTTAGATGCAATTATTCAACATCGACTGCTCTAGAATCTTTTTACACAGAAGTTTTAGAGAGTATTGAGCGCAGTGAAACTCCGATAGGGATATTTTGTGATCTCAGCCGGGCTTTCGACTGTGTTCAACACAATATATTAGATGATAAATTATATAAATATGGGGTGAGGAGTAAAGCTCTTGACTGGTATTCCTCTTACTGATCAAATCGAGTGCAAAATGTTAAAATTATTAAAGATGGCTCTAATATGTTTTCCAAGCAAAGAATTAACACTAATGGCGTGCCTCAAGGGTCAATACTAGGCCCGATTTTATTTATTCTATATATTAATGAATTGCCTCTGACATTGCCTGAATGCTTTACATCACTTTATGCTGATGACTCAACATTGTTATTTAGTGAAAAAATCATAAATATATTGCAAGCCAAAATAAGAAATGCTTTGTTGAAATTCTCTGCGTGGTCCAGGGATCAATCTTTATTGTTTAACATTTCATTATTGCCTGACCTTAATATATCTATTAATAACTGTGATATTGCTGAAAGTGAAAATGTGAAGTTTTTGGGAGTGACCTTTGATGCAGATTTATCTTTTAAATCTTTGTAATACTTTATTTGAAATATTTGTGATATATTTACTAGTGCATTACTTTTTAAAAATGACTTGTCTCCTAATTTATTGTTAAATTTTTATGAGATCAAAAAAATCTATCTATCTATCTATTTTAGGGGTAAAAATCGAGCTTTCGATCATATAACAAGAATTCTTTAACCTAGCCCAGTTTTGTGACTGCATTCTAAAGATTTATCCTCGTATTTCTTGGATTTAAACTTTTTTCTTCAACTAGTCAGTCAAGACTACCCTTCAGTTTTATATCTATACAGGGGTATGTACATGATCCATTTTGTTTTTCTACACAAGCTATAGGTTTGATAGGACCGATAATGAGGCACAATTTTTGTGGTTACTACAGTAACGAGCTGAAACGAAAGCTTCTTATTGGTTAAAAAATGTTGATGTGAAATTTTCAATTGAATTATAAGGGCCTTAATTCCCGAAGGCAAAGTTTGCATCCCGAGAGCTTCTGACCCGAGAGACTGCAATTGCCTGAGGTAATTAAGGCTCATTAATTCCCGAGGTACAGGGTGGCCAAATAAGAATGCGAGGTACTGTAGCTTGGAAACCATTCATCGTAGAGGCTTGCGGAAAAAAAAGTCATGACTAAAACGACCAAGAGGAAACTGCGATCTTGAAGCTAAGAAAGTGATGTTTCTGCGAATTCCGCTATATTAACCTACCAAAAAAATACCTGATCTTTAAAGTAGAGGATAATCTGAACCTTTTTTGTTTAACAATTTTTGCTATATCTCTAAAAATAAAGTGGTGGGGGGTATTCAAAGGTTTCAGTAAAAAACACCCTGTATATTCGAAACGGCTGAGCCGATTTTAACAAACTTGGGCTGGTTCAAAAGAGCTATTCTTGGGCTACAAATGCTATAATATTTGAAGTTTTGTTAGTTTCAGATGTCGCCGCCAGAGGGCTTTTTTCGAAATCTCGTCAGAAATGGTTAATTTTCTCAAAAAAATTAAACGCATTGGTATGATTTCTGTTTCATGAAAAAGTAGCTAAATGATGCCTAAACAAGCTCCCTTAAAACCGCATCTGGATATCTTGTTCCCAACCTAAAATTTAGCCCAAAGAAAATTTTATACGGAAATCCCTTAAATTTTTATTTTTTAAACTAATTAATTCCTTTTATTATGTAAGTTGTGGCCCTAAAAAGGACCGATTTAAAAAAGAAAAGTTTTTAGTGTCCCCGTAAATGCTCTAAATGCTGATCATCACGCTCTATGCATTGCTGAAGCCTCTCATGGGTAGACAAACCTGCACCTTCAATTTCGGCTCTCGGTATGTTACGTAATGCATTAACGAATCCGGTTTTTCATATGTATCTGGTCGTAGGTTGAGTCTGAAAATCAAAACAAGTTAAGTCTGGTGATCGCGCAGGCCATGGAAACAGACTTCCTCTTCCAATCTACCACTGTTGGAATACTGCATTAATATGCTCTCGCACAATAATAGCATAATGTGCTGGGTAACCATTCAACTGCAAAAACAAGTTTTGACGTGTTTCCAGTGAAACATCTTTCAACAACAACGGTAATTTATTGGCCAAAAAGTCAAGAAAGATATTGCCACTTAGGGATAATTCTGCCTCCCAGTATGCCACACCACACATTTAAACTCCAACGTCCTTGGTGCTGAACTTCACGCAACCAATGCGGATTTTCTGCATACCAATAATGCATATTGTGCAGATTTTAAAGGTGGCTTCATCGGTCCAAAGAATTAGAAATAAAAATTCTCCATTATTGTGTGAGAGCATATTAATGCAGTGTTACAACAGCGTTGGATTGGAAGAGGAAGTCTGTTTCCATGGCCTGCGCGATCACCAGACTTAACTTGTCTTGAATTTTTAGACTCAACCTACGACCAGAGAGATACGAAAAATCAGATTCAGAATTTCGAGCATTTACGGGGACATTAAAAACCTTTCTTTTTTAATTCGGTCCTTTTTAGGGCCACAACTTACATAATAAAAGGAATTAATTAGTTTAAAAAATAAAAATTTAAGAGATTTCCGTATAAAATTTTCTTTGCCCTAAATTTTAGGTTAGGAACAAGATACCGAGATGAGGTTTTCGCGAGCTTGTTTAGGCATCATTTAGCTACTTTTTCATGAAAAAGAAATCATACCAATGCATTTAATTTTTTTGAGAAAATTAACCATTTCTGTCGAAATGTCGAAAAAAGCCATCTAGCGGCGACATTTGAAGCTAACAAAACTTCAAATATTATAGCATTTTTATCACAAGAATAGCTCTTTCCAACTAGCCCAAGTTTGTTAAAATCGGCTCAGCCGTTTCGAATATACAGGGTGTTTTTTACTGAAACCTTTGAATACTCCCCACCACTTTATTTTTAGAGATGCAGCAAAAATTGTTAAACAAAAAAGATTCAGATTATCCTCTACTTTAAAGATCATGTATTTTTTTGTTATGTTAATATAGTGGAATTCACAGAAACATCACTTTCTTAGATTCAAGATTGCAGTTACGCACCCTAGCGGCCATTTTAGAAACTTGAAAATATTTTCCAGGTTTTTCTCTTGGCCGTTTTAGTTATTACTACAGTACCTCGCATTCTTATTTGGCCACCCTGTACATAGTTTATTTTATGTACGATTGACCAATAAAACGCTTTTTATAGAACAGTTTTGCGTCAATAAAGTGCACTTTATTTTACTAATAAAATAAAGTAATTGTCAACGTCACTGACAAGTTGCAAGACGACTAATTTGACATGTTTAAAAAATAAACACCTACTTGTCATCGCAACTGCTGTCAGCCAAAATCGTATCAAATTTTTATTTATTCAATTTATTATTATTTTTTAATTGCAATCGAACATAAAATCATGTATATAACGCGTACATACACATGCTTTATGGACTCATCATTTTATAGCCTCTCTCGCAAGCTCGCTCGGCCATAAAATTATTCGTTCAATAAAGCCCTTGTTTATGTATTTGTAATATAAATAGATATTATTACACTGACAGCAATATTCAACAAACGTCAAAATATCCTAACAACGGGAATTAAGCCCGACAACGGGAAATTAAGACCCTGTTTATTGATAGCGTAACCATGATGATATAAGCTTAATAGCCCGATCAGGAATAAATACATTTTTTACTAGGTCTGTATATGAATATCTCAGTAATGAGTGACCCTAGACCCAACTTTATTAAGTAAAATATTATTTTTTTACTCCTTAATCTACAGTTTAAATTTGGTTCATTGCTTATGAAACATCCTGTATATGTTAATAACAGCACAGTAGAGAGATGTTATAATTGCGGCTACGTTCAGGAAAATCTACGAGAAACAAAATTTTTATGGCCATAATTCTGGTCTCTGCCATTTCACTAGATAAATATAAACAAAGTAAATGCGGAAATAGAAACGGTTGAATAACCTGTTAAATCTTTCGCCGCGCGCACCTGCCGCTTCCAATAACCACATGTTAAAAATGTCATCCGAAGAATTTAAAAGGTACTTGATATATTTAGTATGGCAAATGGCCATATCTGTTAGCAGCGACACCAGGCAGGCGGCCAAAACTAGGCTTGCCGGAATGCATCCAAAACTACTAAAATTAGTAATTGATTGTTAAAGTTAAAAATGGTTATGATTCCTAAAGTAAATAAGTTAAAGTTGTATGTAAAAGAAATAAAAAATAAAAAAACATTAAGATTTATCAGAAATTCAAAGCAAACAAATATTAAAATGTACAGGGTTCCCACAATGGAAGCGAGAAAATTTTCATTGACTTTTCCAGGTTTTCCTTGACCATGCACAAACTTTTTTCAGGACAAGAATCCACCTTTTATAGAGTAATACAAATAGGTAAATGAAAAATTTTATTTATAATATATAAATGAAAATAATGATAAAGAAAACTGATGAAAATCTAATTCCTTGCAAGGAATATCTAAAAAGAATTCGAATTTGTACACAGGGTGCGCCAATTATTTCCACTCGATCTCTAGCACCGAAACTAAAAGAGATATCAACAAGATTTTTTGTAGGGGTAGACAGTGTCACTCGGACTACAATTTTAAAATATTTTGATGTATACAGGGTGGCTAATTTTTGTGAAATGAAAATTAATTTGGTTTTTTTAAATTGAATACCCTGTATACGATTATGTCTTCTGATTCTACTTAATATTAGATTTACGGTAGTTTTTTGTATTTGTAAATCCGACGCGGCGTTGACAAGTTATTCCTATTTTAAGCAGATTTAATGAAAAAACAGCACTTCAGAAATATTAGCAGAAAAACCACATTTTTTAAAAAATTCCTCAAAAAAGCTACTACGATGTAAATGAAACATGCACCTATCACAATAATCACACAACATCTTCACCTGTTGCACAGGGTGTTTGCCGATGGCGTGCCAATAGTCTAGTTTTCAAATGGCAATAACTTAATTTTTTCAAATGGGACACCCTATATATTTTTCTTCAGTTAGAAGCTCTCCCTAATACGCATTAAAAAAATATAGGGTTTTGCACATCTAACTTTACTATTTACTTTAATAATTGACGTTAAGTGACAAACAACATATTTTACACAATTTTTAATAAGTACAAAATTTTACAAAGTGTAATAGTAAGAAAACTACAATAGTGAAAGTTAAAATTTATAGTAGGTGTTCAAAATGTCTTCCATTTTCATTTATACATTTTCTTGCCCTTTTTTTCATTGATTTACGCACATCTCTTAGCATTGCAGGGGTCACCTGTCTAAATGCTTCGTTAATTCTTTCTTTCATATTTTCTTTTGTGGTAACCTTTTCTTTGTAAACAATATTTTTAATAAAACCCCACAAGAAAAAATCGCAAGGTGTAAGGCAAGGCGATCTAGTAGGCCAATTTATAGGTCCTCCCCTTCCTATCCAACGATCCTGAAATTCCCTATTTAACCAATTGCGAACATCTAATAGGTAATGTGGTGTGGCACCATCTAATTGAAACCACATTCCGTTGCGATAATTTTGAGGCACATTTTGCAATAAGTTGCGAAAATCATGTTCTAAAAAATCTAAAAATATAGCTCCATTTACAGTCCCATCAAAGAAATAGGGACCAATTACATAATCACCTATTATTCCCGCCCACACATTCAAAGACCATCGATACTGTGATGTGGTTCTAAATAAATGTTCATTGTGGTCCGAATAATAATGGAAGTTGAGTCTATTTACACAACCTTTCTTATGAAACGTGGCTTCGTCGGAGAATAAAACTTTGTTTAAAAAGTTACGCTCTGTATTTATCTTGTTTATTAACCATCTACAGTATTCCACTCTACATGCGAAATCGCGTGGTAACAATTCTTGGTGAAGCTGGATATGATAGGGGTGATATTTATTCTTTTTTATTATGCGTCTAATTGTTGTATTGGAAATATTTAACTGATTGCTTAATTGCCTTGTGCTTATATTGGGATCTTCAACTATACTGATCATTACATTATATTCGTTGTCAATAGTAACAGCTGTAGTTTCGCGTGAATGTTTTTCATACTTGACGGTTCCTGTTCTATCAAATCTATTCTTTAAATTCTCAAAAGTATCCTTTTGTGGATGACGTCTTTCTGGGTATCTTTATATCAATATTTTCTTGAACACTATAATTCTTATTAAAATCCATTTTTTATACACAATACCGATTAAATATAGTAGACGTGATACAATACAAAATTTTATGTGGACAATTAATGCCATAACAAAATATACCTACTGTCATTTTCATAGGTAACTTGATTTCTTATTAAAAATTGTGTAAAATATGTTGTTTGTCACTTAACGTCAATTATTAAAGTAAATAGTAAAGTTAGATGTGCAAAACACTATATTTTTTTAATGCGTATTAGGGAGAGCTTCTAACTGAAGAAAAATATACAGGGTGTCCCATTTGAAAAAATTAAGTTATTGCCATTTGAAAACTAGACTATTGGCACGCCATCGGCAAACACCCTGTGCAACAGGTGAAGATGTTGTGTGATTATTGTGATAGGTGCATGTTTCATTTACATCATAGTAGCTTTTTTGAGGAATTTTTTAAAAAATGTGGTTTTTGTGCTAATATTTCTGAAGTGCTGTTTTTTCATTAAATCTGCTTAAAATAGGAATAACTTGTCAACGCCGCGTCGGATTTACAAATACAAAAAACTACCGTAAATCTAATATTAAGTAGAATCAGAAGACATAATCGTATTCAGGGTGTTCAATTTAAAAAAACCAAATTAATTTTCATTCCACAAAAATTAGCCACCCTGTATACATCAAAATATTTTAAAATTGTAGTCCGAGTGACACTGTCTACCCCTACAAAAAATCTTGTTGATATCTCTTTTAGTTTCGGTGCTAGGGATCGAGTGGAAATATTTGGCGCACCCTGTATAACCACTGTAATTATTTGTGGATGTGATAAATTATACCAAGATATCTTCAAATTCACAAATGAAATGTAAAAGGAAAAAAACATTGATGTGCAGCCATCTGCTGAAAAATGCAAAATTCCCTGACTTTGTCAACACTTTTTGAAAATTACCTGACTTTTCCCCGTTTTCCAGGTGGGAACCCTGATATAGAACAAAAACTTTGAGAAAATGAAATTTGGCAACAAAAAATTTGTTTTTAGGTTTCTTGTTAAAAATAAAGTGGTTAAATAATGGTGGATGATAAAAAGAGATCAAAATCGTGTTTTTTCAAAATACGCAATTTCGCACCAGACCCTTCTTAACTGTTAACAAATCATTAAGCAAAACCCCCACACTCACTTTGTTTATGGAGCATAATCCAATTATAACATCATTTTTTGTATAATATCTTTTTAATAATGTCAAAAGCTAAACACCTATTTTCAAAGATAATTTAAAAAAAAAATGTATATTTTAACAAAAATAAAAATAATTTTTAAAAGGTATTTGCTACATAATAGGATTATAAAATACAGGGTGTCCTATTTAAAATAAGAACGATATTGTCGTTTGAATATGTCATTAGAGAATCGCCCCATTTTGGACGCGCTCTATAATTTTAAACAACTCCAAATACATTATTGCTTTCAATTATTAGTTTAATGTTTTTCAGTTAAAATTTGGCTGATTCCATAGGTTTCGAAGTTATTGGTTTTCTTGTAAGTGCTTCCATTTTTAGAAATATCAAAATATCTCGAAAACTAAAAAGCTTAGGGATAGGTAATACTTAAGAAAGTGTATCTTATTTTTAACGTATAATCTATAAATGCAATAAAATATAGGGTGTTTAATTTTCAACAATAAAATTAAACATAATTTCAAATCGACAACATCGCATCAAACACTTCGACAACAATCCGACAACACCGCAAGACACGCAGAAGTCTTAACGGTTTTGTATTATGCTCTGTTTGTCACGTCCGCAATAATCTCATAACTTCACAACCAAATTAATTTTTGTTTTCTCCAGCGTGATAGAAAAAGACATAAAAACGTTCAGTTCACCCTCTGGAAGAGGTTTTATCAATTTTATTTTACACTTAGTCATGTTTTTCAATTATATTGGAACCCCTTTTTGAGGTATCTCAAATTTTGACGTGGCGGCTCTGAGGATGACCTTCAAGGTCGAAAGCGCTTAGCTAATTATTAAATTAAAATTTTACACACTTTAAAGAGATTTTTAATTTCTTAAAATTTACAAATTTTTTCTTCGATTCTACATTTAAGTGTGTACAAGTCATACAGTCTTTTCTAAATTTTGAAACGGTTCAATATCAATTATAAATTTAGGAAATGGGTTATCTCTAAAAAATGGGGGTAAAATTTTACTATCGGGGCTCAGCCCCGATATTGATGGCATATTTTTTTTAGACTAATTTTGGGTCGCTGATCACGAATCTGCAATCAGTTTCCTGCGGTCTCATCAAACAAAAAAGTTATGAATTTTTTAAGTAAAATAAATTGTCAACTTTTCTTTAATACTTACCAGATAAATATGTATATAAGTAGGTTTATATAAATATATATTAAAAACAAAAGACTCAAGGTACAAGATAGGTCAGGTCTGGTTAGATTAATGATGTACACAGTAATATTTCAGGTAAATATATTGAATTGTAAAAGATAACCTAAAAATTCATATAGCAATTTGACGTACTGACATTTGGCAATACTACGGTCATTTCAGTTGCGATTAGCGTAAACTCTCGTTGTGGCTAGCGTCCCGTCCTTCCGGGACTCAATTTTTTTTCTCGTCTGTAATGAATGCATCTGTATTGTGTATTACTTGAAATTAATAGAATCTGACTTATTCAGACGACAATTAGTTATTTCTCAATAAACATTGGTTATGTTATGTTAAATTTTTCCAAGAATTTTTTTGTATGGACATATCCGACCAGTCCCAAAATCAATAGGCGTTATCCTTGTATCATTTCAGTGATCTCGACCCGATCGGTTCCATACGTATTTTTTCGTGTTTTTCAAGCCAAATAACGATGAATGAACGCAAAAAAAATATTTTTTGGACTTTTTTTTTGCACGATTACATTACTTTTCCTCTATGGTATAGCGGTGAGCGGAAAAGTAAAAATTTTACTCACAAATATCAATTATTATGCTTCTGACACAACAAAACAAATGTGTAACAGACAAAATTCAAATAACCAATACTCAAAATAGTAGCCTGAGCACTATTTTTAAAATCCAATATTCAATTATCTGTTCTTGCTTAAAAATGATCTTCTGAATAGGGCTATTGAAGAACTAATGCCAGTTGTGTTTCAACTTTCAATGTGCACCTGAATAGGAAACCGCCATGATTATTGGTTATTGAAAAATAACCAATATCCAATGGACGTCTGAATAAACCAGAATTTAACAGATCAGGTGAGATCAGATAAGATAAGGTCAGGTGTGATCAGATTAACGATGTACAAAATAATAAGGTCAGATAAGAGATAAGATCAGGTGTGCTCATATTAATGATGTACAAAATAATATAAGGTCAGGTAAGAGGTAAGTTCAGGTGTGCTCATATTAATGAGGTACAAAATAATATGAGGTCAGGTAAATGATAAGTTCAGGTGTGCTCATATTAATGAGGTACAAAATAATATGAGGTCAGGTAAGAGATAAGTTCTAGTGTGCTCATATTAATGATGTGCAAAATAATGAGGTCAGGTAAAAGATAAGTTCAGGTGTGCTCATATTAATGAGGTACAAAATAATATGAGGTCAGGTAAATGATAAGTTCAGGTGTGCTCATATTAATGAGGTACAAAATAATATGAGGTCAGGTAAGAGATAAGTTCAAGTGTGCTCATATTAATGATGTGCAAAATAATGAGGTCAGGTAAAAGATAAGTTCAGGTGTGCTCATATTAATGAGGTACAAAATAATATGAGGTCAGGTAATTGATAAGTTCAGGTGTGCTCATATTAATGAGGTACAAAATAATATGAGGTCAGGTAAGAGATAAGTTCAAGTGTGCTCATATTAATGATGTACAAAATAATATGAGGTCAGGTAAAAGATAAGTTCAGGTGTGCTCATATTAATGAGGTACAAAATAATATGAGGTCAGGTAAATGATAAGTTCAGGTGTACTGATATAAATGAGGTACAAAATAATATGAGGTCAGGTAAGAGATAAGTTTAAGTGTTCTCATATTAATGATGTACAGGGTGTCCCAAATTGGTGAGTTTTGCAGGGTATCTCGTAAACTAGAAGAGATAGAAGAAAAGCAGTTAAGATGTTAAGACTTCTTTTTTTGTTAAAGTAACGATAGCCTAATTAAATCTTTAGTAACTCCCTGCAGTTGGAAGATACAGGGCGATTATTGAAAACTGTCGAAAACTACAAGGTACTATAACTTCTTAATTAAGAAAAATATAAAAAAACGTTATGAAAACTTTTGATAGATATAATATTAAAGAGTTCAGTGGCGCACAGATTATTTTTTTTAGGGGGCTCACTAAGGAAATATAATGCAAACTTATGTTTTTTTAAATGGGACACCCTGTATATTTTGACGTTTTTCGTTTCCTTTTTTAATTCTCATTCACCTGATATGACATATTATATATCTATTTTCAATGGTTGGAGCTACAGTGCAAATAAACCATTTATGGATGTTATCAGGTGAAACACCCTTAAAAAATTGAACACTCAGTTACGAAATTTAACATTTTATTATAAGGATACTGATGTGTGACAATTTTATTTATAAAAATTATAATTAATAAAAAATAAAACCAATAAACTTATGAAACAACAAGAAACATTGTAACAACTAATCTACCTATAACTAATTTTATTAGAATGTGAAAATTACATTAAATGTTCAAAATGTCCTCCATTTTGTTGTAGTAATAATTGACACCTTTTTCTTACTGATCTTACACAATTGAGTATGTGCACTGGCTTTATTTTTCTAAATATTTTGTAATAAATCTTCCCTACTCTCGAAGTTAGTCTTGTAAATATTATTTTATGATTTTATTTTTGGTAATGCTGAATTGGTTGGAGATTATTTAAACGAAAAACTTTTTAATCGATGAAAACGGAGAGCATTTTGAACATTTAATGTAATTTTTACATTCTAATAAAATTAGTTATAGGTAGATTAGTTGTTACAATGTTTCTTGTTGTTTCATAAGTTTATTGTTTTTATTTTTTTAATCTGGTTTTATTTTTTATTAATTATAATTTTTATAAATAAAATTGTCACACATCAGTATCCTTATAATAAAATGTTAAATTTCGTTACTGAGTGTTCAATTTTTTAAGGGTGTTTCACCTGATAACATCCATAAATGGTTTATTTGCACTGTAGCTCCAACCATTGAAAATAGATATATAATATGTCATATCAGGTGAATGAGAATTAAAAAAGAAAACGAAAAACGTCAAAATATACAGGGTGTCCCATTTAAATAAACATAAGTTTGCATTATATTTCCTTAGTGAGCCCCCTAAAAAAATAATCTGTGCGCCACTGAACTCTTTAATATTATATCTATCAAAAGTTTTTATAACGTTTTTTTATATTTTTCTTAATTAAGAAGTTATAGTACCTTGTAGTTTTCGACAGTTTTCAATAATCGCCCTGTGTCTTCCAACTGCAGGGAGTTACTAAAGATTTAATTAGGCTATCGTTACTTTAACAAAAAAAGAAGTCGTAACATCTTAACTGCTTTTCTTCTATCTCTTCTAGTTTACGAGATACCCTGCAAAACGCACTAATTTGGGACACCCTGTACAAAATAATATGAGGTCAGGTAAAAGATAAATTCAGGTGTGCTCATATTAATGAGGTACAAAATAATATGAAGTCAGGTAAGAGATAAGTTCAAGTGTGCTCATATTAATGATGTACAAAATAATATGAGGTCAGGTAAATGATAAGTTCAATTGTGCTCATATTAATGAGGTACAAAATAATATGAGGTCAGGTAAGAGATAAGTACAGGTGTGCTCATATCGTCAACGGCATCGACTACTATGGTCATTAGCCTCACGTTCTGTGTACTATTTCCCAGCGCCACTTTAGAAACGATACTCTTAATTAGAACACACCAGTGAAAGATCGAGTGGGGAATCACGAATCACACCTTGTATATGAAAAACAATTGATGAATATTTATTTAATAAAAAAACATAAAACCGATTTAATAAAAATTAAGATGGTATTTTCTTAAAGTACTGAGAGCGGTTGGCTAGTCACTTTCATTTTTGACATTGTCAACAGAAAATATAACCTTTCCAGAATATTCGCTAACAATATCATAAAAATTATGGAAGTTACTTTACCATCTTGGATCACTCACATTTCAAAATTAACAGTGTAATTCATGACAGAATCGCAGTCAGCTCTTTTACTAAGAAGACAACTCGCAGAACTGAACGAAAATCCTGTAGAAGGATTTTCCGCTGGTCTTATAGACGACAACGATATTTATAAATGGGAGGTGTTGATTATAGGCCCCCCTGAGACTTTGTACGAAGGGGGGTTTTTCAAATGTCATCTTTACTTCCCTAAGGAATATCCCCACAGACCTCCGAAAATGAAGTTTATGACAGAAATTTGGCATCCAAATATCGATAGAAATGGTGATGTGTGCATATCGATCCTCCATGAACCAGGGGATGACCAATACGGATACGAAAAGGCCTCTGAAAGATGGTTACCGGTGCATTCGGTACAAAGTATTTTGTTGTCAGTTATTTCCATGTTGGCTGATCCTAATGACGAGTCCCCCGCAAACGTTGACGCTGCTAAAGAGTGGCGGGAAGCCTTCCCGGAGTTTAAGAAGAAGGTAGCGAGATGTGTTCGGAATTCTCAGGAAGACGAAATATAATTTTACAAGATAATTTACTTGTTCGAATATAAATTTTATTAGAATGGTGTATGTACCGTAATGTAAGTAATACTTAGAAAAACAACTATTAAATATTTTTATATAAATATATATTTTCTATGTCATTGCTTCTTCTATAAACGAATATTGACAGATTTTCACTTATAATCTCCCAAGTGCTTGGATTAATAACCGGAAATTTTTTCGGTAATAAGTAAGATAATTTCACACCTAAAAAGATTATTTAAGAGTCCGTACCCTGGTCAAAATTTATGTGCCTGTAGAGTGCTAGAAAATGTACGATTACTTCAAAACGGTGTTATTTAAAAAAATTAGATAAACACTGGAATGAAGATAAAGACCTGTTTTAAGATCCTACTGTAATATTTTTTCAAAATATTGTACCATTTTTTTTACTATCAGTAGTGAAAGTATCCCAAATAGACCAACTTTGAGAATTTTTTTTATAAAATTTGGCAAATAAATTTAAAAAAATATTACAGTACGATCCTCATTGCACATTTATCTTTCATTTGACACTAGATTGAAAAAGATTGAACAAAAATTACTCAAAAATCTATGTCATGCACGAAACCTCTGCATGATTAATCAACATTATAAATATGAAAATATTTTGTAATTTCTTATCGCTGCTCCTTTAAATTTCGGTGTTTCCACGCCCACTGCACATTAACAGGGTCGGATTCGGTTCTGTGTGTTTATATAAACATTTTCAAATATGTGTAGATTGTAGATAGTTGTAATTACTATCGAACTATATTATTATGTACTGCAGTGATTTGAGATTTGGTGTATTAAAAAAGTAATGTTATTTGAATGAATTTCACATGAAAACTGAAAAGTGAAATATGAAAATGAAAAATGAAAAATGAAAAATGAAAAATGAAAAATGAAAAATAAAAAATGAGAAATGAGAAAAGAGAAACGAGAAATGAGAAATGAGAAATGAGAAATGAGAAAAGAGAAATGAAAAATGAGAAATGAGAAATGAGAAATGAGAAATGAGAAATGAGAAATGAGAAATGAAAAATGAGAAGTGAAAATGACAATAATTAGTAAACTATGTGAAGTTGGAACGGGCAGCTAAATTGGAATAAAAACAACCCTTATGATTTTGCCCAATAGTTATATTTACAAAAATAAACCGCAATCAAATAAATTAAGATTATTCAAATCTTTGAATTTTTCTTTGGCCCGATCTTCGTTATTTCTCCCCCAAGCACAATTGCTCTCGAAAAAACTTCTTCATACAGGAAACTTTTCACTGTAGAAGCACAACTGGTCTTTGGAAGCATTTTTGGCAAATTTTTCCAAAATTGGATGAAGTTAACAATTTCTTTCTCAATTGCTTCCATTGAGAAGAGTATGCCTGTAACCTCTCGTGCTTTCTTCTATTGATTTAAGCTCATTTTCATTTTTGTTAAACAATTCCTTCAAGAACATATCTTTGAAACTATTGAACGTTTGATCATCCATGTCTGGTTTAGTACAGTGCTCACCGTATTGACCATCAGGACCATGTTTTTCTTTAGGGAAAATTAATCTCTTTCGACTTTTTACATTTTTAATTTGATACTAAGTTGTTCGTTTTTCTTAATAATTTTTCCGGGACTATAGCCACTAATATGTTTATATATTTTATACAATGGCATCCTTGTATTTTTTGCTATTACTGCACTAAAACATCTTCCTCTGTAACTCCATCTTAAAGTATAATTTACCCTTTTTCCTCCAATTTTTTGGGCTATCATAGCATTAAATTGTTGTCAACATTTTCTAAAAGACTTCTAGAATGTCCCGCTAGATATCTTACCGCATTCATGAGTTTTTCTTCAATGCCCCACAATTTAAAGTCTTCGATGAAATTTTGTTCATCAGGATTAGCCTTTGTACAAAAATATTTTAATTCTGCACAACTTTTGTGTTCTCCAAAAATGTGACTAACACTATTTAAAATATCTTTCTTAAGATTTAGAAACTCTTCATCCTGTGACTTTCCGGTTTCTTTGTTCCTATATAACATTGCCTTAGAAATGGAGGACCTAATTTTTAAAATACGATTTAAAAGAATTTTTTTTTAAATTTCCTGGAACTCCTCTAACTTTTGTAACTTCTCTAACTTTATTACAGTAATTCCTTAATAAATGATTTCGGCACTCTATTTTTTCAACTGTTACGTTCTCATATGGTCTACTATCTAGTATAGTGCTGTAACCGATTATATTTTAAAATATTCTTTTGTTTCTTTCTCCTAGAAGATAAACGCAAATGTTTATATTATATTATTTTTTACCGCATTTACTTCTCCGCCCTCCACTATACCATAAAGGAATAAAAAAGAAAAAAAACTCGCGCAATCGTTAAATTATCCTTTTTGAATGAATTAATGTTAAATACAATTTGTCATGAAAATAAACCCATCCCGAGTTATAGGGCGTAGAAAATTACGATTTTCACTACAAAAATCGTACATTTCAAAAAGTTTTTTAAATATAACCGAAAATCTGTTAGTATTAACAATTAAAATTATTTTGATTTTTCTACGATTAATTCAAAAATGGGTGTTTAAAGAAACTGGATCGTTCTAGCGTAAATATCTGGAAAAATATGACTTCCACAAAAAAATGTATATAACATCCTAATGAGAGAACAATATTGGGAACATTTTAAGACCATCCAGAACCGTTTAACATAAGCAGAAAAAAGTTATGGACAAAATAAATTTGTTTCAAATTTTTTTACGCCATTTTTTTAGCGCTATCTAGACTGTGGTAGTTGAAAAAAAATCCTTTTGCAGAAAGTCGTAACATATGTTTCTACAATTGACTAGTAATTTTTAGCCCTATGGGATAATTAGTTTTTAAGTTTTGGTCTGTTAAAGTTGAACTACATTTTTTCAATTTTTGGCTAGCGTGAAAAGTATGGATTATTCGAAAAAATTTAAAGAGACAAGACTTTTAGTTCTTCCGAATAATTTCCATTTTTTTTTATCTTTTGCCTGTAACGAGACATTTCCATTTATAACCGTCAATGTCATTTTTTCGGGTGAAATATTAAAAAAACGGTCATTCCAATGAAAAAGTTTGTCATAACATGACATTTCGACGATATCTTAAGCTTTAAAATTGTATTTCTGGTCACTATTTTCGTTCCTCTCTTTCTAAATTTGCAATGTTCGGCCTTTAATTAATATTTACCAACCCCAAAAACATAAATAGTGATAGTAACTTAAATTTATATTCCTCCAGGTATATTGTAAATATATTTTTTTAAGTAAACCAGTAAGGAATTTTAATTTATTAGATTCGACATCCTAAGACCTGTTTCTGCCTTTCGGCTTCATCAGTTAGGCTTTTCGAATCCAATAAATAAAAATTCCAAACTCGTACAAGTCAATAGCTATATCCGCTACAAGATAACATTTTTAGATGTGCTACCATCTATGGTAAGAAGAGAGTATTGACATTAAATTTTGACTGAATCTAGTCAAGATGTCACTCTCTTCTTTTTTATCCCTTTCAGAGATTAATACAAAGTGAGTAAACCAGTAAGGAATTTTAATTTATTAGATTCGACATCCTACGACCTATTTCTGCCTTTCGGCTTCATCAGTTAGGCTTTTCGAATCCAATAAATAAAAATTCCAAACTCGTACAAGTCAATAGCTATATCCGCTACAAGATAACATTTTTAGATGTGCTACCATCTATGGTAAGAAGAGAGTAATGACATTAAATTTTGACTGAATCTAGTCAAGATGTCACTCTCTTCTTTTTTATCCCTTTCAGAGATTAATACAAAGTGAGTAAACCAGTAAGGAATTTTAATTTATTAGATTCGACATCCTAAGACCTGTTTCTGCCTTTCTGCTTCATCAGTTAGGCTTTTCAAATCCAATAAATAAAAATTCCAAACTCGTACAAGTCAATAGCTATTGAGACGAGCACAACTTTGAAGCGACACCACCGGTATTAATTTGAACCTTCACGAAAAGCATAATTTTGTTTGTTTACCTGTAAGTCGAACGTGTGTTTTGATTTTGTGCTTCGTGTATTTTGCTGTTATTTGTTAGTTAAACGTTAAAAATGCCCAATAAAAATAATACAAACTATTGCGTTTATGGGTATACCTCTAGAAAATCTAAAAATCCGGAATTACACTTTCATTATGATCCACCCAAGAAGCAACAAAAAAGGTGTCATCGAGGAAGTTGAACGTCATAAATTCCGGAAAAAGTGTAATCAATTTTAAATCTGAAGATTATATTACAAAATCAGGTAAGATAAAGATTAGCATTTCTGAGATTATTTCTTGATTACTACTGAAATGTTTTTAGGAATTATTTCAAACAAAATAGCACCCAAGTAGTGCAAAAAGTTTGTGCCATCACATCATTTGCCCAGTAAGCCACTTGATGTTAAAACCATTAAATGTGCAAGGAATGATGGTTAGTTAGAAGACAGCAAAGTGTTGCCTATAAACTAAGTAAACTTGTCCTTACAAACTGTCGAAACTGTGTACAGTTGTACTTTTATATATGTAAACTTAAAATCTAATTAGGTGTGCACATCATTGCTGATATTTCAACTTATCATTTTTCTAAAGGTAATATTCAGTAAAATAAAACCTTTGTCACATCATAATTTTAAAAATACCATTATTATGTTCCCCTCTTGTACAACACCTGTTTTCAATAATTATACAGTTACAATTAGTAATGAATTATTATAATAAAATGTTAAATACTACTAAAACAGAATAATTCAAATTTAGCTTTGAACTTATGTTAAAATAAAGGATTAAAAAATATACATTTTGTGTTTATTTTGAAAAAAACAAAGTAGATAAACGAAATAAAAAAATTTACATTTGATGGCCTATGAAGTGTTTTAAGCCAAGAAAAAAATTTCTTAATTTTTTATATTTTAATTTGATATTGATTTAAAAAATAATTTTGAAACAAGGAATAGGATATATTTTACCATAAATCAATCAAAGGTAGGTTCTTAGAAATCATTTTTTATTTAAATCACTTTTACAATTACAATTATTATCCTGAAAAAATTGAAATAAAATTTATCAGCAGAAAACTGTTGTATGTTTCTTTGGCATATGATTTAGCTCCCTTCCAATATCATTCTATATTAGTAGAGGCGAAGATGATAATACCTCTAGGCTATATTCATCCTGAAACACAAAAAAAGCACACAGAAACAGAAGTAAACAATAAATTTCTGAAAAACGTAAGATATGCTAAATAAATAACCTCAATTTTAGAATAACGACACAAAAAACAGGTTCAATTGAGTCTAAATACTTACATGTACAGGTATATTATGGTAATTTCCAAATCAAAAACCTCAAACAATCACAAAAAGTCTTAAAATACTACAAATAAACCATTCACTCAGTATAACTTAATGCACTATTTACCAAAAATTACGCGTTTCGTGTGAACAGCTGATCGACGTGTGGCGCCGCCATCGGTAATTATTTGTCTCAATATCCGCTACAAGATAACATTTTTAGATGTGCTACCATCTATGGTAAGAAGAGAGTATTGACATTAAATTTTGACTGAATCTAGTCAAGATGTCACTCTCTTCTTTTTTATCCCTTTCAGAGATTAATACAAAGTGAGTAAACCAGTAAGGAATTTTAATTTATTCGATTCGACATCCTAAGACCGGTTTCTGCCTTTCGGCTTCATCAGTTAGGCTTTTCGAATCCAATAAATAAAAATTCCAAACTCGTACAAGTCAATAGCTATATATATTTACTCACTTTGTATTAATCTCTGAAAGGGATAAAAAAGAAGAGAGTGCCATCTTGACCATCTATGGTTAGAAGAAAGTATTGACAATAAATTTTGACTGATTCTAGTCAAGAATTTTGGAATTTTATTTATTGGAGTCGAAAAACCTAACTGATGAAGCCGAAAGGCAGAAACCAGTCTTAGGATGTCGAATCTAATATATTAAAATTCCTTACTGGTTTACTAACTTTGTACTAATCTCTTAAAGGGATAAAAAGAAGAGAGTGACATCTTGACTAGATTCAGTCAAAATTTAATGTCAATACTCTTTTCTTACCATAGATGGTAGCACATCTAAAAATGTTATCTTGTATCGGATATAGCTATTGACTTGTACGAGTTTGGAATTTTTATTTATTGGATTCGAAAAGCCTAACTGATGAAGCCGAAAGGCAGAAACCGGTCTTAGGATGTCGAATCTAATAAATTAAAATTCCTTACTGGTTTACTCACTTTGTATTAATCTCTGAAAGGGATAAAAAAGAAGAGAGTGACATCTTGACTAGATTCAGTCAAAATTTAATGTCAATACTCTCTTCTTACCATAGATGGTAGCACATCTAAAAATATTTTTTTAAGTATAACTATTGTGCAAAATCATAATAGAGTTGTTTTTATTCCAAAGTAGCTGACCGTTCCGGCTTCGCACGGTTGTACGTCTATAGATTGATATTTCTTATTTCATCCTACAAAGACAACGCCAACGATTGTTTGTACCCGTGCCCGACTAAATTAAATACGTATTACGTATTCGATATTCGACAATCGTCAAATCTTTTGAATACGGTCTCCAAAAATTTGCGGAGTAGGAATAGCTTGCGCTACCCCTCCTCACGCCGACCCCGGAGAGATCCCCGAGCAGTGTGCAGGTGACGGACTCTTAAGGACATGAGGAAGATAAGTTAATTGGTCATGAGTGTTTGTTGGTATGTCAAAAATTCTACATGGTGTTCCGTTGGTAAACGGAGATATTTTACGGTACGTAGAGGTCACTAAATAACCCTTATATGATGGGTCTCTTGGCTTCCATGACAGAGTTACAGGGTGTTTTATCAATTAGGTATGCATAATTATTCATTTGGGCAAAACTTTTGAATCACTTAGTATATTTGTTCCATTTTTGTCATATAGATTACACTTCTCGCGAATAATGTACTGAATTATTGAGAGATATGAAAATCCAGGTTCGGCTTTAGGTAAAATTGAAACAATAAAAATATCAAAAAAACACACTGTATATCACAATTTTAATATTTCCATTTTAGATTTTAATGGAGTCGATCTGGCGGAAAAAATCCCGCTAAACAAAGTCGCTCTTTTCGAAAAAAAAATTTTGTGATTTCATAGATTCGAGGTCCCTCTTTCACGTGATCACTATATGAAAGCTAAGGGAGGGGCAAATTAACATGAAAAGATATAATTTTTCGCACGTAGCTCTCTGAGGTTTCTTCGGATCGAAACTACTTCTATATATATAAAATAAAGTACTCGCGAAAACGCTTAAACTAAATTAACCCGTCTAAATCGGTCTAGCGGCTCTTGAGATATTGCGATTTAAAAGTATATGGATTTTCGCCGCGTTTTTCGCATGGAAGAAAGTGACTTCGAGACTTGATTTTTTTTCTCCGATAGATAGTCATGACCTAAGCATTGTGTCCAGATTTCAACCCGCTAGTTTAATTTGGGGGGGAGAGGGAGGGCAAACACTGATAAATTTTTGACTCGAGGTAACTTTTTTGTTTCTTGACCAATCCGTTTCATCAAAATGGCAAACTCTTTCATGAGGACACTGCTACAGGATGTATTAAGGAGATGATGGTTTTTGCGAAAACGAACAAATGGCGACCGTATTTCGTATTTTGCATATTTTAATTTTTGATTTTCGCAATGAAAGAGTAAAATGAGGAAAATCTTTTATGCGCCATCGGTTGCGGAATTTTTTTCTCTTTGATTTGAGCCCTACAATAACTCGATCCGATATTCAGGAAGGGAGGGGGGTGAATGAGTTTTGCACTGTAGAAGGACAAGTGATAGGATTAGTGACTTCGTGCTAGGCTCATTTTCAAGGACAATCAGTTCTCTTTCAAGATTTTTTTACCACAAAGCTCTAAGTTCTCGTTTTTATAAATTTATCACGCACTCCCGCAGTCCTTAATGTAGATAGAGCTTTGTGGTAAAAAAATTTAGAAAGAGAACTGATTGCCCTTAAAAATGAGCCTAGCACGAAGTCACTAACACTATCCGTTGCCCTTCTACAGGGCAAAATCAGTAAAGGACATCATTAAACGTGCAAGAAAGTGCATACAACAAAATGGTGGACATTTTGAGCAATTTCGTTAATATTAATAAACGTTTGTTAGTTACTAAGAGAGTTTATTGTCTCGCTTTACTTTATACTGGGCGTTTAAAAAATACATACCTACCTAATTGAATATTTTCCCCTAAGTACGGGCCTGTACAGTGTAAAATTATTTTAAGCCGAATTAACAAGGAATAGGTAAATGACGCGAAGTGAATTTTTGAAATTGTTAAAAAAATGAGCCATAATGTTTTTTCTAAATTAAATGAAAATTTTA
Source organism: Crepidodera aurea (assembly GCA_949320105.2). NCBI lineage: Eukaryota > Metazoa > Arthropoda > Insecta > Coleoptera > Chrysomelidae > Crepidodera > Crepidodera aurea. Next base: position 606,146 of record OX439481.2, on the reverse strand, counting down.
CTTTGTTTCAAAATTTTCTCATTCGAATCGGTGGCGGGATAACAACAACTTGTTTCAATTCAGTTTTTTTCCCCCTATTCAAATCTAAAATGGAAATATTAAAATTGTAATATACAGGATGTTTTTTTGATATTTTTATTGTTTTAATTTTTCCTAAAGCCGAACTATGCCCTTTGTGACCTCTACGTACCTTTAAAATATCTCCGTTTACCAACGGGACACCCTGTACCACATCAAAAATTTTAAAGTGTCTAAATGCAATCGTGAAAATAACAATGTTCCACTGATTTTAGTTTAATAAATTTACTAAAAATTGTTTAAAACAAATTTATTTTACAGTTATAACCTAATTAGGTTCACTAAAGTAGGTGGAACGTGTTTTTTCCAAATACCTAGATGAAGCAAATAACAGCCTAATTCCTACTAGAAGGCCTTTAAATCTCGGAAATTCTCTCGAGTTACTCTGCCTGTTAAATTTCTGAAAATACCTCTCTTGTCTTGTTTAAACCCTGGGCCGATCAGAGAGGGGGGGGCAGGGGGGCAAAATCGCAGGGGCCAGGGCCCCAAAGGGGCCCGTCCGCGGGCTCTATTTTTACGGTTATTATGCAAACAAAAAATTTCCCTTTTATAAAAGAGCCTCAATGAATGAAATTAATGTAGTTTTAGGCGCACCCACTTTCAGTATATTTTTCAGTTAATCAATTCGATTGGAAAATATATTCTGGGGTTTCTTCTCGGTTAACCTTTGGATTTTGTAAATTTACACAAAAAATCCATTAAATAAGTAGATTTTCTTCAACTAAATTTCCTATTAATAAAAACTATTGCAACATAAGCAAGCGTCATTCATTCATCTATCATGTGTTCAACAATTTTGTTTTGTACTTTAAATGAAAATTCCCATTTCAGGAAAAAAATCTAATTATGTTGACGGACAAATATCAAAATCATTATCAATACTTTATTGTCTGAAGAAATAAAATAGAATAGACACGCGGAAAACAATAAAACAAATAACGAATAATAGAACCGGCGGGAAGTTTAAATTTGACGTGTGGAAGGGCGGGAAAATGGCCCAATGGTCTCAAAAATGTGTTTCTTTTCGCCTATTTTTGCCGATATTTCCGAAAATATGACACTTAGAGAATTTTTGTTTGGACGAAAATGAAGACCAGTTCATTACCTACAAAAATGATCCTCATCTTTTTTGTCAAAAATTTGATACTTTTCGACATAACCGGCTCCAAAACGCACCCCCATTTTTAGCTCCAGCCCCTGCTAAAGAGCCAAAGTTTGTTTTGCTCGATATTTTGCCCCTCCATTTTATTCATATTTCTTTTATCAAGACTAATTTCACCGAATCCTTTTGGATAATGGGTGGTAAATATATTCAGAAAGATTCAATAAATTATTTTTGTGTATTTTCATAAACGACATGTTTTTTTAGGGCGTTTTTTGGATTTCCGGAGTTGTCTAAAATGCTCGGGTCTATCGGGAATTAATAGATAATCAAGGACCATATCGGTTTTCAACGCACATCATTAGAGAGCTTAGATTGTCCCCTTGTCGATGGCATTATAAAATTTTCCCAATTTTCTGTTGAATTGGTGTGGGGAGGGGCCCGATTAGACTTTATCCCCGGGGCCCTGCTCAGCTCAAAGGAGCTTTGTTTTTTTACTTTTTTTTTTTCAAATTTTTAGTCTTTTTTCAATTTTTTGAGTTTTTCGATTTTCTTCCCATTTTCAACTTATTTTGCGTTTATTCGGATTTCTAGACGTTTTTCGATGATAACGATTTCTCGATCTTTTTTATTTCGTCATATTTGTTGAACGTTTTAGAGTTTTTTTATAAAATCCAAATACAATATGGCCCATTTTCTTCGATAAAACCTCGAATTTGAGATGATATGAAAAAAATATATTGTTCGTACGGAAAAATATGAAAAAATTAAGCTGTTTTTAATTTAAATTTGTATAAAATCGAAAAATAAATATTTTGCTTTGGAAAAATTAGAGCAAACAAAAACCAAGTTTCATAAAAAGAAATATTTTTGCGGGAAAAATAAAAACTGTTTTTAGCGTTTTTCTCGATCATTTTGTGGTTATGTTGAAAAATGTTTTAGATTTTTTAATTATCTACAACTTTTACCTTAAAACTTTTTTCGATGGGAAGCATATTTCAGCAACAAATCGTAAAAAACTAATATCCAACCCTCAAAATGTACATCTAGCTACCCTACCCCCTTCCTCAACATTTAATCAGTCATCTTGATACTTATAATTTACCCTAAATTTTCCGACCTGCTAAGAATTTTTTTTTGTTTTAATATAATATAATTTAATTAAAAAAATAGTGAATTTTTAAAATTTGACAGAGTACAAATGACAAGACAAATGTCAGTTCATGTCATTTTTTATTCATATTACCAACCGTATAACACAAAAAGTTGCGTACTCTAATGAAACATTAGAGTTCTCAAATGCGTATCATAATGTAAAATATTATACAGGGTGCGCCAATTATTTCCACTCGATCTCTAGCAACCGAAACTAAAAGAGATATCAACAAGATTTTTTGTAGGGGTAGACAGTGTCACTCGAACTATAATTTTAAAATATTTTGATGTATACAGGGTGGCTAATTTTTGTGAAATGAAAATTAATTTGGTTTTTTTAAATTGAACACCCTGTATACGATTATGTCTTCTGATTCTACTTAATATTAAGATTTACGGTAGTTTTTTGTATTTGTAAATCCGACGCGGCGTTGACAAGTTCCTATTTTAAGCAGATTTAATGAAAAAACAGCACTTCAGAAATTCCCTATTTAACCAATTGCGAACATCTAATAGGTAATGTGGTGTGGCACCATCTAATTGAAACCACATTCCGTTGCGATAATTTTGAGGCACATTTTGCAATAAGTTGCCAAAATCATGTTCTAAAAAATCTAAAAATATAGCTCCATTTACAGTCCCATCAAAGAAATAGGGACCAATTACATAATCACCTATTATTCCCGCCCACACATTCAAAGACCATCGATACTGTGATGTGGTTCTAAATAAATTTTCATTGTGGTCAGAATAATAATGGAAGTTGAGTCTATTTACACAACCGTTCTTATGAAACGTGGCTTCGTCGGAGAATAAAACTTTGTTTAAAAAGTTACGCTCTGTATTTATCTTGTTTATTAACCATCTACAGTATTCCACTCTACGCGGGAATTCACGTGGTAACAATTCTTGGTGAAGCTGGATATGATAGGGGTGATATTTATTCTTTTTTATTATGCGTCTAATTGTGGTATTGGTAATATCTAACTGATTGCTTAATTGCCTTGTGCTTATATTGGGATCTTCAACTATACTGATCATTACCTTATATTCGTTGTCAATAATAACAGCTGTAGTTTCGCGTGAATGTTTTTCATACTTGACGGTTCCTGTTCTATCAAATCTATTCTTTAAAATCTTTGACGATAGACCCTACTAGCAAGAAACGCATTTTTTTGACATTCGCCCAATATCCATATCATATCAATATTTTCTTGAACACTATAATTCTTATTAAAATCCATTTTTTATACACAATACCGATTAAATATAGTAGACGTGATACAATACAAAATTTTATGTTGACAATTAATGCCATAACAAAATATACCTACTGTCATTTTCATAGGTAACTTGATTTCTTATTAAAAATTGTGTAAAATATGTTGTTTGTCACTTAACGTCAATTATTAAAGTAAATAGTAAAGTTAGATGTGCAAAACCCTATATTTTTTTAATGCGTATTAGGGAGAACTTTTAACTGAAGAAAAATATACAGGGTGTCCCATTTGAAAAAATTAAGTTATTGCCATTTGAAAACTAGACTATTGGCACGCCATCGGCAAACACCCTGTGCAACAGGTGAAGATGTTGTGTGATTATTGTGATAGGTGCATGTTTCATTTACATCATAGTAGCTTTTTTGAGGATTTTTTTAAAAAATGTGGTTTTTGTGCTAATATTTCTGAAGTGCTGTTTTTTCATTAAATCTGCTTAAAATAGGAATAACTTGTCAACGCCGCGTCGGATTTACAAATACAAAAAACTACCGTAAATCTAATATTAAGTAGAATCAGAAGACATAATCGTATACAGTGTGTTCAATTTAAAAAAACCAAATTAATTTTCATTCCACAAAAATTAGCCACCCTGTATACATCAAAATATTTTAAAATTATAGTTCGAGTGACACTGTCTACCCCTACAAAAAATCTTGTTGATATCTCTTTTAGTTTCGGTGCTAGAGATCGAGTGGAAATAATTGGCGCACCCTGTAGATGCAAAATATAAAAACTGTTTTTGTTATTTTCACTCTTAAAAACGTCGAGTCAGTGTTTATAGGTTTCAGTATTGTTTAAAAAAAATGGCGTTAGTAAAGTACAGCATTTACACGAAGTGAAAGTAAAATTGCTAAACAACGTGCTGAACTCTTAGATAATATTGCACATGCGGCATGTTCTGTCCGAAGGGAATTTAATGGTAAAAAAAGTTAATATTGGCACTAGTTCGATAACTTTCAAGTTTTATGTTAGTCGGTGTCATAAAAATGTTGGTACACCAGTTATCCGCTCTGGATTATTTCAGGATATTTCGTAATTAGATTAATTTTCATAGTTTCTAGATATGAAATCATAATATAAGTATTTTTGGTCAAAATACTTATATTTTGAAAAAGTACATCTGTTAGAAATTTAGAAATTAAATAATTACAAAGTTCGCAATTCAGAAAAAAGTCAGAGGCAAAACCAAATCCATAAGGGATCGAAAGAGGATGAAATTTACTAGTGGGCCGCGTTTTTCAATTATTTTGGGAGAAAGTCAAAGTTCGCTAATAATAAGGTAGTTGTGGAGAAAGTATACAATTGACGGAAATGTTTTTGTGGAGGTTTTTGGGAGGAAAAATGTTTTCTTTTTATTAAAATTGGTATTAAATGATGTTAAACCATAAAATGAATATTAAAATAATATTTTTTGGATCGAAATACATAAAAATCAGTGTCACATAACTTAAGAATTACGACAATTATAAAATATTCTTGAAACCGAGAAAAAATGGCACGACCAAACAAGTAGAACTATCAGCCTATTAGAACAGGGTCACCGATTTTAAATACCCGAATTCTTGAAAAATTCTTGGATATTGGTTTTTTACGATTTGTGGCTGAAATATGCATATTATGCAATATATTTTTTTCATTCCGTCCTAAAGTTGAGGTTATGATAAAAGTTAAATAATTGAAAATTTGTAAAACCGACTTTTTTGATTGAAAATTAGGCTTTTTTTTATTTAAATTCGTGTAAAATCCAAAAATAAATATTTTGCGTTGGCAATTTAATCAAAGGTAATACCACGAGTCCTCCAAATTTTATCGATTAAATTTTTGGTTTTCACGAAAACGGCTTTATTTGGAAAAACCACGAAAACAAACTGATTGATAAAATCACGAGTCCGCAGGACGAGTGATTTTATCTTAAATCAGTTTGTTTGAGTGGTTTTGCCTAAAATAAAGGCGTTTGAGTATGAAGATCAAAAATTTAATCTATAAAATTTCAGAGGACGAGTCGTATTTGAAAGGATTATTTTTTGAATCATTTTGTATTAAAAACAGAGAACATAGTCATTTATGCAAAAGACACTTTACACACAAATATTGAAAATTTTCTTTACCAATTTAAATTGAAACCTGAGCTGTTATAGTTTTACATACAGGGCCACCAAGGCGATTTTTTGACTGGCTACCCCGCGAAACGGCGCCGTTAATAAAAGCGAAGAAGAATGAAATGAAGTCTTTCTTAATTTAATTAATTTTAAGTTTAGTGTTATGTTATGTAAAAATGTTAAAGGCATTTTGAAATCAACTAATAAAAACAGGTTAGTTTACAAATACATTTTGAAATTTGGTTATTAACATAGATTTGCAATACATTTTAGTATAATAAAAATTGTTAAATGTTTACATTTGACATTTCAAAAAAGGTAAACACAGTTTAATCAAGAAACAAATACGAAGAAGCGGTTTTATCAGTATAAAACACAATGATTGGTTAGGATCCTGAGCTGTTATTGGCTGAAACCACAAAATCTGACTGTATTGACAGATGAAAAAAATAATCAAAGGTAATACCACGAGTCCTCCAAATTTTATCGATTAAATTTTTGGTTTTCACGAAAACGGCTTTATTTGGAAAAACCACGAAAACAAACTGATTTTATCTTAAATCAGTTTGTTTGAGTGGTTTTGCCTAAAATAAAGGCGTTTGAGTATGAAGATCAAAAATTTAATCTATAAAATTTCAGAGGACGAGTCGTATTTGAAAGGATTATTTTTTGAATCATTTTGTATTAAAAACATTTATGCAAAAGACACTTTACACACAAATATTGAAAATTTTCATTACCAATTTAAATTGAAACCTGAGCTGTTATAGTTTTACATACAGGGCCACCAAGGCGATTTTTTGACTGGCTACCCCGCGAAACGGCGCCGTAAATAAAAGCGAAGAAGAAGAATGAAATGAAGTCTTTCTTAATTTAATTAATTTTAAGTTTAGTGTTGAAGTGAGGTATGTAAAAATGTTAAAGGCGTTATGAAATAAACTAATAAAAACAGATTAGTTTACAAATACATTTTGAAATTTGGTTATTAACATAGATTTGCAATACATTTTAGTATAATAATAATTGATAAATGTTTACATTTGACATCTCAAATAGGTAAACACAGTTTAATCAAAAAACAAAAACGACGAAGCGGTTTTATCAGTATAAAACACAATGATTGGTTAGGATCCTGAGTTGTTATTGGCTGAAACCACAAAATCTGACTGTTTTGACAGATGAAAAAAATAATCATGTATAAAATATCCCATAATCCGCGTGATTTTGTCATTATGACAGCGAAAAAAGTTTGCCCTAACTTTTCCAGCGACAATAACGGAACCTTACTTTTTTTGAAAGCATGACAACCAGCAATGTAAACAAATTTTTGATGACGTTATGTCAATTTTTCTCAAACTTGCGATGTCAGAAAAGTTTTCATTTGTGGAAATGTCGCGCTTTGGAGAGTCTTCGAGTGGAGAAATTGAAAAAGCCATCAATGATGATGTGTGTTCGAAATCGAACATTTTTACCTACGCCCATGGCAACAAGGGAAATAAAATAACCAAACCTCACGCATAGCAACAGTACAGCACACATTGTGAATCAAGGCCATCGCGCAGATAACCAACGCGGAAGTAACTCACCGTTGAGATGACTTCAATGCCAGAAGCCGCCTTTAGCGGCTACCGCCTTTATATACATACCGCGACACGTTGGCGAGACTGGAAGTTGCATAAAAAAAAGGCACAACAATAACGCCGAAAATACGTACCCGTGATTGGTCACTGAAGGAGCTCGTTTGTCGACACGCGGCTCGAATAAATCAAATCAAATTAGTAGAACTTCTATCTCCGTAGAAACAGGTCGCACTTAGACTGTTTCTTACGTAATAAATTCATCAATTTTTAAACTTATACAAATTGCATACTATTACATACGCACTCGTATTCACAGTCAGTTATTTTTTGAGCAATTGCAAACACAGTTTTAAGTTTGTTATATTCTTTGTTTGTTGTAAAGTGTTTTGTTTTACGTTATCGTTAATATATAAAATTCAAGTACTCAGAGTATAATTTCGCTATAACCTATATATATATATATATATATATATATATATATATATATTGATGGCTGTTAAGCTGTCGCCTCCATGTAATACATGTGGCGACCTGACATCCATGTTAACGATTAATTTAAATTTCAATATAAGGGCATATTTACAATTAGGGGGAAGTTTAAAATACGTTTCTCATAAGAGGGGTATTTTTTTATCACAAAAAAAGTATATATATAATCATATATATTATCAGTACAGAAAATATAAAACCGCCTCCTTTTTACCATATATATAGAGGCGCCGACTCGTCTTAGTTGCCTCCAACAATGTTGCCACTTTTCAGTGATGAAAAAAAAAATTTTCCGCTCTTTCACGTGGTGCTATTAGTTTTTCGAATTTTTTTTTTTTGAGATGTAATGGAAAAACCAAATTTTCGATTTTATTTTATTTTCGAAATTGTAAATTTACCATATACTTTAGAGCAGCAAAGATTTTTTATCGTTTTCTACACCCATTCAAGTACTTAAATGGCAAGTTTCATCGATATCACATTTTGTGCGAGGTCAAACTCTCTGACAACTGGGCTATAAGTGAATATTAAGCTAGAACCACGTTATCAAAATTTTTGGGGTGAATCATATATTTTAACCCAATGTTAGCATTATTGCTTAGTGCGCGGTATATAATTAGCAAACGCGAAAGTTCTCTCATTTTATTACTTGCCGCATACACCATACGGTCTCGTTTGTGCTTTTTTAAATATGATTCTCCTATATGAGCAATCAGTAAATCCTTTTCAGCAAGTTTGTGTGATTTAGCAGTAAAACTAATTTTACGTAAAAAAATTCCGTATTTTTCCCAAAGCATGGACCTCGAAAGATTTAAAAATTTAGTAAATTTTCAATGGGCTACAGAAATTGGAAGCCTGGCCTTAAAAGATTTACAAGAAAAATCAGCTACCAAATCCATGTAGCTTCCAATAACGCCCAGTTGTCAGTGTAGAAAACGATAAAAAAATATTTGCAGCTCTCAGGATACCTTGAATGTGTGCACGCCTAAATTTTAGCTTTCTACGACGATTTTTCAAATTTAATACTTGTGTTATCTTAACAAACACATAGCGGGAATATGTGTTTATCGGAGACGAAAGAGGCCTTAAAATGGGGTTATGATGACTTTGACGACTATCAACGTCATTTATTTCTAATTAATTTTCAGTTAAATATTTTGGAGCATTTGCCCAACTATGTGAATATAGTGACAATTCAGAAATTTAGGAAGAAATTAATAACCTAAAAAAATACGTGTCATTGATAAATTTACAAAATATTTTTATGAAATTTTAAAAAGACAAATTTTTATTTAATTTCATTGCTAGTCATGATATTTTATGAAATATGAAATTAAAAATGATCAATCAAATATATTTATTTTTGCTATTATGCTTAATTCCCCCCCCCCCCCCCCCATTATTGTAATTTATAAAACATAATACACACAAAACTGTTTTACATCATAAAGAAAGTGATGCTTCTTATAACGCGATAAAAAAAATATGCAGCTTCCTTATTTTACTAGACTTTTAATAGTAGCAGTTTAAAAGTGTTTTTTTTGTTTTAACCATTTCTAAGTACTTTCCTAGTCTCCTTGTGATTATAATTTAGTATTAATAAAGTTTTTTTTTAAACAGATCGACTTGAAATTTATTGCAAATTGTTAGGAAAGGTGTTTAGTTCAGAAGTAGAAAACTTTCGATAGTGGCGTTTTTTTCATCAAAAAGTGAGGGAAAAAAAGAAAATAAACTTGCGCAAGCGATAAATTATCCTTTATTAATGAATTAATGTTAAATACAATTTTTCGTGAGAATAAACCCATCCCGAGTTATAGGGCGTAAAAATTACGATTTTCACCATAAAAATCGTACATTTCTAGTTTTTTAAATATAACCGAAAATCTGATATTATTACGTAAAAATTTATATGAACTAATTTTATGGCCTTGAGCTAACAATTAAAATAATTTTTCTTATTTTTCTACGATAAATACGAAGGAAGATATGGCAATTGAAAAACGGGTGTTTTAAGAAATTGGATCGTTCTAGCGCAGGGGTTCTCAAACTGTGGTACATGTACCACTGGTGGTACATTACAATGTTTTAGTGGTACAATTTAACATTTAACATTTTGTTTTCAGAAACACATATATTTTTCTTCAAGTTTTTGACTTTAACGGCTCTAGCTTTAATATTGAAATGACGACTTTTCCAAAAACTTCGAATAATTTCGCGACACATTGATTTTTAACGGCGAAATGCTTTTATAGTGGTACATATGTTTTTGTTTCATATTTATGTGATACAAAATTTGAAAAGTTTGAGAAACGCTGTTCTAGCGTAAATATCTGAAAAAATATGACTTCCACAAAAAACATCTTAATGAGAGAACAACATTGGGAACATTTTAAGACCATCCAAAACCGTTTAACATAAGCAGAAAAAAAGTTATGGACAAAATAATTTTTTTTCAATTTTTTTACGCTATTTTTTTATCGCCATCTAGACTGTGGTATTTGACAAAAAAATCCTTTTGCAGAAAGTCGTAACATGTTTTTACAATTTTTACAATTAGTAATTTTTAGCCCTATGGATAATTATTTTTTAAGTTTTAGTCTGTTAAAGTTGAGCTAAATTTTTGTTTTTTATGACATTTTCAATTTTTGGTCAATACCGTGAAAAGTATTGATTTTTGAAAAAAAAATTAAAGAGACAAGGCTTTGAGCAAATGTTCTTCCGAATAATTACCATTTTTTTTATCTTTGCGTTTATAACCGTTAATGTCATTTTTTCGGGTCAAATATTGAAAAAACGGTAATTCCAATGAAAAAGTTTGTTATAACATGATATTTCGGCGATATCCTAAGCTTTAAAATGGTTTATTCTACATTATTTAATATTATCAGCCAAAAAAAGTTACGGGCAAAAAATACATTTTTTTTAGAAATATACGAATATTGTGGTGAATATCGTATTTTTCTGCGCACTATAACTCGGGAGGGAACTTTAATTCATTAAAAAAGGTAATTTATCAATCTTTTTTTTCACACCCCCACCTGCCACCACTCAAAACGCAACTAACGAAAGTTTTCTACTTCTGGACACCTTTACTAGCAATTTGCAAAAAAATTTAAGCCGATCTGATCAGTTACTAGTTTCTGCTCGATATTACAAAAAAATTTACTAGCTTTCTTGGACTACTTGGTAAGTTTTACCCCACCCTATAAAAAAAAGCTAAATCCGCCCTTGAAGCTAAGGGAGGGGCAAATTAACATGTAAAGATATAATTTTTCGCACGTAGCTCTCTGAGGTTTCTTCGGATCGAAACTACTTCTATATATATAAAATAAAGTACTCGCGAAAACGCTTAAACTGAATTAACCCGTCTAAATCGGTCTAGCGGCTCTTGAGATATTGCGATTTAAAAGTATATGGATTTTCGCCGCGTTTTTCGCATGGAAGAAAGTGACTTCGAGACTTGATTTTTTTTCTCCGATAAATAGTCATGACCCAAGCATTGTGTCCAAATTTCAACCCGCTAGTTTAATTTGGGGGGGAGAGGGGGGGGCAAACACTGATAAATTTTTGACTCGAGGTAACTTTTTTGTTTCTTGACCAATCCGTTTCATCAAAATGGCAAACTCTTTCATGAGGACACTGCTACAGGATGTATTAAGGAGATGATGGTTTTCGCGAAAACGAACAAATGGCGACCGAATTTCGTATTTTTTTTTTCACACCCCCCACCTGCCACCACTCAAAACGCAACTAACGAAAGTTTTCTACTTCTGGACACCTTTACTAGCAATTTGCAAAAAAATTTAAGTCGATCTGATCAGTTACTAGTTTCTGCTCGATATTACAAAAAAATTTACTAGCTTTCTTGGACTACTTGGTAAGTTTTACCCCCCCCCCCCCCCCCCCCATAAAAAAAGATAAATCCGCCCTTGTGAGTTGTAATGCTCTCACAAAACGAGAAATTTTTGAAATGGCACTGTCCTAGAGTGAAGAAGAACCTGTAGGCCCCCAAAGAAAATTTTATCACATTGCTGCGTATGAATTGGCTTGGAGAGGTGGAGAAGCAGCAAATTGTAAGGTATTCTATTTTAAAATCGAAACAGACAACCGTGGAAGAGAGACCGGAAGAGTTGAATATAACCCAGTGTTTTCGAAGACAGCACAAGGGGGAAATCAGAAGTTGGCCGACAGTAAATAGTTGGTAGCAAACATTGCAGAAGATTGTGTTTGTCCAGTAAGATTGTTTAAACAAATTATGGGAAGACGGGGAAATCATATCACATGTGAAAAGTTTTTTTTAACTCCAAATCCTTTCTGGCAAAAAACAAATTCGAAAGAATGGTATAAAAATTCTCCTATTGGGATAAAAGAAATATCTAAATGGACCAAATCTTCGGCAAAAAATATTGGACTTCATAGATATTAAGCGGGTGAAAATTACGAACCATTCTAATCGAGCTGCCGCCGTAACTGAATTGTCCAGGAGTGGTATAGGTGAACAAAAACTTGTGAAAATTACGGGACATCGTCATTAAAACCGTACCTTCAGTTAGATGAAGAACATCATAGAGAAATGATTGGTTCCATTCGTACTACCATCCAGAAAACAGTTACTACCACCGCTCAAAATACTAGCATGCAGCAAAATATTAACAAAAGACACGAAAGTTGTGTTTTTAACAATTGTACTTTTCCGTTAAATTAAATAAACCAATTTACATCTCATTTTTTAATTTATTGATTTACATATTCATTACACTCTAGCTTTTTTTTTTGAGTCACAGTAAACTTGACATTTATAATTCGAATTTTGTTGCCATTACGTAATTCAACTCAAAAAACAGCCAGAAACAATTACTCGTCCTACGGACTCGTAATTTTTTCAGAGGCAGTTTTTATCGTTAAATTGCCAAGCAACAAAATTCTTATTGATACATGATACTTCGACAAAAAAAGCTCTCGTGTGAAAAGTGAAAAAATTACAGCTTATTTAAAACACAAAAAAGGACGTTTTCACCAAGTTTTATAAAAAAAATAGTTTTGCGGGATATAAAAATTAAAAAAGAAAAAACGGTTTGTAGCGAATTTTTCGATAATTTTTAGGTTATGTTGAAAAATAATACAAAAGTTTTAATTTTTAATTATCAAAAACTTTTACATTAAAAGTTTTTTTGATAGGATTCTTATTTCAGCCACAAATCGTAAAAAACCCTCAACATTCAACTTACCCTAAATTTTTCGACCATCCACATACTGCTAATTTTTTTTTTGTTTCATAAATGATTGCCCCTGGTCTATACAGGGTGTTTCATAGTTAAACCGACATACGTTAACTGTAAATAAAGGGTACTTAGGTGATTCCAAATAACCTTGGTTAATGGGTCTAACGCCTTTAATAACCGAGATACGGGGTGTTTCATCCATTTCGGCCAATATTTTGATAAGCCGTAACTTTAGAACCACCCTGTAGATTTCTCTCATACTTGGTACAGGTATAGTGTGTTAATAGCCGAATCCTATAGTGTAAGAACTACAATTAAAATCCAGATCCGGATTAAGAAGAATTTGCAAAATTTGAAAATCCCCAAAACAACACCCTGTATATCAGATTTTTTAAAATTGAGATGGATATTTGAAAAGAACGAAAAAAAATGAGTTAAAGTGAAAATTTTTTTTAAGTGCACATCCCATTCTACTACTGGAGTTTTAACGTCAAATTACATCAAATGCATTTTTTTCATTTTCACAAGCAGTAACTTTCGAAATACCTGATAGATTTCTTTCATATTTGGTACAGGTATCATATTTTAGTAGCCAAATCGTATAATGTAAGGACTATACTACAGTTACAATCCAGATACGGATTAAGAAAAATTTGTAAAATTTGAAAATCCTCAACGCAACACGCTGTACAGGGTGTCCCAAATTGGTGTGTTTTGCAGGGTATCTCGTAAACTAGAAGAGATAGAAGAAAAGCAGTTAAGATGTTATGACTTCTTTTTTTCTTTAGTAACGATATCCTAATTAAATCTTTAGTAACTCCCTGCAGTTGGAAGATACAGGGCGATTATTGAAAACTATAAAACGTTAAAAAAACTTTTGATAGATATAATATTAAAGAGTTCAGTGGCGCACAGATTATTTTTTTAGGGGGCTCACTAAGGAAATATAATGCAAACTTATGTTTTTTTAAATGGGACACCCTGTATATTTTGACGTTTTTCGTTTCCTTTTTTAATTCTCATTCACCTGATATCATATATTATATATATATATATATATATATATATATATATATATATATATATATATATATATATATATATATATATTAAGTAGAAAAAATTCGTGGGAATCAGTCAATATAAAATAAATTAGTTTGATTTCTTCGTTTTGGTCAAGCTTTCGAAAACGTTTATTTTCTTTTTCAAGACTAATACATAAAATACGGAAAAAATTAAATACAAAAAGAAACATCGGTGTTAAAATATTTTAAAATGACAAAATGACAGTTTCCAAAAACTTCAGAATACAATTGTAACATACAGAGTGTGATATATAAAAAAAAAAAAATAATAAATATCAATTCAAGGAGGACGAGTTGAGAAATTTTCTTTATGTTTTTTTAATAGAAATGTGTATATTGTACTCAGGTCATTGATGTCTGTTCTTTTATTCATTGAATTTTGATTGTTATTTATATGAACCATTTCAAGAAAGAGACGCTTATTGAGATTTCGTTCATTATCGAGAATTTTGACATTATTATAGTCAATCACATGATCTTTATCTATTACATGTTCAGCAAGGCGACAAGATCTCACATTCCTTCTGCAGTCACTTTTGTGAGAAGTTATTCTATCTTTAAGCATCCTACTTGTTTGAAGTATACATTGGTCAAACCAAATATGAAAGAAATCTACCAGGTATTTCGAAAGTTACTGCTTGTGAAAATGAAAAAAATGCATTTGATGTAATTTGACGTTAAAACTTCAGTAGTAGAATGGGATGTGCACTTAAACAAATTTTTCACTTAAACTCATTTTTTTTCGTTCTTTTCAAATATCCATCCCAATTTTAAAAAATCTGATATACAGGGTGTTGTTTTGGGGATTTTCAAATTTTGCAAATTCTTCTTAATCCGGATCTGGATTTTAATTGTAGTTCTTACAATACAGGATTGGGCTATTAACACACTATACCTGTACCAAGTATGAGAGAAATCTACAGGGTGGTTCTAAAGTTACGGCTTATCAAAATATTGGCCGAAATGGATGAAACACCCCGTATCTCGGTTATTAAAGGCGTTAGACCTATTAACTAAGGCTATTTGGAATCACCTAAGTACCCTCTATTTACAGTTAACGTATGTCGGTTTAACTATGAAACACCCTGTATAGTATTTCGAGTTATTAAAATTTGAAATAAAATGTCTCTGAAAAAATTGTGAATAAATTGAATCAGATTTTTGGTCAGATTTCAGCTTCCGTAAACACAATCGAAATTTCGTGTAAATGCAACATGGAAATTGCAACGTAAATATTTAAATTTGTATTCTATTTATTCCGTTGCCACTTACCATTCGAGTTTATTTACCTTTTATTTTATTTATGACGTTCGATCGAGAAGTGAATATTTTATACAGACGTTTCGCCATTACCAGGAATCTTTACCACTAAATTATTTTTTTTAAATGGTATGGTCTGATAAAAATACTGTTTATATTATGATTCCATGCGACCTTTTTCAATCTTTTAATGGGTTTTAATGACATTCTTCGTTAATTTGACGGACATTCTAAATTACCTAATTAAAATTCTAATTACATCCTTCGTCTAGAAAGAAAATAATTTTCACAGTTTTGCTACGCTCAAATAAGTACTAGAATAACATTAAAATAACGTCTCGCGGCCACAAATATTTCTATGGTTTTTATTTGACTGTGTATGGAATAGCAAAAAAACACAAAATGCCAAATCAGGCGAATAAGATGAATGAGGCAATAATTTAAAGTCTCTTGTGGTCTAGCAGAAATTTGAGAAGCATATTTAGTTATAGACTTTTGGTTTTCTAGCGAAAGAGTATCGAACATGTCTACTTTTAGAGAAAAAGAAGCAACTATGTTTGAGATTTTCTCACTTTTGTTGGTAGAAGCTCATTTTGAAGCACCACACTATATATGTTTCTGGACATTGGCGTAGCAAGGGGGGTCGAAATTTCTATAAGTTTGTAAGAAAATGTATTAACTATATAAATTATAATTATTTTGTCTTTAAACCAGCGATTATTAAGTTACATTCAGATGATTTCCAAACAATAAACACGCAGTGAATGGGATATTTGGACAGTGAAATGACAAAAAGTAGATTCTTGTCTTCCTGATTAATAGGCCTAGCTTTGATATCAGTGTATTGGAATATTAGACCACAGAACACATAGAACTAGAAGGCTAAAATAGGTGGAAGAAATTAATATTATTCGTAACCACATGTATAGACGGGACATCTTTGATCATGCGCAGATCATCAACAACATTGCCAGTTGTTCATGTACTTGTACGAAAATATAAGATAATGTCAATTTGATTTACATATATTACATTATAATCCCATAAAAGAGCCCGAACTCATCATTTTACGATTATTTAGGATCATTAAATTCTTTTTTCATATGTATTCAGAAGAAAATATACATGTTTGAGCATAAAACAACTGCTGGCATCATAATAAAGAATTAGCGTTTCCCACAACTCATTTGGCAACTCTGTTATTTAACATCAACACCTTTGACTTAGTCTGACGAAATTTTTGATCAGAGCCGGTCTTAGGTGTGTTGTTGTTGTTGAATTGTGTTCTTGCTTCAGTGTTTTATTAATTCCGCATTATGTATTAGGTATATACTTTTTGTGTTGTTTTCATTCTGTTATCGTGTAGTATTTAAGAGACCTCACTAGTTTTTAGTATAGTTAGAGTTATTTGACTGTGTTTTCAAGATGTCTAAGTGCATGGTGCTTTCCTGTAAAAACAAAGGACACATTCCAGAAATATCTTACTTCAATTTCTCACTACATTTTCTAACTTGACAGAAAATGTTGTTGCATAAATTGCAGGTTTTGTTGTGAAGAACATAAAAAAAATAATCAATTGTAATGTGTGCCTTTCTGAAATGGAAGAAGAGAGAAAAGGAAGTGTAGATCTTGATTACTTCAAATTATTGCATAGAAAACACAAAGCCTCTTTTTCTGGATTAATCAAGCCTTCTGCAGATGTTGTATGTTCACAGAGAGAAAAATTAAGCAAATAATGGGTCTGACGAACAACTTAATGCCAAAAGAAAAAAAATTTATGGATGTTTTTGTGACAAATATATCAAAAACTCTATTTGAAGATAGGAAATTGTTTTCTTCATTAGAGAACCATGTTTTTGACATTTCAATGTACGAAATGAACCATAAAATGAAATCAATCAAATTTATTGTAAAAATTTATAGTAAAATACGTATAGTTTTGCTAGGATGCAAACAGAAAATGTAAGGGGAGAACTGAAAAGGAAGAAATTATCCAAACTGATCCTTTTTTCTCATCTATAATATTTTAAACAATAAATTATGTTAAATGATTTTTTTGTGTTATTTATTTATAGTGTGTAACAAAAAGTATGCAACAAATGGAAAACTTGGTGATATACCTTTGACAAGAAAGGATTTACCAGTTTACAGTTATTCAGGCATAATCCCACCGAAATTTCTTTAGAAAGTACGGTGAAAATCTATATTTCAGTGGCCATGAATTCCACTTAAAACACCCCTGTCATGGCAGCGGTTTCACTGCGCATGCTCATAGTTGTCTCTTGTGCTACACTAGGGATCGTTTCAGCAAAACAGTATTGGCCTTCTAGTTATATGAGTTCTGTGTATTAGACCAGTGCAGATAGCTTTGAAAATGGTAAAAAGTGAAATAAAATAATAGTAGGATGAAACCCATTGGAAAAGGAAGAGAATATAACAAACGTGAAAGGAAAAATAATTTACAGGCGCTCTGGGGTCGGGAAGTGAAAGGGGGGAGTTTTTAACGGCGATGTCGAAATGCCTCCGATTTTTTCAGGTAAATCTTTTCAAGCATACATTCCCTCCCGGGTACAATCGAAATGCCTCCGTTTCGTTAATCATTTATGGTGATATTTTGTCTGCTTAATCTCTGTATAATGACACAATGTTGCCAAATTATAATTTAAATAGGTATGTATCTATTTTTTATTTTTCTAATTTTTATGCACTGGTACATAAAATATGTTAACAAGAATATTTCACAGTACGACATTTTTTCAATTTTATAAAACCACGGATGGAATTGACAAGAGGCGAAAAATGTTTATTATTAATATTACGACAAAAACTTATTTTTTTATAAAAAATTTGTTTATTTTTAAAATGAGATTAACATTCAAAAATTTTAGATTTAATGTACAAGATGATAATAAATTAAGAAAACGTGGAAATATCTCAAGAGAGAAGTACCATTCTTTATTATTTTACACATTTTTTTTAGAAAGGAAAGTTGTTTATAATTAAAAACAAATTTTCAAATTCCAATTTTTACCTGACTTAATCTAATAATCAGATTTCATTTTACTTTAAATTTGGTGTAATTCTAGTCTAAATACTCCAATATTCTTAACCTCACACGTTTCTAATCTCTTCTTAATGGATTTCTTAAGGTTTTGCTGATTTGCACTAGTATAAGGATCAAATAAATCTGTTTACAATGATTCCATGAATAGGTAGTTACCTACTAAATGTATTGATTGATTGTTAATAATTTATTTTGTATAATGATGATGACTTAAATGTTGTATAAATACTTGTAAGTTTATTAGTTCTTGTATCTTGTATTGTATATTTGTCGATTTCAAGATCAAATTGTGTTTAAATCATAATATCCGAAATTATGGAATCAACGATGTGTTCCAGTCAAAGAGGGAAAATATATTAAAAATAAACTTTGTAAATGAGAGAATGTTAGAATTAAGAGAAGGTAAAATAAATAAATTGGAATTTGTCAAACTAATATCGTATAAATTTAAGAAAAACATTTTGTAATTTTATATTTCTATATTTTGTTTCTTCTGGTGATTTTTTTAATAAATGTATAAAATACTTATTGTCTTTATATTTTTTTGTCAAATTATTAATAACAAAAAATAATGGTTATTATTGGGTTATCTATAAAACTATATTATATTATATTCATAATATTTAATTCATAAAAGATGAAAATAAAATAAATTAAATAAAAAGCCAAAAATATACAAAGGAACGAAAATCCGGCAACGTCTCAACTTCATATAAAGATTAGAAGCAGGTAATGTATTTAGAGCTTAGGAGGGAATTCGTATGTGACCTTTTTAGCGAGAGGTAAGAAACCCTTCTTCGGGAGGGATTTCGGATGCGGCCATTTTTAAGGGTAGAAAACTGTTTATCTCGATTTCCGGCAAAACTACAAGTCCTATGGAAAAAAGTTAAATGGCAAAGTTGTAGGTAATAAAAAGATCTACAACTTTTGTATTTACACTTTTTTCACATAACCTCAAAATTTATGTGAAAAATTCAAATAACCAAGTTTTTGGTTTTTTATTTTTATCTTTTACAAAAAAAAATTTTTTTTCACGAAATTTGGTGTAAACTTACCTGTTTATGTCCCAAACACTCTATAATTTTTTTATTTTAAAATATATATTTTTTAACCTTATTTTGACTTAATATCAAAAAAGCAGTCTAATTTTCAATCGAAAATTCTCACGTCAAAATATCTGCTTTTTTAAAAAACTCGGTGGGCTTTTTGTTCGTTGAAATCTCTACTTTTTGATGGTGTAAAAAAAAATATACATTACTATGGTAAATGTTCTCAAAAAATGCAAATAAGAAACGAAGAAAACTCCGAATTTCTTTTCTTTAAATCATCATGTACAATTTTGAGCTATTTATTTAAATTTATACTTTAATTACTCGAAAAACGTAACATTGATAAACAAAAGAGTAATTAAAGTATAAATTTAAATAAATAGCTCAAAATTGTACATGATGATTTAAAAAAAGAAATTCGGAGTTTTCTTCGTTCCTTATTTGCATTTTTTGAGAACATTTACCATAGTAATGTATATTTTTTTACACCATCAAAAAGTAGAGATTTCAACGAACAAAAAGCCCACCGAGTTTTTTAAAAAAGCAGATATTTTGACGTGAAAATTTTCGATTGAAAATTAGACTGCTTTTTCGATATTAAGTCAAAATAAGGTTAAAAAAATAAATATTTTAAAACAAAAAAAAATTACAGAGTGTTTGGGACATAAAAAGATAAGTTTACACCAAATTTCGTGAAAAAATTTTTTTTTGTAAAAGATAAAAATAAAAAACCAAAAACTTGGTTATTTGAATTTTTCACATAAATTTTGAGGTTATGTGAAAAAAGTGTAAATACAAAAGTTGTAGATCTTTTTATTACCTACAACTTTGCCATTTAACTTTTTTCCATAGGACTTGTAGTTTTGCCGGAAATCGAGATAAACAGTTTTCTACCCTTAAAAACTCCCCCATTTCACTTCCCGAGCCCAGAGCGCCTGTAAATTATTTTTCCTATCATTTTTGTCATATTCTCTTCCTTTTCCAATGAGTTTCATCCTGCTATTATTTTATTTGGTTTCAAAAATTATCTGCAATGGTCTATATAGTTGTCGAATTTTACAACAAACAAACACAGAACTGTCTTTGAATAATGCTCATTCAAAGCTCAATCTTATATTAATAATTAATTGTGTTTTAATGTTATATTAATAATTAACAAATTGTTGTTAAACAAAATAATGTATTTAAATAGCCGATATTGTATACAGGGTGACCCAGGTAAACCGTCAAACGTTCAGGATCGGTTTGTCAGGAAAAAATAAGATTTTTATTTTCAATAAACATGTGTCTTAACGTTGTTCGTTTTCAAGAAACCGGGTGTCAAAGTTTTTGAATAAAATCAGGTTGATTTTGATATACCTAACTTGGCATGCTCCTTTTGATGTAATAAGAGAGAAATTTAGATAGTTTTTTCTGTTACATGCACAGATTTTAAATTTTTTTCTCAAAAACGAAGCGAGATACGAATAAAATTGAAGACGCGAAAAATCTGTGTTTTCACACAAAAAAAAACGAATCCCGGGAATTTCCGGTTAAATGAATTCCTGTTGTTTAGCCCCCCCCCCACTTTTAAACATTTCAGACTAGGAGTTATGTAAAAATTATTTGTACAGGGTGGCCAACTAAGAATGCGAGGTACTGTATCTGGGAAACTATCCATCGTAGAGGCTTGCGACGAAAAAAGTTTAAGGGATTTCCGTATAAAATTTTCTTTGACTTTAGCTGCTTTTTCATGAAAAAAAAATTATACCAATGCATTTAATTTTTTTGAGAAATTAACCATTTCTGTCGGAATGTCGAAAAAAGCACTCTAGCGGCGACATTTGAAACTAACAAAACTTCAAATATTATAACATTTGTAGCCCACGAATAGCTCTTTTCAACTAGCCTAAGTTTGTTAAAATCGGCTCAGCCGTTTCGAATATACAGAGTGTTTTTTACTGAAACCTTTAAATAGCACCCACCACTTTATTTTTATAGATACAGCAAAAATTGTCGAACAAAAAAGGTTCAGATTATATTCTACTTTAAAGATCAGGTACTTTTTTGTTAGGTTAATATAGCGGAATTCACAGAAACATCACTTTTTTAGATTCAAGATTGCAGTTACGCCCCCTAACGGTCATTTCAGAAACTTGAAAATAGTTTCCATTCTTAGTTGGCCACCCTTTATACCATTTGGGTCCGATCGTCTTAGATGGGGTCGACGGGGAAGAGAGACTATACACCATGAGTATATAAAATAGTCCGAAGCAAGAATCAGTCTGAAGGTGAAAATGGTTACAGCGTTGCCGAACATTATATTTGAATTTCTCAACTTTTTATGCATATCTCATAACCCGTAATTCCAAAATGTATGTCGATTTCAAGTTTTGTTTTCGGAAACTCGAAGTGACATTTATTTGATAATCCCCTGATTCCGTGTGAAATATTAAAAACGGCAACAATGAAATGAGCATTTCATAGCACACAACGTCAGCATCACCCCTCCAAGTCGCATATTTGAATTTCCATGAAATTTCATGCATTTCAAATAGAGTTTTTCAAAATATTACAGAATAATTTGTAATAAAAATTATGCAATTATGCATTTAGTGATATTTTAATTATTTGCGAAATATTTGTAGGCAACTGCGAAATACAAATTTCCACCGTATTTTGGTAACAAGTAATTGTCATTTCGAATGTAATATTGATTAAGCAACTATTTTGCCGTTGTTGCTGATGTGACGAACGCTTTACCCACTGTTTAATTTTCAAAACAAATTAAACATATAAACTCAAATCAACAACATCGCATCTGTTTAATTTTCAAACCAAAGGAAACACAAACCCGTTCAACCTGACAACAGCGCTGAGACAGGAAGTCTCAACGAATATTTTTTTTCATTACGCTAGATTCGTCACGTCCACCCAAAACTCATAACGACGTAATTAAATTAATCCTTGTCTTCTCAAGCGGGAGAGAAAGAGACAGACATAAAAAACTTACATATCTAACAAATCGATTCGCCCACTAGATAACGAATATTTCTTTCTAGAACAAACGGACGGGGGGGAAGAAACTTTGAAAAGATACAAACTTCGCAAACTTTTAAATCAGTGCCTTGTCAACACTCATACATACAACACCTCGCTCCTTAGTGCAGCAAACTTCGTTTTCACTGTGGTACTTAGCTGCGAATCAGGCGGTCCACTTTATTATTTATTTTAAATCTAAACTCAGTGCTCCTTAGTGCAGCAAAAATCAGTGCTCATTTATCACTCTTACATAAAACAACTAAAAAATATTTTCTGAATGATGTGATCATTTTTAATTCTTTACCAATATGTGTTAGTGTTTGTTAAACACATATGTTAACTAATAATTTGTCGTTGATTACTTATTAAAGTAATGTAATGCTCAGTCGTTTGTGACTCATTTTACTTAAAATTTTAAATAAACCGTTAAATAAAAAGTGTTCGTTGTTTTTGTCAATTGAGTTGGGAAGATAAAAATACTACAGCAAATATACAGTCCATTTAGAAGATACGATGCAGTTTAAAAAGGCTATGTGCTTATCTCGGTAGTCCTGGTAAACTGGCACAACATAGGGTTGGTTCCAGAAACCTCAACACCCACTCACAAAATATTTCAAGAATTTCACGTGCTTTCGCTAGACATGTAAGGAATTTAGTTCAGACCGCAAGGGACAGTCGCTGACAATTAAAATTTTTTGTACGACCATTTTATTACCTAAGGTTGTGAAATAAATCACTCTTGTTCCCAAGAACAAAGACATTAAATGTCCTATACTGCACCAGCGTCTGGACTTCAACGACTACTCCTTGGGCTATATGCCACCCCAGGTATTGAATTACGAAAGTCCAGACGTGGTTTGGCGCTCGACCAAGTCGGGGCTTTAAACCAGAAACTTTGTGGAACAAGTGTGATTTATTTCACAACCTTAGGTAGTTTTGGTACGCCCATGGTCCTTTTTTGGTATTTTTATGGTTACAAAAAATTCCACCGTCGTTAGACCATTTTATAATACGCTAATTAAAAGATTAAAATCTGTATCATAATGAGCTTAGGATACAGATTTTCATTTTCATTTTCTTCAGTCAATAAAATCGAATTATTTTGTACTAAAAATATTAATTTAGCGAAGTAGGTGGGTATCGTACATACTACAATAGTTATGTTATTTTAAACTGTTTAAAAGTTAATAATACCTCTAACTACATTTTGATCAAATTATTATAGAAATAATGAGCGATAACGAAGAGTTTTCACTAACACCTCCAGAAATTTGAGAACAAATGATCGTTGCATAATACACCATTTGCACGACGTAATGCTTATTTTATTAGAAGCTCTGTGAGTCTACATGATTTGGAAACAAATGAATTTCATACTGTCAAGGTACCAGTTTCAAGTGCTTTCAACAGTCGCGATAACATTATTATTAAAATTTATAAAATAATCTTTTATTCGATGTGTTTGTTTATACTTTACTTTATGTAATAGAAAGCAGTCGTAGAAAAAGTATAGTGTGCAACTCGTACGAAATAGCTATTTTGCACTTTCATACTCGTGCAAAATATGCTTCATTTCGTGCTCGTTGCATAATATACTATTTTGATGTTGCTTGATTGTTGTTTGTTACGAAATAAAATATATATTTATCTTTTTTTTAATTACCCCGCTAGATTAGTTGGCTGGAAACGCCCCTGGCTATCAGTTTGGCATTATTAATTTTTACAATTATTAAAGTTAAGTTAACCTCAAATATGAAAATTTTGGTTAAGATTGACGGAGTAGTTTTTTTTCTTTAATTGTTTCTTTTGTAATGTTCATTTAGTTATCACAACTCAGTATAACGTAACTAAGATACAGGGTGTTTCCAAATGACACTTAGAACGTCTGGCTGTAGATACCTCTCGTAAAATTGGACAAAATGATATAAGGAATGAGGGGTCCAACTCGATTACTTTTCGAAATACAGGGCGTTAAAGTTAAAAAAAAATGTTTTTATAAAAATTTTAAAACGGATTAATATATTAATTTGAAATTTAGCAGGTCGTTTTTAAATGTAAAAAGACATATTTCAGTAAAAAATCATGTTTCATATCTAGATCCAGTGGCGTGCAGTTAGAAGAGTATATCCTCTTTTCTACGCCCATGGTATTTGAAGCTATTTTTATTTTTTTTGTATTACTTAACAGTTTTCAAGTAAAAAACGAATAACCTTTACATACCGAAAATCTTGTGGTTTTTAAGATATTTAATGTTTTTATGAAGTCTGTAAGAACTTTTATTAACGAAATAACCAACAATATTTTTCTTGGATTTCTTTAATAATTTTTGTCTTATTTTTTAATAACCACTAGATACTAGACATTGTACAAAAGTCTAGTGGTTATAAAAAATTAAGAAAAAATTATTAAAGAAATCCAAGAAAAATATTGTTGGTTATTTCATTAATAAAAGATCTTACAGAATTCATAAAAACATTAAATATCTTAAAAACCACAAGATTTTCGGTATGTAAAGGTTATTCGTTTTTTACTTGAAAACTGTTAAGCAATTCAAAAAAAAATAACAATAGCTTCAAATACCATGGGCGTAGAAAATGGTTGGGAAAAGGGGATGTACTCTTCTAACTGCACGCCACTGGATCTAGATATGAAACATGATTTTTTACTAAAATATGTATTTTTACATTTAAAAACGACCTGCTAAATTTTAAATTAATATATTAATCCGTTTTAAAGTTTTTAAATAAAAACATTTATTTTTTTTTAACTTTAACGCCCTGTATTTCGAAAAGTATACATGCAGAATAGTATATTCTGTAACAAGGTAGGAATGAGAATTCGACACGAGTGGAGGAACCACGAGTGTCGAATTTTCATTCCAACAGAGTAACAGACTGTACTTTCTCTACGGCCACAGAAAGTAGGAATTAAATATAGTAAAATGAAACCTCAATCTCTCAACATTGTGTAGCATTTTTATACTCAAGCTTGGATTTTTGCGGTAGCAAATTCTGAGTTATGTTATCGGCATATTTTTTTATTTCTGGAGGAGTATTTTCAAATTCTACATCTGAATCATTTGATTTTCTTCTCCTTTTAAAAATTAAAAGTGTTTACAAACCAATATTAAGACCACGTCAACTAATACTGACAGTTAATTTGACATTCACGGCAAACCTTATTTTTTTAAACAATTACGGAATGAAGATTCTGTCTCTAGTGATTGAATGAAATACGTATAAAATACGTAAGAGACAAGTGTTTCAGAATTTTCTTTCAATCTTAAGAGCGAGAATGTTTCTTTTCTGTTATTATAAGTGGTTTCAGAATAATTACATTCAGTAGTGGCCGTGGGGAAAAAATGTTATTGTGAAATATGTGGTAAATCAATCAATCGAGCTTCACAATTTATGTTAACTTGACATGTAAACCGATTTGTATATTCAACTTGTTGATATCGGGTGTAAAAAGACTAGGTCCCAGAACTGATCACTGGAGCACTCCAATATCACAAAATGTTTGATTGTATTAATACATATTACAAGGTAGATTTCAATGCACAAATTTAGTACACTTGATAAAGAGTTTTATTGTTATTTGCGATTAAAAACAGGTTATCAATCCCTAAAAATAAGAAAAATTTCCTTAAAAAATACCGAGGAATGTTTTAAATTTCAATGCAAAAAGCTTCGAAAATATTTAGGAAATTTAATAACCAGTGCATCTATACAACTTATAGATATTTCAAAGTAAAAAAAGAACCGGTAAATGTGAAAAAAATATAATCTTCCTATGAATTTTCTACTAATCTGTTTCTACTATAATCTGTTAGGAAATAAACTAGTATCGGGATCACCAAATTTGTAGAAATGGGTAAATGAAATGTCCAACCAAATTTTTACACCATCTCAGTTTTGTAAAGATTAAGTTAACGAGACTTACCCAAAAAATAGGTACGTTCAGTACCTAGAAAAAGTTTACTGTCAATCCACAAAAGTTTTCAATGAAAACACTATGAACTCACTTCAAATCAAACATAAGTAACCGGCTGATTTTTTTGTAACTTAAAAATGGTGGATTAGTCAATAAAAACTCTTAATTAAACAATGTGCCAATTATTTAACTTCGATTCGTTTGTTGTTCTCGTACTCTCCCGTGTTTCTGTTTCAAGCGATTCGGTTGGACATGACATGATGGGAAGCGATGTTGCCAGATATCTTATCAAAAAGTCTCAGAATTTCGTTAAAAGGTGTGTGCAAATTCTAACCTGCAAAGTAGAATCTCTCAATTCAAATATCTGGAAAAGTATTACAAATTGAAATCAAAAAATGTGTATACCGGGTTTTGTCAATATGATCTATTTAATGAAAATATTGCCAACTTCCTATTGTTTCAAGTTATGCCGGAAGTATTTACAATTTTGTTATTTTAAATGGAATACCCTGTAAATTAATAAATTTTTAAAACGTCACTATTTCATTATTTTTTAAACAATTTTGTAAGTTCTAATGTTTAGTGGGTATAATTAATTTAATAATAAAAATGATTCTTGGGTCTACTGAACACCATATTATTATTTAAAAATCTGGATCTTTTTGCATTTTTACTAGCATCCGCTCCCAAGAACTACTCTTACCTGGATCTGTTTCGTTTAAACGACACACTAGTGTACAAGAATAAGCTTTCGACATATGTTTCTGTAATATTCGGTGAATAGTATTCTCTTGGAATCTCTCAGAAATATCACTTTTGTTGTGATTTAAATCGTATTTTTTGTTCAAAACTTGTTATCGGTTTTGTTTTTTTGTAATTTTGTTAGAAACACTAAAAATCCAATCAATTTGGCAACGCTGTATATAGAATGTTCGTTCCCTTCAAACTCTTTCAAAATGCATTTCTGACATGCGCATAGCCGTTGCTCATCTGCATTGATTGATTAAATTACATTCAAAAGTTGGGGTAGATATTCTAAATTTAGAACATCATTTAGGAATTTAAATAAAAATTGACATAAGGGATTATTAAATTCCGTTATTTAGAATTTATAAAATAGTTATTTATGTTCCAAGGACGAAAAACTGTCTATTATAGTCGAGTCTGCAAATTGATAGCCGAGGCTAGCAAGCAGGCCAGACAATAGACCGTTTTTCGCCGAGGCGCATATTACTTTTTTTCGTCGAACTCTGCAAAAACGTACTAAATTTCGAAAGAAAAATCGACCATTTTTGAAGGCAAACATTTTTCTTCGTCCGCAAACACTTTTCGTCTGCTGTGGTCACTACCCAGGCAGCAGAGTGACGTCAATTCTCGTCGAATCGACGTGGATAATAGGTGACATTTGGTCGTCGTCAAGAATCGACGAATAATTCACGTCATTTTGACGTGTTTCGAACACGTATTTGATAAACGTCATTCTACGTCATTCCTATAGGATACGACACAGTGTGCTCGCTGTGGTCACTAGGATACGGCACGGTGCGAGTCATTTGAGGACGAAAAGTACTTTTGCCTTAAAAAATAGTTGACTTTTCATTCGGAAATTATACCTACGTAAAATGTCATTTTTTGTAGAGGTCGACGAAAAAGAAAATTTTCACTTATAGTATCATCACAAGAGCTTAAATTATTTCCAGAAATTTTCTTGAGGGCACAAATATTTTGAAAATTTCCTAAAATATTCGTGCCCGAAAGAAAATTTCCTAAAATATTCGTGCCCGAAAGAAAATTTCCAGGAATAATTTAAGCTTGTGTGGTATTCGGTAAGAAAATTTCACACCATAATTAATCCAACCTGGTATATCTACATTATTTAATGGTTGTAGATCATATGTTTACCTTTTGAACTGTCAAAAAATTTCCACTTAAATATCGTGGCGTCTCGAAAAAATTTCCGGGAATCGTATTGGTTGAAAAGTAGAGGTGTGAAATTTTCAGGATTAAATTAAGAATCATTTTAACTCTTGTAAATTTATACGTATATTTAAAAAAAATAACTGAGTACATTTTTACAGATAATTTTTTTAAGTATACAACCTGTCTATTATATATTTTAAATTCATTTTGGAAAAGTTGGCATTAGGTTAAAACTATTTGTTATATACTAAATATTTAGGTTTTTTCAGCATATCTAATAAAATCTAAAATTAAATCAAAACTAACTTTTTGGCTACTACTTAAGGAGAAAAAGTTAAAATGGTACAAAAAGTGTTCCTTTATGCAATATTTACTACTAGCATCTGTTATGTTGGTTGCCTAATTTGCCTAACTCACCGGCATCGACCAAAGAGCTTGAAATATATAGAGGTAGCGTGAGAGAGATGGACTTATGGGAAGCATGTATAAAGCTAGCAATATGAACGACGATGATTCCGTATTGTTTTGACTAGGGACGGCTCACAGTAGCGTCGGAATCCCATTGGCGTAGTTATCATTTTTTTATATGTGAATTTAAATTAATTATATTTGAATACTGAAATTGAATGCGTGATAAAAGAATAAATTGGAATTTAAAAATATTGTTTTTAGAGGTGTTTTGCATGTGATATTAAATTAAATATATTTTTAATTCTGAAAGTGAAATGCGTGGATATTAAGATCTGATTAGTTTTTGGAAGAAATCAGAATATAGGAAGGGTGTTATTAAGTCTAGGATTATAACATTTTAAATAATACAGAAAAATCAACACAAGATTGTATTATTTTAATAATTTTATTAGATTAATATACCTACATAGTTATAAGCTAAAATACTTTAAAACCTTATTGATTTTATCACTAGTTATTTCTGTGTATATAAAATTTGGATAAATTTGTTAATTTTTAGTTAAACGTCTGTTACAATAGTAAAAGATTATTCCTAAATTACCAATATTTCATAATTTCAAGTAAATGAGGCAAGACCGCTTAGCAGTGGCGGCGCCACGGGGGGGGGGGGGGGGCAAAGGGGGCAGTATGCCCCCCTCGCCCTTTACAAAATGTCGTTTTTAGCGCCCCGTTCGATTTTATAACTAGTGATGTAATTGCTGAATACCACTCTTTTAGTTTATTATTTAGAGAACTTAAAGATAATAATAATAAAATGCCTTTATTTAGTATTGTGATATACAAATACAGTAAACAATTTAAAGAGGCGAAGTCTAGCTTGGCTACTCCACTTAACCCCGTCATACAATATATACAATAAGAAAATTTGGTTTACGCAGAATAAATTTTGTATAAGAAACGATTGGCAATGTCAAAATTACCGAAAAAAAATGTTTGGGCCATTTTTGAGGGAAAAAGTGAGTTTTACAGGATATAAATGGACCTAGAATCTACAAAAAAAAAAATCAAAAAAATTAAAATTTGGTTTACGCAGAATGAATTTTGTATAAGAAACGATTGACGATGCCAAAATTACTGAAAATAAATGTTTGGGCCATTTTTGGGGGGCAAAGGACGTTTTTAGGATATAAATGAACGTAGAATCTACAAAAAAACTCAAGAAAAATTAAAATTTGGTTTACGCAGAATGAATTTTGTATAAGACACGATTGGCAATGTCAAAATGACCGAAAAAAAAATGTTTGTGCCATTTTTGAAGGAAAAAGTGAGTTTTTTAGGATGTAAATGGACCTAGAATCTACAAAAAACATTCTAAAAAATTAAAATTTGGTTTACGCAGAATGAATTTTGTATAAGAAACGATTGGCAATGTCAAAATTACAGAAAAAAAATGTTAAGGCCATTTTTGAAGAAAAAAGTGAGTTTTGTAGAATATAAATAGACTTAGAATCTACAAAAAATTCAAACAAATTAAAATTTGGTTTACGCATAATGAATTTTGTATAAGACACGATTGGCAATGTCAAAATGACCGAAAAAAAAATGTTTGGGCCATTTTTGAAGAAAAAAGTGAGTTTTTTAGGATGTAAATGGACCTAGAATCTACAAAAACATTCTAAAAAATTAAAATTTGGTTTACGCAGAATGAATTTTGTATAAGAAACGATTGGCAATGTCAAAATTACCGAAAAAAATGTTTGGGCCATTTTTGGTCACCAACTTCGATTTTTTAAATGGAACACCCTGTATATTTGATGTTTTTTAGATTCTATGGCTCAAATTACATACGATAGTGTTGCCAAATTTTTTATTTTTCAATAAAATACCTACTTCGTACCATGCCGTCGAATTCCAATCCATTAAGGTTTGATTGGAATTAAAGATAGCCATGGAATAACAATACGTGTTTAATATCACGTCAAAAGTCAAATACCAATTTTACTTGTCATCTCGTTTTGTTAATAATTTTTTTCGAAATGAAAAATAATAATCGTTGTACAAATTCAATAAACGATCATATTTAGGTTTGAACAAAAAGGAAGTGGTACATAATGTATATCGTTGAATTGGTAATTAAATTCTCTATCGAATGACATGATGGCCCTCGGTAGGTACCATTTGAAAAAAACGATTTATTCGTTAAAAATGAATTTAGAAAATTTTAATTCCCGCTGTAGGATTTGTTATTGATCATGTCGATGAAAAGTCTATTAGTATGAATTCTTGATGTCAATTAGAATAGATTTTGACCAGATAAAGGCCTCCTGAGCTAAAAAAAAAATTTGGAAATTTGAATTTTTTATTGAAAAATAAAAAATTTGGCAACACTATCGTATGTAATTTGAGCCATAGAATCTAAAAAACATCAAATATACAGGGTGTTCCATTTAAAAAATCGAAGTTGGTGACATTTCTGGCGAAACCGGAAGTCCGCCATTTTGTTTTTATACGACTGTCAATCCAAAATTGTGTCTCATATCTATGTTCCAAATTTTATTCAAATCGGTTGAAAAATGAACGAGATATAGGCAAGGCCCTAGTCTCATTGTCACCCGGTATATTCTAATATTTAATTTTTTTTATGATAAATACAGTATTACTTTAAATACATATGCCCCCCCGCCCTTCATTTCTAGAACCAACACTGCCGCTTAGGCCTTGGCGTCTAGACGTCCCAGTGTAAATATTTATAGTTCATGATGATCACACTATCTCTTTCTCATACTACCTCTATATATTTCAAGCTCTTTGGCATCGACTCACTGACGGACCTAATAGAGAGTTGAGACCACCGACATAACCTTAAACTAGACGGCTAATGCCATATGATAAAAATTGATCAATTACGAGGATGACTGGTGTCCATAATGCATGCGCATTGTGTTTGTCATATTCACCGACATAACCTTAAAGTCTATGTTCCGACATTGGCGTACCTTAGGTAAAATGATTGGGTCTAGAACGAAAATAAGTGGAATGATGAAAACAATTTAGGATTTAGGTTGGAGTTTTCATTTACTGATTGGAAATATTATTATTTGTGAGAACAGGATGTTTTTTATAAAATAGTATAGTATATGTATAAATAGCTGTATCCTTCGAGTAAGACATATAGTATCCTCAATTTATATCATTGAAATAACTTTTTGAAGCAAAATGCTCTGAACATATTCTTGTTGACGAGTGCGGAAGCGGTTCTAAAGGTCTTCCGATTGCTTTCAACCATTCATTACGTTGGTCCTCAGGTATTCTAAAATATCATTGTGAAGCAAATATACATTTGTTCGCGTAAAATAATTACTTTTTGGTATAATAAATGTGTGTGAATCAAAGTTGTTGAATAGATGCATGGTATATAACAATTTTATTGTGTTTCTTATATTGACTTACCTACGAAACATAACACCTTTGGGATGGTTTGTTGAACGGTTCTTACACCAAAGTACAAAACAGTTCATTTTTATAATAAATTCACTATTTCTCTATCGAATATCGATTAAACACCAAACAGAACAGTGGACGCCTATGAACAGAGAACAATATGTCTCGTCTCCTCGAATCGGCAAAGCTCGAGAACCGAAACCCAGATATTAGACGTACTGGTGTCCATTGCGCATTGCGCAGAGACGTTTTCGGAATGTTCAATTGGATGAGTTTCTTGTGTGGTGGGAATATGGATATTAGCCGTCTAGTTTAAGGTTATGTCGGTGGTTGAGACCATCGAAATAGTTTTTTAAACATTTGGTTTGGAATGGATATTTTTATTTTAATAATAATAAATTTTACATCTTTAACAAAATATATTTTTTTAATCTGTGAGAATATTCTAGAGCATTCCGTGAGTCGGAAAAAACCTCGAAAAACACAAATATTTTAAGCAGCAACCAAACCACCTGCCCCCCCCCGTTTTCTAGGATGCTGAACACGATGGCGGTGGATAAAATTCTTTCCTCCCAAACGGCCAAAAACCACCCACAAAATGGGAGAATCGCGTATTCCGCATATTCCATCGGTAAAATATTCCCTTTTCGAGGATGCTGAATACGATGGCGTTATCTAAAATTAATTTTGACTTGGCCCCCATCCTTCAAATGGCCAAAAACCACCCCCAAAATGGAGGGAATCGTTGGTTCCGCGTCTTCAACCGGCAAAATATATTTTCCCCCGGTTTTCGAGGATGCTGAACGCGATGGCGACTTAGTTCCACCGGCCAAACGGCTAAAAACCATCCTTTACAGGGTGATTTTTTTTGCTGTAAACAAGAAAAATCACGTCATCTCCCGTTTTTAAGGATGCTGAGCACAATGGTGATGTTACATCTGTACACCGACTTGGCCACATCCCCCAAACGCCCAAGAATCACTGGTTTTCTTGTTTACAGCAAAGAAAATGTTTCACTCTGAAGAGGGTGATTTTTGGCGGTTTGGGGGATGGGACTAAGTCGAAAATACTTTTGAATACCGCCATCATGCTCAGAATTCTCGAAACGAGGGGAAAGATATATTTTATCGGTGGAAGAAGCGGAATCCGCGATTCTCCCAATTTGGTGGTTGTTTTTGGCCGTTTGAGGGGTGGGGTCAAGTCGAAAATAATTTTGGATACCGCGATCGCGTCCTCAGTAACGAGGGGGAAGATATATTTTGCCGGTGGTAGACGCGGAATCCACGATTCCCCCATTTTAGGGGTGTTTTTTGGCTGTTTGAGGGGGAGGGGGTGTCAAGTAAAAAATAATTTGAATACTGCGATCGTGTGTGTGTGTGTGTGTGTGTGTGTGTTAATTATTTGTGTGCGTGTGTGTTAATTCTTTGTGTGCGTGCGTGTGTGTGTGTTGATTCTTTGTGTATTGATTCTTTGCGTTTTGATTCTTTCTTTGTGTGTTGATTCTTTGTGTATGTGCGCGTGCTTGTGTAAGTGTGTGTGTGTGTGCGCGAGCGTGCGTGCGGGCGTGTTGATTCTTTGTGTTTAAAAATTTTAAAATTCTGACTTCAGATTTTGATATAGCATCAAAAAGTAAGCTTAGTTGATGTGCCCCTTCGTACCTCTTCGGGAACACCTTCAAAATGGGGTCTAAAATATAAAAATTGTAAAGTTTTTTGTAACTGTTTATCCAAAAAGACATAATCAAAAAACTCCTAAAAAATTAATTAAAACATGGGATAAACTATACAGTGAGGATCATAAGTGTTGCCCCCCCCCCCCATCTAACTTGTTACTGGACTCTTGTTAGGAAAATCGCCTAGACACGTCGACTTTTGATTTCTACAATGTACATTTTTGTATGAATAATTTACCCCTAATTTCATCACTTGCTGGAGAGGAGCAACCCTTTCGAAAAATTTAAATAACATGGGGTGGTGAGTGATAGCTCAATTAAAAGGGGGTTTTATTCTCTATTCAACCGTGTTTGTTTTTTTATTTTTTTACAAATGTTGCCCTTGAAATTCTTCTCTCTTGTGTGAATTAGTGAATGTGTCTTTAGATTCCGCTTCTGTTTAAATGTGAAACTCTCTTAACCTCATTTAAAATTTTTTTTGTAAAATAAAAAATGGTTCAAACAGCTTTATTTGTATGTTTAGGTAATATATGTAGATCTCCCATAGCAGAAGCAGTTTTTCAACATATAGTAAATCAAAAGGGCCTGTCTGAAGAATGGGTAGTTGATAGTGCAGGAATAGGTTCGTGGTTCGCTGGAAAACAGTCTGATCCAAGAGCCAGAGAAATTTTAAAAAATCATAATGTTAATTACAATGGTAGAGCCAGACAGATAAAATTAATAATAACATTAACACAGCAGATTATCCAAAACTAATGGCCCTACTGAAGCTGAAATCGGATGGATTTAGAAGTAAAAAAGCGAAAATCCTTTCTCCAGAACAAATTAATAAGTTTCTTGCCACTTTATGAATAATGACAAAAGAAATGGCCCAACAATTTTTTATCAAAGGTAATACCACGAGTCCTCCAAATTTTATGGATTAAATTTTTGGTTTACATTAAATTTATAGTTTTACATACAGGGTGGCCCAAGGCGATTTTTTGACTGGCTACCCCGCGAAACGGCGCCGTAAATAAAAGCGAAGAAGAAGAATGAAATGAAGTCTTTCTTAATTTAATTAATTTTAAGTTTAGTGTTGAAGTGAGGTATGTAAAAATGTTAAAGGCGATAGATAGAGTAAGCACTATAGTTATATGGTCAGAATATAGTCTGTTTTATAAGGAATTAAAGCATGTAATGAAGTTATTTTTCACAAACTAAATAAGGTGAATAATCTCGGGATTAAATATAAATTTATTTAAAATTAAATAAAACGTTCGATTTTAATTTGGCTCACCGTGTACATACTTTTTATTTCTCTCACCGGGAACTTATTTCTAATTTGTTTGCAAGTAACACCGTTTATGGATTGATTGCGCGTGCGTGAATTAAGTCAAGTAGTAGGAAAATTCCTAGGAAGGAGGAAGGCTTCAGACGGTAGATGAAGAATATTTTAAAATTAAGAATTGATTCTTTTCCTGCGATTCATTCTGAACAGTCGAACCGAAATCTAGTTAGCCGTTTTTCCGCCGTTTAAAAGTATTCCTAGGTATAAAATTCTTAGTATTGTTTTCCGTAATTTTTCATTTGATTTTGCCGTGTTAATAAGATAAATTAGAATCGCGTTAATTTTAATCCGTTTATTTTTAAAAGATAAGACGCCGCGTCGTGTATTGTTTACCTACATTTTTTTTGTACCGTTCCGACTTTCTCTTTTTATATCATTTGCTTTTCGTTCGATTATTTCGCCGGTATTAATTTGAGAATAATTTAGTTATTAGTAAAGAATTCATTTAATTATTACAAAGAGTTATTTAGATTTTAAAAATCAAAATACCGAATTGCGTGAGATTTTTATTTTAGTTCTCGTTTTTATTTCTTGAATAATTTGGCTGAAATAGTTTGATCATTTTTCCGGTTTTATAATTTAGTTTATTTATAATTAAATTTTCATTCTCAGTGGCGTACCTGATTTAATTTAATTTTAAATATCATTATTTTTCCGAATTAGTAAACGAGAATAGTTTATTCATTTTAGGGACCCGTAATTTCATTTTTAATTTTGGTAATTATTTTAATTTCCGAAAAATTAATCTAATTTTGGTTTCTTTCCGTGGCCGAATTTTAGGAGAGTTATTTAAGTTCTCAGTTTAGAATTTTATTTACGATTACATTTCTAATTTTGTAAATTATCTTTTCCGATAGATTAACCGAAATTGATTCATTTATTGATGGTTTTCTTGAGTTAGTTTGTTTTTAATTAAATCTCAGTTAGCTTTGGTTACCTTTTCACGTCCGAAATTTAATAGTAGTTACCGCATTAATTGTTCCGACTGTCGCGTAAGTAATTTAAAAGCATTGGGATCAGATCTTATCTTCGTGGTGGCTTCGGCAAAAACCCCCAGACAATATCTCCCCAATTGCAGAGTTAGTTCGCCGTGAAGTAGTAGCTTTGGGATCAGATCTTATCTTCGTGGTGGCTTCGGCAAAAACCCCCAGACAATATCTCCCCATAGCTAAGTTCGCTCGCCGGGTAATAATTTTCAACGCTTTGGCACGGTTAGGTTGTCGTGAAATAATTTAAAAGCATTGGGATCAGATCTTATCTTCGTGGTGGCTTCGGCAAAAACCCCCAGACAATATCTCCCCAATTGCAGAGTTAGTTCGACGTGTAGTTTCCGAAATCTTGGGACCAGATCTTATCTTCGTGGTGGCTTCGGCAAAAACCCCCAGACAATATCTCCCCATAGCTAAGTTCGCTCGCCGGGTAATAATTTTCAACGCTTTGGCACGGTTAGGTTGTCGTGAAATAATTTAAAAGCATTGGGATCAGATCTTATCTTCGTGGTGGCTTCGGCAAAAACCCCCAGACAATATCTCCCCAATTGCAGAGTTAGTTCGACGTGTAGTTTCCGAAATCTTGGGACCAGATCTTATCTTCGTGGTGGCTTCGGCAAAAACCCCCAGACAATATCTACCTGAGTTTCGGCCGGTCTGTATTAGTATCACAGCTTCGGGACTGATCTTATCTTCGTGGTGGCTTCGGCAAAAACCCCCAGACAATATCTCCCCAATTGCAGAGTTAGTTCGACGTGTAGTTTCCGAAATCTTGGGACCAGATCTTATCTTCGTGGTGGCTTCGGCAAAAACCCCCAGACAATATCTACCTGAGTTTCGGCCGGTCTGTATTAGTATCACAGCTTCGGGACTGATCTTATCTTCGTGGTGGCTTCGGCAAAAACCCCCAGACAATATCAGATTCTGAATGCTTAGGTCCGTAAATTCAACCCCCGCGATTACCCTGTTTATTCCGTAAAATAAGAAAGCTAACTAACTCACCCGATTTAAGTTAAATAATTTAATAGTATTAATTTACGTTTCCGGTTAATTAGCATTTTTAGAAAGAGAGTCATAAAATAGTTGCCGATTTTAATTTCCGAATTTGACAAGTAGATTGCATAATTAATAAGGTTAGATAACTCTCCTGTTTTAATTTAAAGTAATAAAAGTAATTAAGAATAAATTTATTAACTTTCTTGTTAATTCTAGAACATAATAAATTTTGACAAACCCTGCCGATCTATTTCATAAATTAATTAGGCTAAATAACTCTTTCATAGTGATTTAGATATTTAATAGAAGTTATTTTGTTTTTCCGGTTGCTTCCGTAATTTGATAAATTTAATTAAAGTCTGATTGAGTCACTCCGTCACTACAGTCACTATAAAGCCGAATCGAACGTTTCTTTTAAACGTAGTATTTTTTTTTTTGTTCAGGGTTAAATTGGGTTGGGCTTTGAAGTAGAACGAATTTTATTTTGTTACACTAGCTAAAAACAATATATGTGTCACGTTTATTTCCTGGTTTATATTCACCAACCTTACCTCTTTTCAGGGATATTAAAGGTATCTAATAAAGTAAAAATAATTAAGTCTGAAGTCAACTAGACCCCTGGAGAATACCGTATCTCCATCTGAAGTTACCTGTGCCCCTAAGAGGCCGTTTCTAAGGGTTGTGGAGCATACCACATAAAAAAAACTGGCGCTCGAGCAATCTCCGTACTAAAGCGTCATCTTGTAAGGCAATATTTTTCTTAGTGGCAAGAAAAAGCCTTACAAGCAATACAATGAATTGCCTGATTTTATTAAAAACTGCAATAATTTAATGAGCTTTAAAAGAACAGGTTGTGAATATAAGTATATAACTATTTTTTTTTTTTGTAAACCTAAATGTAAAAATAATACTAGCCAAGAACTAAATTAAAGGATTATTCATTTCGGAAGCTCATAGTGGTTTGTATTTAAATTTCTCTCTCTTTTTCCACTGGATTAAAACCACTTAGTTGTTAAAAAAGTTTTTTTATTGACAAAAATAAAAAAACCAGTGGAAAGAGAGAGAAATTAAAGGATTATTATTATTATTACTTCTATAGGGATATCTCAACTATTATTATATATTATATTATATTATTATTATATTATATTATAAATGAATGTAATCTAACAAAAAAAATAAAGAAAGTCTTTTTGAAGCTATGAATAATTTACTTTAAGTCAAAATTCAAAATTGGGACATTCGCCATTTATCGGTGTCACTCGTATAATCTTCGTTTAACGTACGTAGATTTTTAAGGTATCCGTGAGAGAACGCGAAGGTTACGTACGTACGCAATCCTATTTTTCACGTAAACGCTATTTCCAGACAAATGCGCATGCGTAGATGTCAATTCGGCTCCTAACGTTTACGTACTTGGCACAGCTTCAACTCTCTAATAACTCTCATAAACCAATCGTGACATTTCGTAATACAGGATACTTTATTACAGGATCCTTTAATAAAGTTTGGCTTTGCAATAACTCTCTATTATTGACTAATATAAAGTTTTTTATGAAACCTCCTATTTCCCAGAATCAAAAATACTACGTTTTAAAGCTGAATAATAGAAATATTACATTTTCACAGTAATAGACCCACGTAACTTTGTTGATTTATTTTTTCATCCAGAAATGAACTGAACAATTGTCGACGACCGATATGTATTTGTCGTGAACGAAAAAAATTTGTCGCGATCTTAGTTTTTTTTCTAGGGGGTCGCTCTGCTAACTTAATATTAAGATAGCAGTGCCGCTCAGAAATAAACATCAGATATCATCACGATTATTATGAATAATTGTCGAGTAATTGGCGAAACCTCTTTTTTAATAAATTTGTATCCACAAAATTTCTCTAGATAATATTTTTAACGATTTTCCATAAATTCTATATATAAAAAAAATCTGTAACAAAAATGTTAGATTGTTAAAAGTTGTCACAGAGGCTTAATCGAGCTGGAAAAAATGATACGCGGTGTCAAAATTAAAGAAAAATAATTTTTTGGTGGGAAAAATCGAGCATTTTGGGTAATAATAAACCTTTCTACACTACCACGTTTCTTTCACTTTGAAACACTCAACTATTGAGACGAGCACAACTTTGAAGCGACACCACCGGTATTAATTTGAACCTTCACGAAAAGCATAATTTTGTTTGTTTACCTGCAAGTCGAACGTGTGTTTTGATTTTGTGCTTCGTGTATTTTGCTGTTATTTGTTAGTTAAACGTTAAAAATGCCCAATAAAAATAATACAAACTATTGCGTTTATGGGCATACCTCTAGGAAATCTAAAAATCCGGAATTACACTTCATTATGATCCACCCAAGAAGCAACAAAAAAGGTGTCAACACAAAATCAGGTAAGATAAAGATTAGCATTTCTGAGATTATTTCTTGATTACTACTGAAATGTTTTTAGGAATTATTTCAAACAAAATAGCACCCAAGTAGTGCAAAAAGTGTATGCCATCACATCATTTGCCCAGTAAGCCACTTGATGTTAAAACCATTAAAAGTGCAAGGAATGATGGTTAGTTAGAAGACAGTAAACTGTTGCCTATAAACTAAGTAAACTTGTCCTTACAAACTGTGTACAGTTGTACTTTTATATATGTAAACTTAAAATCTAATTAGGTGTGCACATCATTGCTGATATTTCAACTTATCATTTTTCTAAAGGTAATATTCAGTAAAATAAAACCTTTGTCACATCATAATTTTAAAAATACCATTATTATGTTCCCCTCTTGTACAACACCTGTTTTCAATAATTATACAGTTACAATTAGTAATGAATTATTATAATAAAATTTTAAATACTACTAAAACTGAATCATTCAAAGTTAGCTTTGAACTTATGTTAAAATAAAGGTTTAAAAAATATACATTTTGTGTTTATTTTGAAAAAAACAAAGTAGATAAACGAAACAAAAAGTTTTGCAACAGATACATTTGATGGCCTATGAAGTGTTTTATCTTTTAAGCCAAGAAAAAATTTCTTAATTTTTTATATTTTAATTTGATATTGATTTAAAAAAATAATTTTGAAACAAGGAATAGGATATATTTTACCATAAATCAATCAAAAGTAGGTTCTTAGAAATCATTTTTTATTTAAATCACTTTTACAATTACAATTATTATCCTGAAAAAATTGAAATAAAATTTATCAGCAGAAAACTGTTGTATCTTTCTTTGGCATATAATTTAGCTCCCTTCCAATATCATTCTATATTAGTAGAGGTGAAGATAATACCTCTGAGCTATATTCATCCTGAAACACAAAAAAAGCACACAGAAACAGAAGTAAACAATAAATTTCTGAAAAACGTAAGATTAGATATGCTAAATAAATAACCTCAATTTTAGAATAACGACACAAAAAACAGGTTCAATTGAGTCTAAATACTTACATGTACAGGTACATTATGGTAATTTCCAAATCAAAAACCTCAAACAATCACAAAAAGTCTTAAAATACTACAAATAAACCATTCACTCAGTATAACTTAATGCACTATTTACCAAAAATTACGCGTTTCGTGTGAACAGCTGATCGACGACTGTGGCGCCGCCATCGGTAATTATTTGTCTCAATACCACTGGAGCGCGTTCAGATGAATTTACACGAAAGTAGACTAATTTTCTTAGACCGTTTGTCCAGGTTCGTCTAGAGTAATTATTATTTGCCCAAAATTTCTGATTGTTTGTTTTGTTGAAATGGAACATTTAAATTTTGTATTTGAAGAAAATTTTGTTACATAATGGTCTCGCTTAAATTACACATACCCATAGACTTTTGGGTTCCACATACAGAAACACCAATTAAATTGTAAATTTTTATTATAACAGCAGATATTGCTGCTCCAATGCAATTGTTAATCCTACATTTTGTTTAGTTATTTTTATACTATGTGTAGCAATTAATTTACTTAGCTTTATCTATAAAAAAATTTTCTGTGATTCCGCCAGGGCCTAGATTTTCTCACGACGGCCCTGTCTTTAATTCGTATTGTAAACGCAAACGATATATTTGATAACTTTATAGAAAATTCATGTGGACACATCAGATTTTTATTCTAGTGGGGTAGGATGCCTACTCAAGCACTGCGAGTACTTATTCTGTATAGTATTTTTTAATAGAATTACCACGTTTTATAAATTGTAAATTGTACGCCTTTCTGCAATAAAAAAAATAACAAACCATAAAACAATATGGAAACGACTTGTGAGAACTTTGCGTTCTGTCAAGTTTACTCTTTTTTACCCAGTCCAAACTGCGTAAAAAAGAGCGCACTCTGATTAATTTGACTCAAGTTTCTGAATGAGAGGGGCTAAATGTCAAAATTGAACGCTTTGCTGTCCTTGAACGATCCAAGAGTAAATTTGTCACACTCTTTTTAGTCGGAGCGTGTTTCCTGAACGCGCTCCTGGTGTTCGTGCTGAACCTGTGGGGTGTATGGTGTTACACCAAATATTGAAAGAAACAGACCAATAAATATTTTGAAATTCGATACACTTCATGTTCCGATATTCCTGGTATTACTGGCCACAGTAAGTAATTTCGGAACGCTTTACAGTAACAGTAATTTTAAACTGCTGATGATTTTCGGAACGTTCGGGCAGTAACAGTGAAAAGGCATACCAAATAAAACTACCGATTGGGAAAAGTAGAATTCGATAGGTGGCGCTGCAAAATGTCAATGTCATTAGCGGAGTGGGTAAAACAAACCATCGTCCATGTAAGCCCTTTGCTATTTTTGTGGTGTTATTTTACTGTTTCAGTTGTTTTTGGTGTATGATTTTGTAAAACTTATGCTTTTTATTTGATTGTGCTTAAATATTTTGTGTTATAAAACTCTATTTTCACCCCTAATATTTATATTTTTGGAAAATAAGTATGGGTGATATTTATGAAAAGTCGAACAAACATAAAATATCTGTTTAGTTTTATGGAGTTTACAATAACCATTCAGAGTTTATTTGAATTTTTGAATGCTGAGCCTTCTTCTAGATACATAAATGAGGGTCAAGCAGTTTTAAAAGCTGGACATATCAACCCACAATAATGTTTTTAAAGAATTTAGTGAGTACAAAGAGTTACCTTGTGAAATAAAAAACAGTGGTGCGTTAGGTATATTTAAAGCAAAATTAAAAAGGTTTTTATTGGGGTACTATATTTTGTGATTCTTTATATTTATTATTTTAATTACCTCTGTTATTATTGTATTATTTGTGGCATTTTTATATGTTGTATAATAACTTTTTTTTACCAAGGTGAAGTTTTAATTGTAATTATTTAATGACTATTTTTAATACTGCTAACTGTTACATGTAATTTTTTAACATTTATATTGTTATATATACTGTAATTAGTTTTTTGACTTAATAAACGATTTATATAGAAGATATTCTACGAACCATGGCTTAAAGGCTTTCATCGAGGGTTTCAGTTTATATAATTTTTATAAAAGTTTACATTAGTAACTCAATAACAAATGAAACTTGAAAAATATATATACATCTTAGTAAATAGATACTTTTCCAGACATAGGATAAACTTAAAACCACTGATAAAAAATTGAATACACAGTCAGAGGTTTTTGTTTAAATCTCACTTGAAGAATCATTAGAGCATAGTATAAAATTCAAAGCACTGATGAACTGGAGGTATAACAAATAATTTTTTTATCTCATAAACAGAAAAAAAAACAATCGGAGAAGTGAAATTTTAATAATCATTGAATATATTATTTAATTCACACATTAAATTAACTTAATTTAACTATTCAATTACAAATAATAATACAAAAACATATTTTCAATTAATACAAATAATTAGGTAGATTAACAGAAGAAACATTATATTCAAGTATTATACAAAATAAAAAGATTCTATCAATAGTTTAAAACCAATGTATAAAATATTTAATCCACTTCAAAATTTGAGACACTTATTTCAGCAGCTTAGATGTTCTATGCTTAGGACGTTTTTGTTTTCGGGATGACTTCATGACTAGACTTTGGTAGTTTTACACTAGAGATACTGCAGTTAAACAAAGAAACTTTATTTTACCAAGTCCTGAAAAAGATGTTACTCATTTATATGTTTGTTGTTTACCTTTACAAATTTCCAATACAACTCTAAACATTTTTCAATAGGAATAGGAAATTTCCAGTCACAAAACTTGTTATTTCAGTATCGTTCGAATGAAAAATAATCGGTCATTCGAATTCTTCCGATTTTCGCATTCGAATGATAATCTGTGAAATTCAAATTTGGTAGCCAATTTCAAAGAAAAGGTGCATTTTTTGGAGGAAATAAGGAAAATGGTGCCATAGTGCGCACTTAGTTGAAAAACGGCGTCAAAGTGCACAATCGTGCAGCCAGGAAAAGAAACTGACAAACCGTGCTACCAACATGGCACTGAAACTCGGAACGATTATTTTTGCTGCTAAAAATATTTTTAAAATGAAACATTTTAATATATACTATTTTTAATAAATGAATAAATTTAATTTTATTTCATAAATTAAAACAAAATCGCAGAAAAATAAAATTTAATAACATTCGTTTTCTCTTACAATATCCTTTATTAAATATTTTAAATAAAAATCGTCAAAACACCATTCATTCTAACCGAAATTTTTTGTTCAACAGAATTTCTTTAATGATTTAGTAAATGTTCTTCTAGATGTGACTTCTGAGTAAATGATTGTTTACAAACATCGCATTTAAAATTCTTATCACCAGAATGAATTCGTAAATGGCTTTTCAGATGTGACTTCCGAGTAAATGATTTTTTACAAACGTCGCATTTAAAATTCTTTTCACCTGAATGAATTAGTAAATGTAATTTCAGAGAGTACTTCTGAGTAAAAGATTTTTCACAAACATTGCATTTAAAATTTTTTTCACCTGAATGAATCAATAAATGATTATTTAAACCACTTTTCCGAGCAAATGATTTTTCACAAACGTTGCATTTAAAATTCTTATCATCCGAATGAATTAGTAAAAAATGTTCTTTCAGATG
Organism: Crepidodera aurea; assembly: GCA_949320105.2. Taxonomy (NCBI): domain Eukaryota; kingdom Metazoa; phylum Arthropoda; class Insecta; order Coleoptera; family Chrysomelidae; genus Crepidodera; species Crepidodera aurea. The sequence continues at coordinate 561,893 of OX439481.2, read as the reverse complement.
TGACTTGTGAGTAAATGATTGTTTACAAACGTCGCATTTAAAATGCTTATCTCCAGAATGAATTAGTAAATGTTTTTTTAGACGTGACTTGTCAGTAAATGATTTTTTACAAACGTCGCATTTAAAATTCTTATCACCAGAATGAATTAGTAAATGGCTTCTCAGATATGACTTCAGAGTAAATGATTTTTTACAAACGTCGCATTTAAAATTCTTATCACCAGAATGAATTAGTAAATGACTTCTCAGAACTGAGTTCTGAGTAAATGATTTTTGACAAATGTCGCATTTAAAATTTTTATAACCAGAATGAATTAGTAAATGTCTATTCAGATGCGACTTATAAGTAAATGGTTTTTTACATATGTCGCATTTAAAATTCCTTTCACCGGAATGAATTAGTAAATGGGTTTTCAGATTTGGCTTCCGACTAAATGATTTTTCGCAAACGCCGCATTCATATTTTTTTTCACTTGTGTTAACTAATAAACGCGTTTCAAGATTGCCTTCTTGAGAAAATGTATGTTTACAAATATTGCATTTATATTTTTCTTCATCATTAGTAAAACATTGTTGGCAACCACCCTCTTCAAAATTCTTGCTGTTCTGATCAACTTCCTCTAAACTTTGTTTAGTTTCATCCTTAATCTTAAAACTGTTATCACTGAATAATGTTGTCTCTCTATCTGTATATTGAACTGGACAGGAATCTTTTGTAATATCAAGTTTCTTGAGATACTTGCACTCTAGTTGTTTAATGTTCTTATCACCGTCTTCTAAATCTTGTTTACTTTCATCCTTAACATGTATTTCTTCCTCTTCAATCTTAAAACATTTATCACTGTACACATCTGTATTTTGAACTGTACAATAATCTTTTGTAACGTCAAGTTTCTCCTCTATCTTGAGATACTGCCTCTCTACTTGTTTAATGTTTATCTCATCCTCCCATTCGGGTTCAATTTTTATTTGGGCTTGAGAAATATTTTCTATTTGTTGAGATCTCATCTTATTTGTAAATTGTAAACTAAATATGGTTAGAATCTTCTCTTTTCTACATATATCAAACTTAATATATACTAAAAAGGCCCTTACAACCGTTGCACAAACAGCTAGTTACGTAAAATACATGTCAACAAGGCCTCCAACATCGGGTTCATTGGTGCCAAATTTCAAAAATTATTAGATGAGGGATTTGAGTATAAATGTAGTTTAAGTATACTCTATAAAGGGCCGTTCTTGATTTAAACTCTTTTTATTTGGGTTTATTTGTTAAACCTAGATTAAATGGTTTTCGCGTGCACCGTAATTTAAATAACCTGGTTTAAAATTAAGAGGGGCCTTGCCACTGCCGACCTCGTTTTCAGTTGGCAATACTGAATATGCATAAAAATTTGACGATTTTTTGGAGAGTTAAGAGGGGCGTCGCGACAGGTATGCCAAAGTACAAACACCAAAAATCCCCATCTTTATCTTTATCTTTTATCACTGTCTTTCTGCAATAATGAAGAGAGATAGATATCTTAAGACTTCAGTGAATCTCCTGTATGCTAGGTGGCGCTGCTAGTATTAAAATATAATATATTATTTGGGATATCTAAGGAATCTGAGAGAATAAATTTTCTTTATTTTCATGGTTAGTCTTGTCGCATAGAGCGCTAATAATCCATTTGTCATGAGTTCGATACCGGCTTCAGCCACGACAGAAATTTTATTTTTTATTTTTAGGAAATTTCATTTTTTTTGTTAACTATTTTTTTTCTAGCATCAAAATAGAGTTTATATTTTATTAATTTAATTAATTTTCAATTATTTTCGTATAAATCCGTTTATTTTAATATGAATAGCGCTGCCACGCGACTAATCTCACTAAATACATCAGATAGGAATGGAGCTCGGAAAATAATATTTCTAACATAAAAAAAATATTTAAACATGAATGGATTCATACGAAAATTGAGAATTATATAAATGTATAATCTTTAGGGTGAAGCAAGAATTTTTTTAAAAAATGAATTAATAAATAATTGGCAGCCCCAAACGCAAAATGTTTTTATCAATATCTATTTGTTTAAACAATTGCAGAATACATGAGTTATCGACACAAAAAACTGCGTTCTATGAACAAAATGCAACATTGTAACCACAATAAATTATCTGCAAGTCCTTTTATAAAAAAAATTGTTAATGTTGGAACATTAATTTGTATATAACAATTGAACGGTTACAGATAAAAAATCGCTGCAAGTCTTAAACCATGGGTTATGATGAATTGTTCATGTTTCATCCCTTGAAATCTTTTTTGCCCGTGTCACCATTTTCGTTAAAAAGTCCAAAAAATAGGGTTGAAAAATTAAAATGCTCACAAACGATCGCTTTTAACAATGAAGACGGCTATTTACAAATTTTTTAATGTCACCAATGTATTCAGTGTGATTTTTCCTATAAGAATAATATACAAATTTAATATCCATACTAAACTTTATACTTTATTTATTTACCACAGCATCAGAACAGTGTCGAAAATACCTACCTAGATATTTCTTTATTATCAATATACGATATGAATTTATATGAAAAGCGTTTTTATATTACATTCCAAAATATTTTAAATGGAAAATATAATATGTACATTTATTTTAAAAAAGTGAAAAACAGCTTTTTAGTAATTGATAATTTAGAAGAATTTAACTAGATAACAACAAGGAAATTCTTGTGTCCGTTTTGTTGACAGTATTGACCAAGGCATTCTAATTAGGTGAATTAATATTTTTAATGCATGGGTATATTATATCTATCTTTAGACTTATAAACCATAATGAAAATTCTTGGCCAGCTAGCTATCGACATGTTCTAGTACTTGCATTTATTAATCATAAATTTATTTCAGATTTTCAGTTCGAGTACTTGCATTTATTTCATATTTTCAGTTTGAGTACTTGTATTTATTAATCATAAATTTATTTCAGAATCTTATTTCTAGTACCGAGTACTTGCATTTATTAATCATATATTTATTTCAGATTCTTATTTCTAGTACTTGCATTTATTAATCATATATTTATTTCAGATTCTTATTTCTAGTACTTGCATTTATTGATCATAAATTTATTTCAGATTTTCAGTTCGAGTACTTGCATTTATTAATCACAAATTTATTTCAGATTCTTAGTTCTAATACTTGCATGTATTAATTGTAAACTCATTTCTTTAATGTTAACTTTATTGTAAATCATTAAATATTATAAAATCATTTTTGTAAGAAAATAAATTGAACAATTAATAATTATTTCTTTATTTAAAAGTACCTAATTACAGTTATTCACTAAAACAAAAACAAAACAATACACTATGAAAAAACTGCATTGCTTTTTAGCAATGGACAAAAGACATAATAGCAAATAAAATGTGTAACAAACCTACATCAAGAGTCCCATGGACGGGTTAATATGTGAGACATACTGTAAATATTAATTTCTGAAATGTCTGTGATTCCCAACTATGCAGACACTATTTTGAATGCACGAATAAAAATCACAAAAAACTGTTATAGTTGAATTGCACATTCTCCATATTACTAATCACTAATTTTGCACACTTTCACACTTCCTTCGAATATCCATAAAAATTGAAGATTTTTTGAACAGCCTCTCGAGAATGGAATTTTTGTTCGTGGAAATATTTTTACCCGTTATAGCTTACACCTTGGAATAGGACATCTCCATTTTTCAACAAATTTTAAAGAATAATAAACATATTAATCATTTAGTGGAAGGTGTGCTTTTGACAATTTGTGATCACCAATTTTAAAGTGAAACATGTCCTACATGAGGTATACGGCATTAATTGAAATACTTTAAATTGAAGAACTGGTTTTAGTTAATACTAATTCACTCATTAAAAAAATTTGCAAAACACACGAATAAATTAGCCAACATAACCTAAAATGTCGTATTCGTAAAACTGGTTGCATACATCGTTCAAAATAAAACCAAAAAGCGCCACTGTCTCAAAGTGTCAGGCGGAAAACGCCTGAACTATGGAAAGAGAAAATCTTACTGGGATATAGGCAACTTACATAATTTTTTTATTTCTGGAGAGTTAATCTCAAAAATTATAAAGTTTTGCGAATTGGTATTCTCGGAAATTAATTCTGTATCCTTCATTTAGGACATCTCCTTTTCACGTTAAAATTGGTGATCACAAATTGTCAAAACTGTCAAAAACACACCTCCACTAAATGGCTGATATCTTTTTTATTAATCCTTAAAATTGACTCAAAAAAGGAGATGTCCTATTCCAAGGTATAAGCTATAACGGGTATAAATATTTCCACAAACAAAAATTCCGTTCTCGAGATTAACTCTCCAAAAAATCGTCAAATTTTTATGCATATTCAGTATTGCCAACTGAAAACGAGGTCGGCAGTGGCAAGGCCCCTCTTAATCTCGAGAACGGAATTTTTGTTTGTGGAGATATTTATACCCGTTATAGCTTATACCTTGGAATAGGACATCTCCTTTTTTGAGTCAATTTTAAGGATTAATAAAAAAGATATCAGCCATTTAGTGGAGGTGTGTTTTTGACAGTTTTGACAATTTGTGATCACCAATTTTAACGTGAAAAGGAGATGTCCTAAATGAAGGATACAGAATTAATTTCCGAGAATACCAATTCGCAAAACTTTATAATTTTTGAGATTAACTCTCCAGAAAAAAAAATTTATGTAAGTTGCCTATATTCCAGTAAGATTTTCTCTTTCCATAGTTCAGGCGTTTTCCGCCTGACACTTTGAGACAGTGGCGCTTTTTGGTTTTATTTTGAACGATGTATGCAACCAGTTTTACGAATACGAAGTTAGGAAGGAAGAAAGTTTAGATGTTTAGAACTGACATTTTAGGTTATGTTGGCTAATTTATTCGTGTGTTTTGCAATTTTTTTTAATGAGTAAATTAGTATTAACTAAAACCAGTTCTTCAGTTTAAAGTATTTCAATTAATGCCGTATACCTCATGTAGGACATGTTTCACTTTAAAATTGGTGATCACATATTGTCAAAAGCACACCTTCCACTAAATGATTAATATGTTTATTATTCTTTAAAATTTGTTGAAAAATGGAGATATCCTATTCCTAGGTGTAAGCTATAACGGGTAAAAATATTTCCACGAACAAAAATTCCATTCTCGAGAGGCTGTTCAAAAAATCTTCAATTTCACAAAAATTAGTGATAAGTAATATGGAGAATGTGCAATTCAACTATAACAGTTTTTTGTGATTTTTATTCGTGCATTCAAAATAGTGTCTGCATAGTTGGGAATCACAGATATTTGCAGAAATTAATATTTACAGTATGTCTCACATATTAACCCGTCCATGGGACTGTTGATGTAGGTTTGTTACACATTTTATTTGCTATTATGTCTTTTGTCCATTGCTAAAAAGCAATGCAGTTTTTTCATAGTGTATTGTTTTGTTTTTGTTTTAGTGAATATCTGTAATTAGGTACTTTTAAATAAAGAAATAATTATTAATTATTCAATTTATTTTCTTACAAAAATGATTTTATAATATTTAATGATTTACAATAAAGTTAACATTAAAGAAATGAGTTTACGATTAATACATGCAAGTATATTAGAACTAAGAATCTGAAATAAATTTATGATTAATAAATGCAAGTACTAGCACTTATTTATTTATCGTATCACTGCATATGTCATAGAATACATAAAAGATATATTTAGTTGGCAGATCTTGAGACTTGGTTCAAGATTTCTTGTCGATAGGTCTTGAGGAGGACCGGTTGGATTAAATGTCGCGTCAGGCATCATGTGCTTTAGCTGGGAGATCAAAAGATTGTCTGGCTGCCAAGTTTGTATGTCATTGGGCTCCTGTATTATACCTCAGTCCAGATAATTGCACCCTTCTTTGATATGACCCTTTTTGAACTAGGTTTAATCTTTTTCCTTCATTAAATCGTGCTACAACATTCATGAGTCTTTCAGCAGTATTATTAATTTGGTTTTCAATAAGTAAATGGGATTTTCTAGTAAGAAGATCCAAAGCTCCTAAAATAAATTTGTTTAAAAAAATATATAAATTTATTTATATCTGCACTTACCACTCAGATGATTAAATATGGATATCGACTTTAGTAGTGGAATCATATTATTGGTAATGTCTCCAACAGAATTGCATATGTCTGGACGACAAGACAAGTGGATTCCATATACATGGTTTAAACCATTTCTTAAATCTGTTCTCAGAAGATGTACATTGGGTTTTTTTTGTTTGGCATGTTCATAAATGGAAGTTTTTGCTCTTTTTGTTAAGAGTTAGATTTTCTTTAATGTCAACATCTTTCTTCCTTCCAATTTGATTCTTGTATCTTTTTTAATTTCTCTAAGTCGTTTTCCGTAATTTTTCAGGGCATGGTTTGTGCATTCAATTTTTCTTACATCGTTTGCATAACTAACAATAATATTTTTGTATACACTAGAATCGCCATCTGCTATAAATTTCAAGTGTTTTACACCATGCATCTCTTGGCTAGAGTTAAATCCTTCGACAACCATGTCAGATTCCATGGCAGGAGCCGATTGATCCCAATTTTTGTAGCAATTGTGGTTTTTAGCAACAATATTGTGCTTAGCAGCTGTAGCGCAGATAGCACAAAATTTATTTCTAATTGCAATAAATAATACGTGGCCAGTTTCATATAAATTCATATCGTATATTGATAATAAAGAAATATCTAGGTAGGTATTTTCGACACTATTCTGATGCTGCGGTAAATAAATAAAGTATAAAGTTTAGTATGGATACTAAATACGTGTCACTGGTTTTTTGGGTAAAATTTTAAAGTAGGTTTATTGTTGTATAGGAAAAATCACACTGAATACAATGGTGACATTAAAAAATTTATAAATAGCCGTCTTCATTGTTAAAAGCGATCGTTTGTGAGCATTTTAATTTTTCAACCCTATTTTTTGGACTTTTTAACGAAAATGGTGACAAGGACAAAAAAAATTTCAAGGGATGAAACATGAACAATTTATCATAACCCATGGTTTAAGACTTGCAGCGATTTTTTATCTGTAACCGTTCAATTGTTACATACAAATTAATGCTCCAACATTAACAATTTTTTTTTATAAAAGGACTTGCAGATAATTTATTGTGGTTACAATGTTGCATTTTGTTCATAGAACGCAGTTTTTTGTGTCGATAACTCATGTATTCTGCAATTGTTTAAACAAATAGATATTGATAAAAACATTTTGCGTTTGGGGCCGCCAATTATTTATTAATTCATTTTTTAAAAAAATTCTTGCTTCACCTTAAAGATTATACATTTATATAATTCTCAATTTTCGTATGAATCCATTGATGTTTAAATATTTTTTATCTGATGTATTTAATGAGATTAGTCGCTTGGCAGCGCTATTCATATTAAAATAAACTGATTTACACGAAAATAATTGAAAATTAATTAAATTAATGAAATATAAACTCTATTTTGATGCTAGAAAAAAAATAGTAAACAAAAAAAATGAAATTTCCTAAAAATAAAAAATAAAATTTGTCGTGACCGAAGCAGGTATCGAACTCATGACAAATGGATTATTAGCGCTCTCTGCGACAAGACTAATCGTGAAAATAAAGAAAATTTATTCTCTCAGATTCCTTAGATATCCCAAATAATATATTATATTTTAATACTAGCAGCGCCACCTAGCATACAGGAGATTCACTGAAGTCTTAAGATATCTATCTCTCTTCATTATTGCAGAAAGACAGTGATAAAAGACAAAGATAAAGATGGGGATTTTTGGTGTTTGTAGTTTGGCATACCTGTCGCGATGCCCCTCTTAAGTCACTATTTTAGTGATTTTTGAAATGTTGGTAATGATAGCTTCAAGTTAATTAAATCATTTAAAACTAACCTATTACCGATTCCCGCCCATAGCCATAGCACTTAAAGGGCTATGTTACCGCTTTACATGAGGTTTCAATGAAGAAAATTAAACAATTAGTTTATTTAAAAACACAACGAAAGTTTTCACGACATTTCATAAGAATACAATTATTATTGCGGGAGATAAAAATTAAAAACAAAAAAAACGGTTTTTACCGATTTTCTCGATAATTTTGAGTTTATATTGAAAAATATTACAAATTAATTCAAATGTTTTATATTTTTTTTTATGTATGTATGTGTATGTAGTAGGGTTCCCTATACCTATCTTACATATAGATTTCCAGTTATTCGATTCTTTACAGTTTTTCACAATTAATATTTTTTTGAATAGTAGTCTATGAAAACCGTATATAATAAAAATAATATTCTTTATGCACGACCGGGCGATAAAGTCCAGATTATAAATACGTTTAGCGGGCGTAAAGTGTCACTTTACCGCCCGCGGACTACTTTACCGCCCGCCGGGCGGTAAAGTAAATTTCTTTTTTTTTCTTTTAAAAATTCACATGTAGTTAGTAAAACAAACTTTATTATTATTATTTATTATCATGGAAATATTTGGTACAATTAACAAAATATGAGTTTAATAAAGAAATTATAACTTTAAAAGCCCAAACATAAGATCCTCAGACTTATAATTTTATACTAATAACACAATTTGAACAATTACTTATAGAAATGTTAGGATTTGCTACCTTGCTCTGTTGTAAGTTGCTAAGAACTTCTACTAACTCCGTATGATTTGGGTTACTGCTGGAAGGTGTATGCTCAAAAGAATCGGTATATAAATTTGAAAATTCAGCTGTGCGACTAGTAGAAGGCATATCAGCATTGACAATTTTTTTGGCGATTTTCATTTTATTTGCCACAGAATCTTCAATATAACCTTCTGCCACCGTTGTAAACTTCCAACCAGCATGTCGCTTTATGTTAAGGATATCCTCACCTGCATTAGCTAACAAAGTTGCTGAAGATCGTCTAAAACAATGGCCTGTGTAGTCTTTTGGAGTAGGCAATTTTAAATAAGTTGCTATTTTAAAAGGAATTTGACCAAATGTATTCTTTCCAACCACCTGACTGGAACATTTTCCATTACGATAATACACAAAAAAACGTCCGTGGTTGGTATTTGTCGTACGTAGTGAAGCATATTTTCGATATAAGTCGAGATAACTTGGTGATTCCTGCTCTTTGTCAATCACACTGAAAATGCCGTCAATTTTAGTTTTAGATGCTCGTATGGTTACCAATAAGGTTGTTCCTAAATCTTGAATATCGTTTATTGAAATATTAGCTAATTCCTCTCGACGACATGCTCCACAAATACCAAAAATTAGTGCAACCTACAATAAATAATCATATTAACATAATAGTCTAAAATAAAAAAAAAACAATTAACTTACTTTTATCATAAGATAAATTATCTGGAGCATCTACTAAAAATAATTCTATTTCTTCCCTGGTTAGAATTTTTGATTTTTTTGGTTTATAACCGTCTGATTTCCGTTTTAAGAATGTTGTCAATCTTGAATATCTAGCGATGTTTATATTATTGTGCAAATTTACAGTTCCTTTTAACATCGAATAATATGACCATAGAGACGAGGGCTTACGGCATTTGGACTTTTCCAGAAAAAATGCAAGAAATACATTTTCTGTATAGTTACCGTCTATAACATTCTTCAATTTGCACCAGCTAACAAATTCGACCTTATCGTATATTCTCTTAGATTTGGCGGGTAGTAAACTTAATTTTGCATCTTCTGCTGCTTTAAAAATTTCCGGTGGTGTTCCAGAAACTATTTTATCGTCACTACTGTCCATTACATAAACAAAATATATAAAACTTCTTCGAAAATATACTAAGAAACTTGCAATACGTGAAGTCGACTGTAAATAAAAATGGCGTCTACCTATTCTTGTCCTATTGACTTGGTTGCTATGGTAACGCGTATAGGTATATAGATTATTGTTTTATCATCTTATTAGTTTCAATAAGACTTATTTTTATTTAACTATACAAATGATTTGTTATACAGGGTGAGTTATAATAATATCGAGGTATAAAATTTATCCAACTTGAAACATTTATAATAACCTACTCACAAAAGGTGAAAAATAGAAATAAAACATATTTATTAATAAACTATCATTAATACGGTCGTGCATAAAATTTTGTATATTTATTAATAAATGACTATTAAAACGGTCGTGCATAAAATATTGTATGTATTTCGGGCGTAAACAGCGTTTATGGACCTTACGTGTTAATAGCCCTCGCCTAGCGGCTCGGGCTCTTACTTACACGTTGCGGTCCATAAACGCCTGTTTTACGCCCTTGATACATAAATAACTATTATGTACGATTATAGAACAGTTTTGCGTCAATAAAGTAATTGCCAACGTCACTGACAAGTTGCAAGACAACTCATTTGACATGTTTAAAAAATAAACATCTACTTGTCATCGCAACTGCTGTCAGCCAAAATCGTATCAAATTTTAATTTTTTCAATTATTTTTTAATTGCAATCGAACATAAAATCATGTATATAACGCGTACATAAACATTCTTTATGGACTCATCTATAAAATAATTCGTTCAATAAAGCCCTTGTTTATGTACTTGTAATATAAATAGCTATTATGTACGATTGACCAATATAGTAAAAAAGTACAATAATGATATTTAGAAAATCAATGATGACGAACAAAAAGTGTCTTTGTACAAAGTTAATATAATTCGAAATTATATAAAAAGTATATCAAAAATTTTCTTCTAATCTCTAGAATAAGATGTTATTAGTCAAAATTTGCAATAAAATCAATAATTTTTTTAATTTTGTAAAAATTTAGGTTAAGAAATGTCAAATTTTCATCTAGCAAGTTATGACTTTGTACTTTATAAAAACCATTTCACGTGTCAAAGCGAGGCTCTTTACCAAAATCTTTTGAAGAGTTCACGTCGCTCCGTATCATAAAAACAAAAGAAAAACTCAAAGTAACGCGATTTAAAAGAATAAATTGTTACCTGTCAGAAAAAGTGAGGTTAATAAAAAATAAAAATAAATCAAGAAAAACAACAATCTTAAAAGGCGGCTTTTTCCAAAATTATCCATCCTATCCTGTGTTCCTGTTTGGACATCTCCAGTCCCAGCTCTATTCCTGTATAAAAATATCCAGATCCAACTATATTCGGCGTAAAAATATCCATCCTTTTTCCTGATTTTGGTGTTATATGGATAAACGATTTTATAGAATCCCATTTATTTGAACAACTAAAATGAGAACGAAAAGCTTAAATTGGATATTTAAAAAGTTTAAACTATAAAAGGCCACAATAATAAAGTTAGATTGAAAACAATCTAACCCTATAAAAGTTTAATTATGTTAGGTTAGAAAATAATTCTGTTAATAAGGTAAGAAGTTTAAGAAAATTTCGTATCACACTTGCAAATATTATTTTAATAAAAACTACACTTACCGTATTCCAACAAACAATTGTTCCTGTATAGATAAAGTTTATCGTTAATTTTTCTTTAATAAATATTTATAATTTTTCACTGCGTTCGTTGTCATTGACTTTTACAAAAATCTAACCTCTTAGAGAACCGTACTACCTGAGATTAGGGAGGTTTTAAGCCACCTATTTGAACACCAATATACTTTAAACGTTATACATCGCATGCGCAATAGCACTAAAATAAGGGAAACTTTATTAACTGATATTGTTTTACGTTATTAGAGGTGAAATAAGGTTCCCTTAATAACGGATATTGTTTTCGCAATGGTGCCGCATGTAGAAAATTTATATTTAAGTTTTATCGTGAACTCCAAAGTCTATGATAAATACATGTGAAATTTAGAAGATTTGAGTAAGTCTATAGTTTTCACCATTCTTACCACTTTTTTTCTTAAATATGAAATGAAAACATTTCATAAAATTAAGTGTTATGGCAACATAGGATATGGACATTGAAGAGATGTTACAACAAATCTTTTACCTAACCTATCTTTTGTAGTATTTGTTTCATTCTGGCTTCATTTAAAAACGATTTAAGGCAGTTAAAATAAAAAAAAATCGTAAATGATTATTTAAACTATCACAAAGTGAGGGTTATCATTTATAAGGTTATAAACGTTTCTGGCATCTGTCACGTAAATAACGGAAGAGTGGGATGGCTTAAAAACTCATTTTCGAAATACCTTATTAACGTTCTGTGTTTACTTTAATAGCGGATAAAGGGATATAACGTATGACGCTCAAGTTGTGGCTTAAAACCTCCCTATTGTCTATACTTTCCTACGTAATAAAGACAGATGGCGGCGGCCAACAACAATATTTATAAAACACATTGTCTAAATTTACGAAAAAGGTAAAATAAAAATTAATAATAAATAAAATGAAAAATCACATACCATTATAATATATTTTTAATATGAATCAATTTAATTTTATTCCACAAAATAAAACAAAATCACAGAAAAATAAAATTTAATTACATTCGTTTTCTCTTACAATTTCCTTTATTAAATATTTTAAGGGCGCGGTCTTCCTGTGTATAAAATCCTATGCTGCAGACCAAAAGTTAAATCGACTGATTTCCGAATGTAATGGGATTTAAAATATAATTTTCAGACAAATTAAAGATAAAGGTCTAACTTAGGTAGTCTTACTATTTTAAATCGATAAATTTATTATTTTCTATGAAAACGACGGCTTTAAAATCATCCAATTTTTTTAACCTTAAAAGTGGCATTTAACAATCTATATATCCTCGATTCTGAAAAAATAAGAAAAATAAACATTAACTTGACCTAAGTTAAACCTTTATCTACAATGTGGTTTAATCAGAATACATCAAAATACTTTAATTTATGAAATCAGTCGATTTGAAATTTTGAAGTCATTTCAAATTAATTTGAAAGTTTGGTCAAACAATGGCGTCTAAAAATTCTTTACCCATAGGTATTCAGTATATATATATATAATTATATAGATCATATAGGTTTTAACACTGTAAGAAAGATGGTGCCCGAAGCAAATCAAATTTGCAATGGATGCCAACCCATCTGGGCCCCGATGTTTGAAATGTGTGAGTACAACTCGTCTGCGAGAATGTACCACGTGACCATCTCGAAATAGGTCAACGTTGCCAAATTTAAATTTAGACAGTTCAACAAAAAGTAGAGCAAAACATATATTTTAGTTCACTTGAAACCTTCGTACAAGAAGAAATAGAAGAAGTGATTAGGACAGACAGCCAAATTATTGGATTCAGACCAATTATAAGCTCTTTAGATCCGTTATGGAAATATTAATTGTTTTATTAAAAATACAAAACATTTTTTAGAAAAATTATCAAAAATTAAAATGACAATTTTTCAAAGCAAAATATCTATTTTTAAGTTATACGAAAAAAAAGCCTAATTTTCAATCGAAAAAAAAGTTAGTTTATAAATTTTCAATTTATAATTTTATCAGAGCTCATTTTCTTCCTTGGTTCTCGCTGTATTTCAAGAAACTTTGTCTGATTGGATTACAGCACAGGTATGCACCATGCAGACTGGTAAACTCTATAAGAAGTAAATTTAATTGTGTTATAGTTTGAAGTTTAAAATTCTTAAATATATATTGTTTAAAAAAAGTATAATAATTATAATATTTTTTTTTAATATAAAATCGAAAATTCAATATTTTGTTTTGGCAAAATTACAGGTTATTTAAAACACAAAAAAGAAATTTCCAAATGTTCCTGTCGATAAATATAAGTCTCTTAATCTTATGAGAAAAAAGTAGACAAGTTATATAACATTAAAATTACAATTGAAATTGAAAATATAAAAAAATTACCATTTCTTGATGTACTAATAAACATCAATAACAATTTGTTTTAAAACATCAGCCTTTAGAAAAGAAAATACAAATACGATAAAACCATGTTTTTCGTTTTTAATTTTTATCTCTTGCAAAAATAATTTTTTTATGAAACTTCTGGTGAAAACGTTCTTTTTTGTGTATTAAAGTAGTCATTTTTTCAAAGCAAAATATTTAATTTTCAAATTTATACGAATTTAAATTAAGAACAAGCAATTTTCAATCGAAAAAGTTAGTTTACAAATTTTCAATTCGTGTGCGAGAATGTACCACGTGATCACTCCTCACTCTCTCAGCGTCACAAAATCGGTATGTTTGAAACCAAGAGAAATCTTCTACAAGTTCGCATAGAAGTGCTCTACTGGGTTGTACCAGTAGAGTTTAGTTTAGTAAGAGAGTAAACATGCGCAATAGCGCCGTGAAGGCGTTAAGTGCAGTGTTGCCGATGCCAATTTATCATATTCCCCAATATCCCAAGTCAAATTTCCAAAATTTGGGGACAAAGATCTGCTGATTCCCCAAAAATTCCCCTCAATAGGTTAAGTACCTTACCTTAGGATTATCTTCTTTATTTTGACCTTTTATTAACCATTTATCCATATTTGCACAAAATCGTATCGTTATTTCCCGACAGAATACAAAATTAACTTATCTAAAGCAAAGCTAGCAAATTAGAAGCGTCTAAAACTAAGGGAATCACAGAAAGGTTTTCTCTATGTGTTCGCGTTCGCACCGCGCGGAGATAAACGAACTTACCCGATTATAATATGATGTATTATAACAAAAGTAGGTACAATGGACAAATGATTTGCTGCTGTGCAAATGGTCTTGAGTTCTATGCCCAATCTGAACTGTTTTTTTATTTTAATTCCTGCTGATTATTTATTATATTGTTTAACGATGAGATTTCAAAATCCCCGCATTTTCCCCGCATAATGCCAATCCCCAATAATCTTGAGATTCCCCGCAGTTTGGCAACGCTGGTTAAGTGTCGAGACTGTCAAGTCAAATTTAATTTAATTACTATATCTTTGATATTAATAGTTTGGTATGTGATTTATAGTTTTCTGTTTAGAGTGTTTGTGTATATTTCGTTAGGACTCAATCATTAGCTGTTTATTTTGCTGATTTGCTTATTGTTGTTTGAAAATATTAATTAATATTTAAAATTAATAAAATCTATAAAATGAAAAAGTTCTATTTGAAAAACAAACACCAAATAAAAAATATATACGAACTTACCAGACTGAATCTACAAAACTGAAAAAATATTGGTAAACACAAAAAAATATATTTTTATTGGCTGCGAACTTCACTAAACACTATTTGTTTTAGGAATAAATAAAATATTTATTGGAAAAGAGAATTTACAGATTTCTTTCCCTTAAAGTAGGGGAAACCAGGACTATTTTTATTATACTAATTTCCGTGTATACAGCCTAGACTAATGCCGATTTACCCTAAAACAAATTTCAAAAGGTCCTATTTATTATAATCCTAAACAGATTTGAATGTACTTTATTGCCAACATATTCGAAGATTTCCTGTAATATACTTTTATGATCAATTCTGATGAAATTTCAGATATCAAAACAGGTAACCGAAAGTTCATACAAAAAAATACTCTTATATTATTATTATATTAAAAAGACTTTTATAACAGTTTTTTATTTAAAAAACTAAAATGCAACTATCTCATACCAAATTTTTTCAGTCGTATACGAGATTTGCCAAAAAATATGAAATTTACTCAAGAATAAAGTACCTTTATTTTTGAAATACCGGGTATCCCAGAAGTTTCTGACCCATTTTAACTGCAAATATCTCGGAGCTCAGAAACGATAGGAAGATGCGGTTTTCACTGAACAGTTTATTTTTATATAAAGTTTTTTTCAGTATAAATGTTTATTTAGTAAAATCTTATATAGGGTGTTTTAAAAAAGCGGTCTTTTTTTTTTAACGACACACCCTATATATTTTTATTCTATCTGAAAGGTGAACTCTTTCCCTTTCCTAAAATGTATAATATGTTGAAGTTTAGATGAAAAATAAGTGAGTTATTTGATTTTTAAGGATAGGCAGTTTAAGGATAGACATATACCATTAGATAATTAACAAATGAGCTCTGGATAAAATTATAAATTGAAAATGTATAAACTAATTTTTTCGATTGAAAATTAAGCTTTTTCTTAATTTAAATTCGTATAACTGTGAAAAATAAATGTTTTCCTTTGAAAAATTGTCATTTTAATTTTTGATAATTTTTCTGAAAAATGTTTTATATTTTGAATTAATATTTCCATAACGGATCTAAAGAGCTTATAATTGGTCTGAATCCAATAATTTGGCTGTCTGTCCTAATCACTTCTTCTATTTCTTCTTGTACGAAGGTTTCAAGTGAACTAAAATATATGTTTTGCTCTACTTTTTGTTGAACTGTCTAAATTTAAATTTGGCAACGTTGACCGATTTCGAGATGGTCACGTGGTACATTCTCGCAGACGAGTTGTACTCACACATTTCAAACATCGGGGCTCTGTGATTCCCTTAGTTTTAGACGCTTCTAATTTGCTAGCTTTGCTTTAGATAAGTTAATTTTGTATTCTGTCGCGAAATAACGATACGATTTTGAGCAAATATGGATAAATGTAAGGTACTTAACCTATTGATGGGAATTTTTGGGGAATCAGCAAGTTTTTGTCCCCAAATTTTGGGAATTTGACTACTAAACTCAACTCTACTGGTACAACCCAGTAGAGCACTTCTATGCGAACTTGTAGATGATTTCTCTGGGTTTCAAACATACCGATTTTGTGACGCTGAGAGAGTGAGGAGTGATCACGTGGTACATTCTCGCACACGAATTGAAAATTTATAAACTAACTTTTTCGATTGAAAATTAGGCTTGTTCTTAATTTAAATTCGTATAAATTTGAAAATTAAATATTTTGCTTAAAAAAATTACTACTTTAATACACAAAAAAGAACGTTTTCACCAGAGGTTTCATAAAAAAATTATTTTTGCAAGAGATAAAAATTAAAAACGAAAAACATGGTTTTATCGTATTTGTATTTTATCTTCTAAAGGCTGATGTTTTAAAACAAATTGTTGTTGATGTTTATTAGTACATCAAGAAACGGTAATTTTTTTATATTTTCAATTTCAATTATAATTTTAATGTTATAACTTGTCTACTTTTTTCTCATAAGATTAAGAGACTTATTTATCGACAGCAACATTCGGAAATTTCTTTTTTGTGTTTTAAATAACCTGTAATTTTGCCAAGACAAAACATTGAATTTTCGATTTTATATTAAAAAAAGTATAATTATTATACTTTTTTTAAACAATATATATTGTTAATTATTAATTATTATTTAATTAAATTATTAATTATTATAAACTAACTTTTTTTTCGATTGAAAATTAGGCTTTTTCTTCGTATAACTGAAAAATAGATATTTTGCTTTGAAAAATTGTCATTTTAATTTTTGATAATTTTTCTAAAAAATGTTTTGTATTTTTAATAAAAGAATTAATATTTCCATAACGGATCTAAAGAGCTTATAATTGGTCTGAATCCAATAATTTGGCTGTCTGTCTTAATCACTTCTTCTATTTCTTCTTGTACGAAGGTTTCAAGTGAACTAAAATATATGTTTTGCTCTACTTTTTGTTGAACTGTCTAAATTTAAATTTGGCAACGTTGACCGATTTCGAGATGGTCACGTGGTACATTCTCGCAGACGAGTTGTACTCTCATATTTCAAACATTGGGGCCCTGCGGGTACACGTTGCTGTGCCAACACGTGAGAGCAAATGCGGTGTTGCTATAAACACCATAGGTTTGAACATTGTATATAGATTATATAGTAGTATCGAGCTCTAGTTAAAAGTGTCTGATGCAGTCTCGAGCGGCATCTATTGACGTTCTATATGAAGTTATCAATTTTTAATGCTGTACAGATACTCCCTCTATATCTTCTTTCACATGGCCTTTACCAAGTAGTTCCTTCAGCTATTAAAGTTGCTGTCTGTAATATTGCAGTTACGTATTTAATAATAAACATCTGTTGAACAGATATTACATTTTCAAAATTCAGTCAGGATTTTCTACAAAACTGTGTGGTTAGTCATCTTTATTTACTAATAAGGATAAAATTTATGATATGATGTGCTATATCAATTCTGTTTAGAATTTTGAGCATCATATTGAAATATGGAAGAATATACATTTTTATTTTAAAAATAGTGATTATTTATATAAAATTAGAAATTATTTTTTTTTACATAAAGATAAAAATACACTTTATAATGTACATGGGCGGATCCAGACGATTTTCAAGAGGGGGTCCCCAGAAATTTTATTAAATATAAAGTACTTGAAAACTTCTTTTTGGGCTATTTTAAACGAAGAAATTTACATTTTCTCCCAATGTAACATGAAAACCATTTTATTCCAATACGATACATTTGTATATTTATTTTAATTAATAAACATCTTTATACAATTTTATAATATCCCAGTTGCCAGAGCCACATTTACTCAAAAATCTCACATAAAATGTGATATCGCTGAAACTAGGCTCTTAGTACTTTATTGGGTGTAGAAAACGTTAAAAAAATCTTTGCTGCTCTAAAGTGTATGCTTAAGTTTACAATTTCGAAAACAAAATCGAAAATTTGGTTTTTGCGTTATCTAATATCTCGAAAAATAAACCAACAGCACCACGTGTGAAACAGCGGAAAATTTTACTCAAATTTATATTATAAGTTATTTATAACTATAAAAAATTATTAAATATAAGAAAAGGCGTATTCTAAAAATACAAAAATACAAAAAAAAACAAAAGTACCTTTGCCTAAAATGTAAAAAAAGAATTTTATTCTCAGGAAGCTATTAGTTTTTAACTTTTTTTTTGCTCATAGATAATTTGACCGGAAGTTATAATTTCTAAAATTCTCACTTCGCAACTCTTAAAAGTGTGCTTTTAAGATTTTACTAGTATAATGTGAAATGTGCAGTTTCGAAAACTTAAAAAAAAGGGAGCACTGATAAATAAGTTAAAAAATTGATAATTTTGTTAGTGAACTTTTTCGATTGAAAATTAGGCTTTTTTAATTTAAATTCGTATAAAATCGAAAAATAAATATTTTGTATTGAAAAAATTACAGCTTATGTAAAACACAAAGTTTCATAAAAAAAAAATTATGTTTGCGGGAGATAAAAATTAAAAACTAAAAAAGCGGTTTTTAACGATTTTCTCACTAATTTTGAAGTTATGTTGAAAAATGATTAATACAAAAGTTTTACATTTTTTAAATATCTACACCCCCACCCCCTTCCAGAACTTTTAATTTGTCCAATTTATTTTTTTTTAATTTACTTATAATTTTCCCTGCATTTTCCGACCATCCACATACTGCTAAGAATTTTTTTATGAATTCGGGTATTTAAAATCGGTTTGGACTTTGTCTACAGACATCATTCAAAACCAACGAAAACTTATTGATTAGTTTTTATTATTGGGCAGGGCATCAGATTCTGGTGACCTTCAATTAACAACGCAAATCTATTCAAAACTATTTATTAACCCTATAAACAGGAAAATTCCACTGAAACTCATTTTGTCTTGGTGTGTCTAGAGTTTTTGATGACAGCGTTGCCAAACTTTGGTGGATTACTCACAACTTTAAAATATCAATAGCAAGAGAGTTTTTTTAATATGATAAACTAATATCTGTCTAACCATCATCAGATAAAAAAGATTAAAGTTGTTTAGTATCAAACAACAACATATAATAATTTATTAATTTTACCAGAAAATAAAATACTAATAAATAAAAAATAAATTATTTTATACTTTTAAAATTAATTAAAACAATCATATAATATCCATATTATAAACAAGAAACCAAATTATTGCAAAAAATATACTTTAAGAAAACAATATTTCGATTTAACATTGACTCTCTAGTCTTATTGCTTTTTATTCCAAATTTTAATTTTAAAAGTTAAACAGATTTAATAAATTATCAGATTAGAATTTTTCATAATTTACCATTATCGATAGTATAGACCTTTTGAATACACTTGAGTGCTGCCATCTCCAGTGCGTTCACATAATCCTACTGATAAAAGTCTGTAAGGCGATACTACTATATAATCTATATACTGACTTGGTAGCGGCAACTTTTATCAAACAGCGGAAACTTATTTGTACACCTGACATTATATTTGTTTGACTGGCAGACAAACAATGTGGTAGGTATTCTTCAAATATGAATTGATAATAATTATAAGAGACGTTTTAGTTTTGTTTTATTTGCTCACGAGAACACAAAAATAGATAAATAAAACAAACACTCAAATTAAAATATTCTTTTATTTACCAAATTAGATTTTTTAAATTTTTTTATTGAACACTTTAATTTCAAATTCACGTTAAATTGAATTGTCCCATTTGATAACAAAAATAAATATCCCAAAAATATTCTGTACATTTTAGGTTTCCTTATACAAATAAACGAGAAGATTCCAGCCAGCCGAAAAACCTAAATATATTTTTGGGATATATTTTTAGAGTGTTCCAGAAGAATTATCGTACAAAAATATCAGAAAAACGGTTGTCAATTTTCATTAAATTAGAAATTTTATTGGAAAATTGGAAATTTTATAAGTAAGTACAAGTTTTTCTTCTAATAGAAAATATTTTTGCTACCAATACTTTTGGAACACTCTATACAAGTTTCTAAATAAATAAAATTTACAAGGTACCTAAATACGGGCTATTTTTGTCACATTCAATGTGATCCCAAATTAAGTACTACCTGTAAAATATTTGGTACAAATATTATATTTTTTTCCAAACTTACATTTGGGCGCAGAATATTAAAAAAGATGATTAAGTTTGTCACGATTTAGATAAAAAACTGACAGTGCCAAAGTCAAATATCACTGTCAACTGACATGTCATTTATTATTAAGTGTCTGAAGAATATCATCTAATATTAATTTGTTAGAATTTGATTTAGTAAAAGAATTTAAATAGATAATAGATATAAAACTATATCATCGAAAATATATATTAAAAAAATGAGAGACTACATTATTATTAATTCCAAAAAATTTTAACACAAATTCTTGAAAACAGTAATGTTTATGTTTATACTTCTAGAAAAACAGCTATAAACTAAAAATTTATTGGTAGTCAATTATAACCTCAAAACTACTGCCAGTTAATAAAAAGGACAGCTAATTGGTCATCAAATGTCAAGACTGCACACATTTCTTACAGAATCCATCATGTCAAAGACTGGACATTTTTTTTTCGTGTTAATTTACTGAATTAAGTCACTCTTCTTTTTGTAACTCCACATATTGAGATCAGAACTGACCACCGCGGCGCTGTGATCAACACCAATATGGCCGGCAAGTCCCAGCGGTCGCATATGATTAACACAGGAAAGATAGGGAACAGTTGGTTTTTTGTTAGATATTAGGCTCAAAAAATAATAAAAATGGCATTAATGAAGGATTAATGTAGAATTATTGCATTCTAATGTTAATTTTATGTGGTGATATTTGCACTGTGTTTACAAACAAGTGGGATTACCAAGTAAACTCATAAAATTACGGGAGAAATGTTTAACAAGATATGACATGCAAAGTTGGAAACAAACATGTTGTACAGGGTGGCCAAATAAGAATGCGAGGTACTGTATCTGGGAAACTATCAATCGTAGAGGCTTGCGGACAAAAAGTTATGACTAAAACGGCCAAGAGAAAAAGTTTCTGAAATGGCCGCTAGGGGGCGTAACTGCAATCTTGAATCTAAGAAAGTGATGTTTCTGTGAATTCCGCTATATTAACCTAACAAAAAAATACCTGATCCTTAAAGTAGAGGATAATCTAAATCTTTTTTGTTTTGCAATTTTTGCTGTATCTCTAAAAATAAAGTGGTGGGGGGTATTCAAAGGTTTCATTAAAAATACCATGTATATTCGAAACGGCTGAGCCGATTTTAACAAACTTGGGCTAGTTGACAAGAGCTATTCTTGGGCTACAAATGTTATAATATTTGAAGTTTTGTTAGTTTCACATATCGCCCCCAGAGGGCTTTTTTCGACATTTCGACAGAAAGGGTAATTTTATACGGAAATCCCTTAAATTTTTATTTTTTAAACTAATTAATTCCTTTTATTATGTAAGTTGTGGCCCTAAAAAGGACCGTTTAAAAAAAAGGTTTTTAATGCCCCCGTAAATGCTCTAAATACTGACCATCAGGTCATCTATGCATTGCTGAAGCCTTTCATGGGAAGACAAACTGTAACTTCAATTTCGGCTCTCGGTATGTTACGTAATGCATTACGAATCCGGTTTTTCGTATCTCTGTGGTCGTAGGTTGAGTCTGAAAATCAAGACAAGTTAAGTCTAGTGATCGCGCAGGCCATGGAAACAGACTTCCTCTTCCAATCCATAGCTGCTGTAATACTGCATTAATATGTTCTCGCACAATAATAGCTGAGCAACTGCAAAAACAAGTTTTGACGTGTTTCCAGTGGCACAACGGTAATTTATTGGCCAAAAAGTCAAGAAAGATAT
The DNA here is from genome assembly GCA_949320105.2 of Crepidodera aurea. Taxonomy (NCBI): domain Eukaryota; kingdom Metazoa; phylum Arthropoda; class Insecta; order Coleoptera; family Chrysomelidae; genus Crepidodera; species Crepidodera aurea. Next base: position 539,427 of record OX439481.2, on the reverse strand, counting down.
TACCGCTTAGGGATTGATTGCTCGAAAAAATATGGCCCAATAATTCTGCCTCCCAGTATACCACACCACACATTTAAACTCCAACGTCCTTGATGCTGAACTTCACGCAACCAATGCGGATTTTTTGCAGACCAATAATGCATACTGTGCAGAGTTTAAAGGTGGCTTCATGGGTCCAAAGAATTTGAAATAAAAATTCTCCATTATTGTGCGAGAGCATATTAATGAAGTATTATTAGAAGAGGAAGTCTGTTTCCATGGCCTGCGCGATCACCAGACTTAACTTGTCTTGATTTTCAAACTCAACCTACGACCAGAGAGATATGAAAAATCGGATTCGTAATGCATTACGTTACATACCGAGTGCCGAAATTGAAGCTGCAGTTTTTTCTACCCATGAGAGGCTTCAGCAATGCATAGAGCGTGATGGTCAGTATTTAGAGCATTTACGGGGGCATTAAAAATCTTTCTTTTTTAAAACATAATACATGCATACATACATAATAAAAGGAATTAATTAGTTTAAAAAATAAAATTTTAATGGATTTCCGTATAGAATTTTCTTTGGCCTAAATTTTAGGTTAGGAACAAGATATCGAAATGCGGTTTTCGCGAGCTGGTTTAGGCAACATTTAGCTACTTTTTCATGAAAAAGAAATCATACCAATGCATTTAAATTTTTTGAGAAAATTCACCATTTGTCGAACTGTCGAAAAAAACCCTCTAGCGGCGACAGGTGAAACTAACAAAACTTCAAATATTATAACATTTGTAGCCCAAGAATAGCTCTTTTCAACTAGCTCAAGTTTGTTAAAATCGGCTCAGCCGTTTTGAATATACAGGGTGTTTTTCACTGAAAACTTTGAATACCCTCCACCACTTTATTTTTAGAGATACAGTAAAAATTGTCAAACAAAAAAAATTCAGAATAGCCTCTACTTTAAAGATCAGGTATTTTTTTGTTAGATTAATATAGCGGAATTCACAGAAACATCACTTTCTTAGAGATTCAAGATTGCAGTTACGCCCCCTAGCGGCCATTTCAGAAACTTGAAAATATTTTCCAGGTTTTTCTCTTGGCCTTTTTTTCAGCGAGCCTTTACGATGGATAGTTTCCAAGATACAGTACCTCGCATTCTTCTTCCCTATGTTTACGATGATAAGTGCCGTCCATCTTGCTCAGTTCGGCTATTCCCCGCCGGTGGCATCCATCCTAGTGCCGATCTCAATTGTTGTGAAGTATTTATCGTTTTATTCTCTCCTTTGTGATTCTATGATTTTTTTACATGTACCTACAATCTTTTAATAGTAAATTATTGATTGTTACCACTGATATTTTATTTAAATTTTGTACTTTATAATACAAATATATATATATATTTTTAATATTTTGTCGAGAATAAACTATGATCTGTAATAAAACACCCGTATCTAATTAAATACATATAAACATAAATAACTACATCTATTTGAACTCTATTAACAATAAAAGTCTCCAAGTTTAATGAATAAAAAATGAATCACATTATGGAAAAAGGACATCATTCAAACTATGTAAAAAAATTGATTTAGTGGCTTCCACCTGTTTCAGTATTAGAGAACCAGCGACGAAAAAAGCCGATGTGAGTGCAACGTCAGATGAAGCGGCTGTAGGTAGTTCGAGCCCCCCCTCCCCTCTTCAACTTTCTCCTCTGGAGTAATTCTCTGCCGCCTGGTTGTAGCGCGCTACAGCCCTTTTCAATGGAACCCCGATTGATTTTATAAAGTTGTAGTCGCTATGTCAGAAAATCATTTTCTCCACGGCCACTACTGAATGTAGTTATTCTGAAACCACTTATAATAACAGAAAAGAAACATTCTCGCTCTTGAGATTGAAAGAAAATTCTGAAACTTTTGTCTCTTATGCATTTTATATGTATTATATTCTATCTCTAGAGCTAGAATCTGTATTCCGTGATTGTTTACGAAAATAAGGTTGTCAAATTAACTGTCAGTATTAGTTGACGTGGTCTTAATATTGGTTTGTAAAAACTTTTAATTTATTAAAAAGGAGAAGAAAATCAAACGATTCAGATGTAGAATTTAAAAATACTCCTCCAGAAAAAATTTTTTTTTCATTTGCAAAATGGAAATTTACAAACAGTTTGCGCAATGTCAGAAATGTATACCCTCAGAGGTGGCTGGAAGGCTAAAAAAGTTTCTCCACGATGCCCAATATTCTGATGGGTCTCCGGGAACTCCTTGGGATCCCCCGAGACGGGAAAACTCCACCTCAAAATCGTAGCTGTTCATGTGGGGCGTAGGGGCCCATTTTTAAGGGGGGAATTTAGAGGCGCCAAAAAAGCGACTTTTCAAACTATTCAAAATATTTTTCCTGGTATTTGGGTGGGGGTTTAATGCAAAGAGACCTGTAGTTTGGTGTAATTCAGAGGAAATATTGTTAAGTTTCATAGCTTAATTTTTGTACTATATGTATTTGAGTATCTATGACAATGATTATTGTTCTGATGTTTTTTTTGAGTGATATAAATAAATCAAGTTTAAAAGTCATAAAAGGTTTTTTGAATATTTTTAATTTAAGTCTTCTTCAAATCTCAACCACTTTAACATGGTAGCAGAGCGTGGTTCCTGAGGAAGTAAAGATTTGTTAAAAGATTTTTTTTTTAAATAAAACATATTCGAAAAATATTTGTCAGTGTCACAGTAGATCTTTGCAGTCAGACCATTATTTTGGAGAACCAAGTCCAATATAAAATGGATGTAAGCAAGCTGCATATTGGTTTACTTGAAGGCAAGTCAAATTGGCATACATGGAAGTACAAAATAGGTATTTTGCTTCGAAGTGTTACTGGTGCACATGAACTTTTAGAAGGAACATTAAAGACTCCCTTGCCTCTTAAAGACGATGCCTCACCAGAAGAGAAAGACAAATATGACAGAATTAACTTATTTTGAACAAACAGATAGCAGTACACTTCTCATACTTATCGTAAATACGACTCAAAGTACTTTAGAAAAAGTAATGAGATATACAACAGCAAGAGAGGTGTAGTTGGAACTTCAAAGATTGTATGATGGTGTAATAGAGGACAAGACATATGATCTATGTATCCAGTTCTTTAGTTATAACAAAGAAGCTGAAGATGATATAGCCACACACATTTCAAAATTAAAGAATGTTTGGAATGACTTACAAAATGAACTTTTGAAAGAAAATGTTGTTAATGGGAAAAAGCTGTAGCTGTAATTTACCGGACCTGCTATTGATATGTAAAATATTAGGAACTTTACCACAGAATTATTTTCCATTTAAATCAAGTTGGATGTTGATGAACAAAACAGAAAGAACGGTCGAAAATTTAACAAGTCAACTGTGTGTTTATGAAAAGTCTTTATTCAACAAATGTGAACCTAATCAAGAAGTTCTTTTAACATATAAGAAGTTTAATAAATCAAAGAAAAAGTTGATTTGTAATTATTGTAAACAGCCAGGTCACAAAGTTAGGCAGTGTGAGAAATGGAAGGCTGATGGAAGACCCCCAAAACCAATCACTAGTTTTGTTTCTGGTGCTGCTTCTTCCAATAACGTTGCTAGTTATCCTTCCGCCACAATTACTCTACTAATAGAATCAAATGCTGCTTTATTAGCTGAATGCGACAGAGAAAGTTGGTTTGTAGATAATGGAGCAACAAACCACATTTGTAATAGTCGTGATTTGTTTGAATCTTATGAACCATTTGAAAGTCTTCGTGCAGTGACTACAGCTAATAATGATACTGTTGAAGCCTTAGGAAAAGGTGACATAAAAGTTGAGACCAGAGTAAACGGCAAGAAAATTTCAGTCACATGAAACATAGATTGTCAATGCCGTATTGTCCTCAACAAAATGGATGTTCAGAGCGGGATAATAGAACCATTGTTGAGATGGCAAGGACAATTATGCATGCTAAGGAAGGTTTACCTCAGAGTCTTTGGGCAGAAATGGTAAACACAGCAGGCTACATCCCTAATAGAACAGGTGTTTCTGGAGTTGATGGGAAGTCTCCATTTGAGATATGGTTTGGCAAGAAACCATGTTTAAAACATCTAAGAGTCATAGGAAGCACCTGATATGCCCACATTCCTAAACAACGAAGAAGAAAAATGAACAAAAAGGCTGTGAAGGGAATACTTATAGGGTACGATAACAATGACGGTTACCGTATTTGGTGTAAAGAAACCAAAACATTAATAAGGTCTCGTGATGTCACTTTCGACGAAAGTATTTTATCTTACGTAAATATGCCCACTATGTTGTCTGATCAAAATCAAAGCAATGATCAACAAGGTCAAATCCAGTTTGATACAAGATCAGAAGAGTCTTCTAGTCAGTCAAAAGAATATAGAGATCAAACTATATTAGACAGTGATGAAGACAGAGATAAAAAAGAAACAAATAATAAAAACGACTTAAGTGATGAACCTGAGTACACAGATGATGAAATTCATGAAGAAACTGGTAAAATTCTTGGCCTGCCAGATTTGAAGACTTTGTAATGTCCGTTGCAACTGATATACTTCAGTCAAAAGAACCATTAACTTATCAAGAAGCCATGAGAAGAAATGATAAAGAGCAGTGGAATGAGGCAATGAGAAAAGAAATGCAATCTCTTCAAGAAAACAACACTTGGACTCTTGATGAATTACCTCCTGGAAAGAAAGCAATTTCTTGTAAATGGGTCTATAAAATTAAGACATATCCAGATGGTTTCAATAGATGAGTATAAGGCTAGGCTAGTAATAAAAGGTTATTCACAGAAAAAAGGTGAAGACTATGATCAAACCTTTAGTCCAGTTGCAAAGTCAGGTACTATAAGGGCTTTGCTAAGTATAGCTGCTAGTGAAAAGATGGTTTTAACTCAATTTGACATTTGTACAAGAGACTGAAAACGGATAAATTGACCAGTATTCATAAATTAATAATGCTACGTATTGTACCGCAAATAAAAGAGACTTATGAGAATGTCAAGAAACTGTTTGATTTCAAGTTCGTTGCAGGTTTCAAATTACTATTGATTATTAATGGATAACAAACTGCTATAGCCACCTTCCCGTGTCCATATTGCTTTGTGACGTTACAAGAGTTGAAAACACGACGTGAACTCGAGAGTGATGAACAGGATCTTGTGCTGAAAACTTACGAGGATTTGAGAAAAGATTACAAAGAATTTGAATCTCTAGGAGGCGATAAAAAATGTGCCAAATCCAGTCACAGCAGAATAAACCTCCCTTTGTTTCAGGAACCAGATGATATAACTGTTATTGCAAGGTTTAGTTAACCACATGTTTTGGAAAGGTCTTGTGCCTCTTTTGGGACAGGAAAAAGCCCTAACCTGGCCCCGACATCTCAAATTAATATCAAAAAATTACCATGGTGATTCTTTTGAAGGAAATGCTGAAAGACATCCTATCTAGTGAGGAAGTTTGTGGTCGCATTGGTGGTCAATTACCCATGGTTCCGTATGTGTCGGCTTTCAAGACACTCGATAAAATAGTTCATGATTGTTTTGCAAATGTGAGGCTTGGTGGAGAGTTGCAGTAGTCGATTTGTGACCTTAAAAAATCACTTGCACCTACAGACGTAACTGAAACTTTGAAAATTCACGTATGCCTGAAACATCTCGAGCAATCTTTAGAGTTTCTGGAGCGAGAGGAAGGATTTGGGATTTGGTCCGAACAAGCTGGGGAATCAGTTCATCGGGAATTTTCGAAGTTCTGGAACTGACGCAAGTTGAACAATATTACGGACCCTAATTATTGTGTGAGGTTAAAAGAAGCCGTCGTAGAATTTTCTTCCAAACATATTTAGTAATACAAGATATTTAAATCATGTCCTGAGAATGAAAAACAAAATAATTGGCAAATTTTTAAACATCATAGAAATGGGGCAGTTAATCTTTTAAAAATAAAAAAGGAGCAGTATTATTTTGACAAAGTAGATCGCTTTAGAAATAATCCAAAAGAAATGTGGAGAACCTTAAAACAACTCATTAATAATAACAGAGATAAAGATTTTCCAAACAGTATAATTTTTGAAATAGGAGATGAGAGAAAAATAGTAAATGATAGTTTAGAAATAGCACAAAGTTTTAATAAATATTTTGTTCAAAGTATTGGAAATATTGATAATGAATCATGTTTCTGAAAATTCGATCCTAATATGTAACCAATCAGGTTTTAGAAAAAAAATTTCATGTGAATCAGCGCTACAACTTACACTTTGTAACATTCAAACTAAATTAGACGAAAATAAATATGTTGTAGCAGTATTTTTGGACTTAAAAAGGGCTTTCGAGACAATTGACAGACAAATTATGTTATCAAAATTGAAACAATATGGTATTGGGGGTAGAGTATTGCAGTGGGTTAGTAACTATTTAAATAATCGCAAGCAGAGATTCCGTTTTGCTGACCAAACATCCTGTGACATAAATAATGATATAGGGATTCCTCAAGGGAGTGTATTGGGTCCTCTTCCTTTTATTTTATATATTAATGATATTGAACTCTTTGTTGATTGTGAATTCATTAATCTTTTTGCTGATGATATTTTAATAACATGTAGTGATGCTAATCTGGATAAAGCCATAGAGAAAATGAATGCCTCATTATCATCGGTAAATAAATACTTGAACATAAATAAGCTAAAATTAAATGTAAGAAAAACTAAAGCAATGGTCTTCACAACGAAATTCAAATATAGTAGTATCGACGTTAAAAACATAAATTTGAACATTAATAATGAACACATTGAAGTTGTTTCTAATATAAAATATTTGGGATTTCAACTAGACAATTACTTAAATTTCGATAGCCACTTTAACTATATTTATAAAAAAATATCTAAAAAACTATTTCTTCAGTAGAATTTCGCAAAACTTATCAACTGAAACCAAAATTACTGTATATAATACCATAATTCAGCCTCATTTTGATTATTGCGCATCTATATTATACTTATTCAACTTAAATAAATTAAACATGCTACAAAAACTTCAAAATCGAGGAATGAGAGTAATACTGAAAACAAATCGTCTTACTCCAATTACGTCAATGTTAAATACTCTAAATTCGTTTCCGGTAGAGAAAAGAATGTACTATTTTACAATGATTTTAGTATTTAAAATAGTAAATCATTATTACGTTCAACAATAATATCCAAAATTATAATACAAGATGTACAAATAGCATCTACATTGCAAGAACTACATATCAAAAAAAACTATGAATTCTTTATTCTTTAAAGGTTTCAAAAAATTCAATGATCTCCCTTTATCTATACGCGAATCAACCACAATAAACTGTTTTAAAATTAAACTTAAGGACTTTATTAAAAATTCAATTTAATTAAGATTTTACTAATTCCATTACTTGATGTTTTTAATGTATATTATTTTAAACTTATATTTTATATTTGAAATGTGTATATGTATTGTAAGGGTTTTTATTTATTTATGCTACTTTTAGATTTATATGTAATTTTTAGTCTAGTTTTATATGTACATTAGGATTCCTAATTAATAAAGATCTATCTTATCTAACATTCTGATGTGTTGAATTGATTCCTTCATTATATTGTTATGATATTAAAATGAGGAAAAATTTGTATTTTAAAATAAATTATAAAAGAAAAATTATGTGAAAAAGACTTAATAAAAAAAAGGTGATAGTGTGTTGACAGATTTAAAAAAAAAAAGTTTGAAGTTTATGTTAATTTTTTTTTTTTTTTAATATGTCAAATGTGAAAATAGTAAAATAAAGTTTATTAAAAGTATTTTGAAGACATTTGCATAACAATTGGCATCCCAAAGTGGGGCTCGAAAAAAAAAACAGGGCCTAAAACATAATTTATAAATTAAAATGGATTTCCAGGAAATGATGAGATGTTTTATGGAGAAGATGGAAAATATGGGTCAGAATATAAAACAAGAAATGATGAAAATAGAAAATAAAATGGAAAGTATGGGACAGGACATAATGAAAAATATAAAACAAGAAATAGAAATAAATATTAAGAAGACCAGAGAAGAATTTATGGAAAGAGTAAATAAATTTGAAGAAAATTGCATGAAAGAAAATAGACAGATACAAGAAGAAGTAGTAAGCATCAGAAAAGAAGTGGACACAATCGGATTGAGAGTTCACCAGGAATATGATGAAGTTGTCCAAAGAATAGAAGAGGCGAAACAAGATGTGGGATGTGGGAAAAAGAACTTAAAGTTGATGTTTGAAAACAAATAAGAAATATAAAAAGGAATATTCAAGAACGAAATATGTCAGAAGAAATGCAAGAAATAACAGAAAACAGAATCAAACAGATGGAAGAAGATTTAAGAAAGGATGTAGATAGGAAATTAGAGGAAATGAAAAAAAATAGTAAAGGGAAAATTATTGCAAGAATTACAGGAGCAGAATAATAAGAAAAATGCTAAGAATTTAGATAAATCCTTAAAAGAAGAAATTTTGAAGAATAAAAACAGGTTAGGTCAAAACTATCACAGATGGAAGATTAAATTAAAAAAAAAATAAATATTTTTTGTGATATAGGAAGAAGATTGTAATATAGAAGATATAAAAGGTATTAAAAATCAAATAAAGGGAAAATTATAGAAATGGGGGGATTAATTATAAATAATTAAATATTTCATATTAGTCAATTATACAGATTTTGTTTTTAAACGTTGAAGTTGAAGATTAAAATGGGGCAAAATTTGTAAAATTCGTTGAACTTTTCTTATTCATTACTTTGCAAGAAAAGTTCAACGAAATTTTAGGGACTGTTGTTATGATGTTAAAATGGGGCAAAATTTTGTAAGTATTTTAAAATAAATTATTAAAAAAAATTATGTGAAAAAGGTGATAGTGTGTTGACAGATTTAAAAAAAAAGTTTGAAGTTTATGTTAATGTTAATTTTTTGGAATATGTCAAATGTGAAAATAGTAAAATAAAGTTTATTAAAAGTATTTTGAAGACATTTACATTTGCATAACAATATATATGTCTACTAAATTTTCTCAGAAAAACACATTACAAATGCTTCTTGAGTTGAATTTTCAAATCAGCCATTTTTTTCATGTAAAATTCGAGTGTACAAAACTTATTAAACCCCCACCCAAATACCAGGAAAAATATTTTGAATCGTTTGAAAAATCGCTTTTTTGGCGCCTCTAAATTCCCCCCTTAAAAATGGGCCCCTACGCCCCACATGAACAGCTACGATTTTGAGGTGGAGTTTTCCCGTCTCGGGGGATCCCAAGGAGTTCCCGGAGACCTATCAGAATATTGGGCTTCAGTTATACTCAAATAATACAAAAAAAAAACCATTTTCTGACAAATTAGTCCTTGGGGGGTGGGTGGCTCAGCGGTAGAGCACTGGACTCATAATCCAAGGGTTGTGGGTTCGAATCACACCAAAGGCAGAAATCTTTTTCTGATTTTTAATTAATTAAAAATTTAGAAATTGATTTTCATATACCAGGTGAGATTCCTCACTCGACCATTCACTGTTGGGTTCTAATTAACAGTGCTGTTCCTAAAGTGGCGCTGGGAAACAGTAACAAAGCCTACACAGAACACAAGGCTAATGGCCATAGTAGTCGATGCCGTTGACACAGAAGTAAAAAAAAAATTAGTCCTTGCCTGCTCAAATTCTGACACGATTGAAACTTTGAGTTACAAGGTTGAAAAATCCCATGGAGAAAATGGGATAAATTGACAATGAATAAAAAAAATAAAAAATGTGTAGCATGAGTAGCAAGGGAGCTACCGCGACCTCGCACTTTCCGTCGAAAATTCTAGGGTTAGCAAGATCGATGTTGTCAGAAAATTATATTTTTGTGATCTCTCTGTTCGTACGAATCGATAAAGCCCAATTTGACTCATTGCACGCGCTGTATGCGAAATTTCTGTTTCCGATTTTTTGCTGCCCCCGAAAAGTTTGTGCCAGAAAATGTGATTTTTGTGGTATTCGGATCCCCTGAAAGCTGCAAAATGATTTTCTGACATAGCGCGCTCCAGCAAGGCGGCAGAGAATTACTCCAGAGGAAAAAGTTGGCGAGCGGGGCTCGAACTACCTACAACCGCTTTATCTGACGTTGCACTCACACCGGCTTTTAGTCGCTGGATCTCTAGCTATATGCGGTCTAAAGTTAGACAAGCTACGCCAATTATGGCAGAGCGCACCAAGCAGATACCCTGTAACGGGAATCCCCCCGCTCTGAACAACTACCACCGGGAAGCGACCAAAAAAGGCCTAATTGGAGTAGCTTGAATCGCCTTCGATCCCAAGTGGGGAGGTGTAAGGCAAACTTATGCAAATGGGGATACAAAGAGGGACCAGATCTCTGCGAATGCGGTCAGGAACAAACAATGTCCCATCTACTCGTCTGCCCGAACTTGGAAGAGACATACACACTAGAAGACCTGGCGCAAGGTCGTTCCAGTGGGAAAAACATAATTTAAATTTAATTGGCTTGAACACGAATAAATAAATAGCATGTGGTCTATTTAGTTCGAGGCATATTAATTATGTGCGGATGACAACATTGACCTTAACCCTTTGAAGTCTACCGTGACATATATATCCCAAACAAATTTTTAAACTGCTGCTGGTTCAAATTAAACCTATTTTGTACAGAATTTTGTGCCATCACAAATGTCTTGACTATATTTCCCATTCAAAATGGCGGTTTTTTGATTTTTCACCAATAATATCCCAACTAACCACAAAAAATATAAAAACATCTTAACCAATTTAATAAAAAAAATCCGACTTCAAAGGGTTAAACTGAGAAATTCGGAAAAATCGTTAAAATGTAAAAAATTCAAATTCTATTAAGTTTTACTCAAGTGGAAGTAGTAAATTTCGGCTTCCATTCATAATTGTAAGAACAAGATACATAACTTGTATGAGATTGGCCAAATTCCGAAATAGGTACAGGCTATAATGCGAATAATGACAAAAATATGCCATACAAATAATTTTTGAACGTGTATCAGTTTCACATCGGATGTTTCAATATTTATTATTCAGAAGGACCCCAGATAGCACAGGACGTCCATTATATGGCCATTTATCGTCTGAACGTCCAAGTCCAATTCTGGACGTTTTAAGTTTCTCCAGTTTAGAACATCCCTGAGGAAATTCAGAAATAGATATCTCTAGAACGTCTATTCCAAGTACTTGGGGCAAGTGACAAGTGACATTTAATATATGACTACTGATGTAGTATCAATGATATTAGATTCCAACACTTAGTTATGCTCAGGACTGAAAGAAAAAAGAAAATACATCTGGAACTAGTGGTAAAACTGGTAAAATGTCATGTCATTGTCATTAGTATCATTCGACTCAGCTTGGGTTCGATTAATTTTCATATTGATTTGCCATTAATTTTGAATAAGCAATTTAAATCATTCTTAGGTTCCAGCTGAGAAGGCAAACATGGCTAAGGGTAAAAACACAGTGGAGCAGGACAGGTCGCTGGTAGCCTAGCTGGTCGCTTACTCGCTTAGAGCGAAGTAGAATTAAAGCGTGAATACTTACGGGCGTCTACACGGTGGAGCATAGCAGTTAGCTGGGATAGTAGCAGTGAGCTTAGCCGTAAGCTGATATAATTGCCAAGTTGATTGTTTACATCGCTTAGAGCGAGGATGCCCCGACACGCGCACGCGCATTGACACGTTTTATGTGACGTGTTCAGTGTTGCCATTAATGGAATTTTATTTTATACATTTTACGTGTGTATTTATTTACTTTTAATTACTTTTTATTCTTTGTGTATCTATAATGTAACGAAGTTACTAGTTTCCGATTTTATTTGCACATCATTTCTAATCGCATTTTACGTTTTATAGTTAAAATCCTATATCACGTCATTTTGTCATTTTGTAACGCGTCTGTCTCGCGCAATCTTGATCTCACTGAATACCGTCATCATTAACGGAGAGTCAATCGATATCCGACAGCAGCGAAGATCACCACGTACGCTCCGACCATCGAGACAGGGAAACCGGTAAGCACTTAGTATTTTTGACGTTATTAGTAGGTGAGTTTATTAATTCAGAAATATTCTAAGTCCGTATATTTAAATCTGCGAAATTTACTAAGTCCGAATTTGTAGTAATGCGCAAGACTTAGATTGGGAGAGGGAAATAGATAGTTAGATGAATTTTAGTTGCGATTCGACCGTCAGCGAGACTACCACGACCGACCAGTGCTCCGAAATTGGTAAAATATTTTTGAATAGTAGGGAACCGAGTTGATAGGAAAATTTACTAAGTCCGTAATTATATTCCTGCGCATGAAGTAACTCTTCATCACTAGAACTCGCCATCTTTAACGCGCCGACCTGCGATTGACTGAAGCTCCAGTGCATGTGTTTACAGCTTCCTGCCAGGTAACCAGCGAGTATGCGAGTAAGCGACCAGCTAGGCTACTAGCGAGCTCCCTGCTCTACTGTGTTTTTACCCTAAAACGAGGAAGGAAACTGAACTATCAATCCAGGCCTGGTTAAAACGGGCAAAGGAGAGAAAAGCCGGGAACTCCTCGAAAAACGATTTTGAAATGTTTAATATTTTCACTAATTTCCTAGAGGTTATTATTATTATTATTCCAAAACCAAAGTTTACAGCAAGAAGTATATGAGTAGATATATCATAAACTATTAGAATTATTAATATAAGTATTCAAAAAGGAAAACAAAAAACAATTGTTATTTGCAAAGATATAACAAAAAGAGAACTATTAAAAAGAGCAAAAAAAAAATCACAATATTATTCATTCATAACAAAAGAACGTAACTTGAGGATATTCCAGATATACTCACAGATCGTCTTGGCTTCTATAATGGTTATGTTTTGAAGAGCAATTATAAGTGAATCGATATTCTGAAGACAAGATATATTTTGTTTCATCACAGTGTAAATAGGACATGAAAAAGGGTTTCTTTTTCTTGTGTATTACATACAGAGCAAATTAGATCTGGATTAATAAAATAATTATCACCGCTTAAAGTAAATTTAGTCTTAAATTTGTTAGTCAATCGCAATTGGGCCAGAGTGCGTGTAATCTGGATGGGCAATTGAAAAAGTAAATAAGTTCTTGGGCTTTGCGATGTATTAAGTAGATTAAAAATAAGCAAATGGGGATAACGAGAAGCTATAGAAACATCTGATTCGTGTAGAAACGTGTAATACTTAGAAATTAAATTTCTTCTATACGAATTAACCGTAATGTTACTAAGGTCGGTCCAACCATCCAGAGAATTGGTTTGAATAAAGAGATCTTTCATTTGCAGTATCCAATTATACTTCGCATCAATTTTATCTCGTAAACGGAGTTGTTGTTGAAAACAAATCTTTGGATAACGTCCATATTTTGAACTTTGTGTATCCAATTGAGAGAAAACTTAAAAATATTAAAGGCAATTTTTACTCTTCCGGTTTCTAAACGTACCATGGCATCAGGAGTGGTTTTAGGAAGTAAAAGAAGTCTCTTCAAAAAATTTAGTTGAACCCTTTCCAATATATTTAAATATCTGAGACCCCACACAGGAACACAATTAAACATCACACTGAGAGCTAATGATTCAAATAATTTCATTCTAGGAAACCAAGTATTAATTTTAGTTTTAGACATTATAGGGAGCAAGGATCCTACAGCCTCGTTTTCCTTTAGTAGCAGATAAAATTGACATTTCGTGAAAAAATCCAGAGGAAGTGAATGTAACGCCTAAATAAGTATACTTATTTGTTGTTTCGACCATTTGGTTATTATAATAAAAATTAGTGCTACATTTTTGAAATCCTCCCCTACAAAATTGCATAATTTTCGTTTTTTTTAGATTAACTACTAATTCCTTCAACCGGCAATATTTTTCTAGAATTTTTAACTTTCTTACTACATCAATTTCGGAATGAGCTAAGATAACCAAATCATCTGCATATAATAAAGCCAACACGTTTTTTAAGCCATCAATATTCAGTCCCAAAGCACTATTTTCACAAAAAAAAGTTTCCAAATCAGCTATAAATAGAGAAAATAATAGAGGACTTAAAGGCTCACCCTGTAAAACACCAGTAGTTACATCAAATGCCTTAGATAAACCATCAGAGCCTCTTATTTGTATAGTTGCTTTTGAGTACAACATTCGAATTATACGAAGTACTTTAGAGGATACTACCAAATCAAATAATTTACTCCAGAGCAGAGAGTGATTAACTGAATCAAAAGCTCTTTTAAAATCTATAAATATTGCAAAAATCTTACGTTTTCTGTGCCTAATGTGCAAGTGGATAACCGAGCTAAGGGTAAAAACGTTGTCGATACATCCTCTTCCTGACCGAAATCCTGAATGGCATTCTGGTAGAACATCAGTCATATCGGCCTATAGAGATAATCTATTAAGGATGAGAGATGTAAATATTTTGGTGCAACAATTTAGCAAAGCGAGCCCTCTGTAATTTTCTGGATTATCTGCGGATCCCCCTTTATGTAACATTGACAGTGAAATGTTAGCCCAGGATTTTGGTATTGTGGCAGAATCAAAAACATTATTGAAAAGAGAATTTACATAAATAATCCAGTTATGCGGTAGATTCTTAAAAAATTCATAGGGAATGGCGTCAGATCCAGGTGTCTTATTATTTTTACATTTGTTTAGAACATCATATATTTCATTAATTGAAAAGGGGCCATCAAGAAAAGGATGACTGGCATCTTGGAAACATACACAAGAGGTTGTCCTATGAGGATATATATTTTGATAAAAGAGTTCCCATATTTCAACTGGAAGAGCTTTATGGATAAAATTATTTCGATATTGTTTAATTGTTGACCAAAATTCCTTAGGGTTATGTAAGTTTGACAGTTTATCTATAATCTCGGCATTGTATTCTTTTTTCTTTATTTTAATAATTCTTTTGTAATTTGATTTTAAGTTTAAGTAAATTTCTTTTAAGGTATTTGGGAAATTCTTATCTTTACAATCTTTAAGTGCTTGTTGCATGTTTCTTTTTGCTATAAAACAACTTAAATCAATGTTTATTCACATGTTTTTTGTTATTTACTTGACTTTTCTTACAATAAACTAAATTTAATTCACTAGCAGTCTCAGTTATAGCTGCACAAAGATTAACAAAAGATTCCTCTGGATTAGAAATAAAATAAGCTTTCTCTGACTTTTTCAGTTTAAGTTTGTAATCTAAGGTAGCACTTTCTCTCCAAGTAAAAACATTTTGATTGCAAGGTTTAGATGAATTATAAATATGAGATTGTGAATAAGAACTATAATTAATTAGTAGATTTATTGGGAAGTGATCCGACATAAAGTCATTGTCAGTAACAAAAAAGTTATTTAAATCTGCCAAAGAACTGTTATTTACCCAAACCAGATCAACTACACTCTGCCCCAATTTGCTTAAATACGTAAATCCAATAAACACCTGCCCCTAATGT
Organism: Crepidodera aurea; assembly: GCA_949320105.2. Taxonomy (NCBI): domain Eukaryota; kingdom Metazoa; phylum Arthropoda; class Insecta; order Coleoptera; family Chrysomelidae; genus Crepidodera; species Crepidodera aurea. The sequence continues at coordinate 523,929 of OX439481.2, read as the reverse complement.
TAATTGTAGTATCTAACTAAGCTCAATCTATTTTCAATCAAATCAGTATCTTGAATAATTTCGGCAGGTACAATGCCTTGGTCAGAAATTCTACTGTTAAAATCTCCACCTATTATAAACATAGTATCCGTATATATATCAGACAGACTAGAGGTCCTGATTATGTCCATGGAATGTTCTTAATTGGACGTCCTTAAAACATCCTGTAAATGTCCATTCGAAAGCCTGAAATGTTCTATTATGGACATCCTGATTATTTTAAAACGTCCATAAGACGTATTTGTGCTAACAATCTTGATCTCACTGAATACCGTCATGATTAACGGAGAGTCAATCGATATCCGACAGCAGTGAAGATCACCACGTACGCTCCGACCATCGAGACAGGGAAATCGGTAAGCACTTAGTATTTTTGACGTTATTAGTAGGTGAGTTTATTAATTCAGAAATATTCTAAGTCCGTATATTTAAATCTGCGAAATTTACTAAGTCCGAATTTGTAGTAATGCGCAAGACTTAGATTGGGAGAGGGAAATAGATAGTTAGATGAATTTTAGTTGCGATTCGACCGTCAGCGAGACTACGTCCATAAGACGTATTTGTGCTATCTGGGACATGATGGAATGATCATTTGGTACTGACGCACAGTAATGTAAAATTCGGGTAACTTTTGCCAATTTTTTTGCTATTCCTTCTTATAAATTTATTTTACCGTTTTCCACAATTTGTTTAATAAAAAAAAATGAGGTTCTTAACTAATTTCGATGTAAACTCCGGTTAAAAAAGAAACTGTAATAAACCAAAGTAAAATCAAAAACTATATGACGTTACTGTCAGTTAACATCTCATATACAATTCCCAAGATGTCAATTTTTTGCGTGCATATCCTATTTCCACAATTTGAGCAACAAATATACACTTCGATCAATTCGAACAAACATAATATAAACAGATTCACCCTCACAAACGCAATATTAATTAGTAATTAAATTTAATGAAAATGGTCCACGCGCAAAAGAATTTCACAAATAAATACAAGTCTCTCAATTGTCAAGTAACTAAGTTACTAGAAAGTTCGTTTGATTCCCTATTTACGGCGGCGTCTATCTCGGCGTTCTCTACCCACAACATGTCTTTGGCTTTCTTGTCCCAAACGTTTTTGTTATCTTGGATTTCTTTAGTTTTGTGCGCCACTTCGGCGTCCGGGGAACCATAGATTGGCGGGTTCGCGTATGGGTCGTAACCTGAAAGTTATTCAAATATTAATATTTATTATAGTCGAACTCAATCCTTTATGAGAATGAAAAAACAGCAAAGGATTACCGCCAATAGAACAAATGCTCATGAATCTGGACATTTTTGAGCACTTTAATGTCGAAAACACCGTACACTGTCCATATACATAAAAATAAAATAATATTTTGGCTATTAGCACCACTGTGCAAAGATTCAATAACCAACTTAGCTGGATATCGTTATAGGGGAGAATGGCGTATAATTATTAATTATGAGTTTAATATGAATTTACATTTTAATTTTTAGAACGCATTACTAATTAAAATTTTGTCTTAAATTAATTTAACTAAACTGTGGGGTGTGAGGTTACACTCATAAGAGGCGACAATGGAAGTGTGGTTATAGTTTTTACATTTGATGACAGTGATTCCGATGGTGAGGGTTGAGATAGGGTAGGTAAGCTTAATTAATTTATAATATTTATGACTTTATTCACCGTGTTTTTAATTTTAGAATTAAAATTTGAGACAAAATTTTAATTAGCAACGTTTCTGAATCTCACAAGAGATCACAGAGACCAGGTGGAGTGGTCAACCTCTATTCAAATCTAATATGCGTTATAGAAATTAAAATGTAAATTCATATTAAAGAAAGTTAATCAATATAGAAATTTTACGCAAATTACCCCTAACGATCTCCAGTAAGTTGGTTATTGAATCTTTGCACAGTGGTCCTAATAGACAAAATATCATTTTATTTTTATGTATATGGACAGTGTACGGTGTTTTCGACATTAAAATACTCAAAAATGTCCAGATCAATAAGTATTTCTTCTATTGGCGGTATCCTTTGCTGTTTTTATAGCGTTTTTTCTTTCTCATAAAGCGGTGGGTTCTACTATAAGTGTAGACTAAATCACAAACCACCTACCTATAGACACTTCACGCAAATACCCCAAGATCAAACCGTTTTATTATTTCGAATGCAGAGCCCTAGATGGCTCTTTACAAATTTTTATGTGAAATACTGTAATCCGTAGTTTTAAAGAAATCCGCTAGGTAGTGTGCGGGTAGGCCTGTTTTATAAAGAAATTAAATCAAAGTAAATTCGTAACAGTAATTGCATTGTATAAAGATTATAATCTTTATACAATGGTAACTGTGTGGGCAGAGCTGAATTTTTTGAGTGTAAAGACTGTAAAGTTATAATTTCATTGTGAGTGTTGCATAGTAAAATAATTAATAATAATGCCTTATAATAAGTGTTGTGTCCCAAATTGTGCAGATATTTACACAAATACCCGTCACATGTCACATATTCCCGAATCCCAAGAAAGATATGAATCGTTTTAAAAAGTGGTTATATGCTGTTAACAACCCCGAATTAAATAATATGGACCCTGTGGCAGTTTTTATTTCTAAAAGAATATGTCATATTCATTTTGAAGATGCATTAGTTTCCACTATAGGTCTCGGAGACTACAGTTAAATGCTGTGCCAACACTATATTCTTGCAGAGTAAGTAATAATAAAAATTTACCAATTTACAATAAAATTTAACTTATTAATTTTTTAGATGAATCTAAAACCTCAGTAACTGATAATACAGATCCACTAAACATTTCAAATATATCAAAAGTGGTGAGTATATGATCATATGAAGATCTAATGAAGATAACATGGTAATAAGATATGAAGATACAGAATATATGACAGCAATACGTGAAGGTAACATAAACTCCTGGACAAAATTAACGCACCACTCATATTTTTCTCAATAATCTTTATTTATTGTTAACTTAGTGTACGACAAGTAGGCTATGGACCGTGTTTGATACTGACAGATGTTATTTAAACTAGCTAGTGTCACATAATACCTTGTTTTGACAATAATTCATATTAAACTTTGTTTTAGAGTAAATCTGTGTAAAAATTTTTTAAAAAAGTGTTGATTAAAACAAAATTTCTGTAAGAAGCAAGCGTTTGTTTGTAATTGTTTTTATCATATGCATGTTTGGAAGTTCATTTGCGAGTAAAACAAGTAAGAAAAATGAACCGCCAAAGAAATTTGTCAATAGAGGAGGCAGTGCGAGCATCGACTCTTCTGGATGAAGGATATTCAATGCGACATGTTGCTGGTTTATTAGGAAGACATCATTCCAGTATCAGTCGCGTAGTGAGACGTCATAATGAAACAGGCTCGTACCTTCGAAGAACAGGACAAGGGCGAAAACGTTGCACTAATCAAATTGATGATCGTTTTTTGAGAAAACGTGCTCTCAGAGACAGGAGAGTTACCAGCAATCTGTTAAAAAATGAATTAGCGGATGTTCGCAACGTCGCTATATCATCTCGAACGGTTAGAAGACGTTTACATGAAGCAGAATTGAGCAATAGAAGACCAGCCAAAAAGCCCTTGCTTACCAGAGAACACAAAGTTCAGAGATTGAATTTTGCAAGACTACATCAGAATTGGACCATCAATGATTGGAAACGGGTTATGTTCTCCGATGAAACCAGAGTTAGCCTTAAAGCTCCAGATGGACGTGAGCGTGTCTGGCGAAGACGAGGAGAAAGGTTTGCTAGCTGTAATATCTCTCCTAAAGTACCTTTTGGTGGTGGCTCTAAAATGTTTTGGGGAGGAATTTGCTTCGATGCTCGTACGGAATTAGTCCCTATACGTACGAGGTCTATGAATGCCCAATATTACTTAGATAACATTATTGTCGAACATGTAATGCCTTTTGCTCCATTTGTTGGGCCTAATTTTTTATTCATGCAGGACAACGCTCGTCCCCACGTGGCAAGACAGGTTATTGGTTACCTAAATGATGTTAATATCCCTTTATTAGAGTGGCCACCTAACAGTCCGGACATGAATCCTATAGAGCATCTATGGGACTATCTCAAAAAGAAGATTCGAAGTCTTAGACCTCCTGTTGTTAATCACAACCAACTTATAGAGGCCGTTATTGAAGAATGGGAGATTATTCCGCAAGCGTTTGTTGAACATTTAATATCAAGCATGCCTCGACGCATGAATGCAGTAATAAGAAGTAGAGGAGGCCCTACACGGTATTAGGGTTCACCAAAATTCATTTATTGTGTTTCACATATTCTTTTTTCTTTTTTCAATTGGAAAGCATGATAGCTTAATTATGCATTTTCAGCAAAAACAAATTTTTAAAGAAAAAATAAGGCAAATTAAGGTCATGTTAAGGTCATATTCGACTAATTTTTAGGTATTCATTATTGTTTCAATTTAACTAAGTTTTATTTTGTGTTTATATTGTAAATATTTAGAATAATTAAAGTGGTGCGTTAATTTTGTCCAGGAGTTTATATATAATTTTCTTTATTTAAAAATTAGTTTTATAGATTAATACATTTTTAGGAAATGGGGGTGGAAGTAATATATGTTGTAACCACTGCAGCTTTTAAAACAGTCTGGTATTGCTAAAAATACAATAACACCAAGAAAAAATAAGTTATAAAAATCTTTTAAAAGAAGATTATTTATTTTACATATCTGAAGGAAAATATAAGCCAAGAATTTACTACATGTGTCGTTTACATTTGGACTAACTGATAAATCAAATGCCCTTATGTCTTCAAGTGGTTTACAAAACACCAATATGTAATTATTCAGAATAGTCTATCTTCCCAATCGTTCTTCGAGGGCCCATGCTGTTGCCAAACTTATCGCATACCCTAATGCACGAAACGTGTTATCAAAAATTAATAAAATGTAACAGATCAATAATTTAGAGGGTGAGGTCAGGTAAGATAAGGGTACGTTTGGTCAGCTTAGCTCAAAAAATGATGTATAAAGTAATATTTCAAGTAAATATATTGTATGGGCACTCGAAAAAGGGATCGGACATAGATGCTAGTTAACATCAAGTAGTTTGTTGAAGTATCAGAAATAATTAAAGAATTTCATTTTCTAAACCACTTTGATGTTGTGATTTATCTATTAGGGTTTATATTAAGTTAAGTTTACGAATAATTTCTATTTTTATTCAATAATAAAAAATTCTTTTATTACAATAAAAAATATTTTGAATCGAACTCTTTTTTTTATTGTGTGTATAGGTAGTGTGGCTTTTGGTACTTTAATTACTCTTCTATTTGGAAATAAAACTACTTATTTGAAAGAAAAAATGTTTTAATTTAACGTTTCGACTTTACTTTGAAATATATGTATATATAATAGTATAATAATAATAATTTACTATAATAAATTATATTTTATTATATCAATTTTTTCGAAGTAAAGTCGAAACGTTAAATTAAAACCTTTTTTCTTTCAAATAAGTGGTTTTATTTCCAAATAGGAGAGTAATTATTATTCAAAATTCGCGGCTTTATGAAGCATCCAAATTTCCCGCCATGCTTGATTGACATAACTTTATTTTGAATGCAGAGCCCTAGATGGAGCCAATTTGTTTCCAAATTGTAAAACTGGCGTGATCCGTCTATAGGTAGGTGGTCTATGGACTAAATACGTAAACAAACTATTGCAGTCAACTCTCACGGTCACTACTGACAATTGTTGCTGTCAACTGTTATTATGACTATCAAATTGCATTTCCTTAAAAATAAAATTTTGAAAATCGTACGTCTAAATGACAGTATTAAAGAAATACTTCTGAAATAGAAAAGTTTTTTTTTTTAATTTTTTAATTCCAATATTTTTAATGATAATATTTACGTCCGGCTGGAGAAATGTTAAAATATTGTATATTAAATGATTAAACGAAACGTACCCAAAACGGAGAGCATAGGTGCTATTTCGGCCATATCACGAATAACGTCTTCAGGTATCTTTCCTACCCATTTAGATAGTGCTTCTAGGTTTACTGGTTTTATAACTTGATCACTGGACCGTTCCACTCTGAAAAATAAAAACAAATTAAACCAAAACTTCTATATTTATTTTAAATTATTAGCCCAATTGCCAGAGATTGATATTGACCAAAAGCTCGCACAAAATGTGATATCGACGAAACTTGGCACTTAAGTACTTGAAACGGTGTAGAAAACGATAAAAAAATCGAAAATTTCAAAAATAAAATCAAAAATTTGGTATTTACATTTGTTTAATTTTCAAAACAAATTAAACATATAAACTCAAATCAACAACATCGCATCTGTTTAATTTTCAAACCAAAGGAAACACAAACCCGTTCAACCTGACAACAGCGTTGAGACAGGAAGTCTCAACGAATATTTTTTTTCATTACGCTACGATCGTCACGTATCCAAATATCTGCAGCGCAGATTCTAACGAATTTTTCTAGGCTTACGCTAGATTCGTCACGTCCACCCAAAACTCATAACGACGTAATTAAATTAATCCTTGTCTTCTCAAGCGGGAGAGAAAGAGACTGACATAAAAAACTTACATATCTAACAAATCGATTCGCCCACTAGATAACGAATATTCTTTCTAGAACAAACGGACGGGGGGGGGGGAAGAAACTTTGAAAAGATACAGACTTCGCAATCTTTTAAACCAGTGCCTTGTCAACACTCATACACACAACACCTTGCTCCTTAGTGCAGCAAATTTCGTTTTCACTGTGGTACTTAGCTGCGAATCAGGCGGTCCACTTTGTTGTTTATTGTTATTTTTAAACCTAAATTCAGTGCTCCTTAGTGCAGCAAAAATTAGTGCCTTGTCAACACTCACACATTCAACACCTCGCTCCTTAGTGCAGCAAATTTCGTTTTTACTGTGGTACTTAGCTGCGAATCAGGCGGTCCACTTTATTATTTTTTAAACCTAAATTCAGTGCTCCTTAGTGCAGCAAAAATTAGTGCTTATTTATCACTCTTACATACAACACCTAAAAATATTTTCTGAATGATGTGATCATTTTTAATTCTTTACTAATGTGTTAGTGTTTGTTAAACACATATGTTAACTAATAATTTGTCGTTGATTACTTATTAAAGTAATGTATTGCTCAGTCGTTTGTGACTCATTTACTTAAAAATTTAAATAAACCGTTAAATAAAAAGTGTTCGTTGTTTTTGTCAATTGAGTTGGGAAGATAAAAATACTACAGCAAATATACAGTCGATTTAGAAGATACGATGCAGTTTAAAAAGGCTATGTGCTTATCTCGGTAGTCCTGGTAAACTGGCACAACATAGGGTTGGTTCCAGAACCCTCAACATGGTCCTTCGAGCCGGATTTAAAGCAGCAGAAACTTCGTCAATTCTCCAGGACCTCAACATGGTCCAATTGAACCGGATAGTTCCAGAAATCCTTCTCCATGGTCCTGAGCGATCCAGTTCGTCTTCTTCAACTCTTCAACATCATCAGCAGGCCTATAGTGGCCTAAATACTTCAAGCAACTCTTCACCGCAAGAAATTGTAAAGGTATTTTTTGTAAAACTTATTTAAACTCGTTTTTACCACGTTAAAGGCGGTCCGATATACAGTCGTAGGTCAGTGGTAAATTAATGCACACATTTTTTCGTTATGTTTACATATAAAAAACTTTCATTGTCAATTTTACATATTTGTATTTTAAACTTACCAAATTCTACGTTGCAAGCGCTTACAAGCCGGCCGTAGATATTTATTTACTCACTGTAAACATTCAAACATTTATAAAATCACATCTTAAATTGATTTCTGTTGCCTCAAAAAGCGGTCCAGTTACATCTGAAGGCTGGCAATTTTGAAACTCATATTTTTTGTTCATTTCATTGTAATACATTTATAAAAAACATTCGCATTTATATATTGTTCCACATATTTGTTACCTTACATGTATATTTCATTTTTTCTTAGCATACAAAACACTTGTCGCATATATTCTATGATATTTACCTTTTATTTCATGTTTATATGATTTGTCGCATATTTTTAACCTATAAAACATTGCATCTACTTGTATTTACGTATTTTTATCGTACATATTTTATGTTCTAAAGAACAAATTTTCACACAATCAAAACCTTACAACTCAAAAATAAACTCAATTTTCATATATACAAACATTTCTTTGTCAAAAATTGAAAAATTGTTCTCGCTACCAATCTCGTCACAATCATTCAAAAATTAGTGCCTTGTCAACACTCACACACACAACACCTTGCTCCTTAGTGCAGCAAATTTAGTCTTCACTGTGGTACTTGGCTGCGAATCAGGCGGTCCACTTTGTTGTTTATTGTTATTTTAAAGTCAGTGCTCCTTAGTGCAGCAAATTTCGTTTTCACTGTGGTACTTAGCTGCGAATCAGGCGGTCCACTTTGTTGTTTATTGTTATTTTTAAACCTAAATTCAGTGCTCCTTAGTGCAGCAAAAATTAGTGCCTTGTCAACACTCACACATTCAACACCTCGCTCCTTAGTGCAGCAAATTTCGTTTTTACTGTGGTACTTAGCTGCGAATCAGGCGGTCCACTTTATTATTTTTTAAACCTAAATTCAGTGCTCCTTAGTGCAGCAAAAATTAGTGCTTATTTATCACTCTTACATACAACACCTAAAAATATTTTCTGAATGATGTGATCATTTTTAATTCTTTACTAATGTGTTAGTGTTTGTTAAACACATATGTTAACTAATAATTTGTCGTTGATTACTTATTAAAGTAATGTATTGCTCAGTCGTTTGTGACTCATTTACTTAAAAATTTAAATAAACCGTTAAATAAAAAGTGTTCGTTGTTTTTGTCAATTGAGTTGGGAAGATAAAAATACTACAGCAAATATACAGTCGATTTAGAAGATACGATGCAGTTTAAAAAGGCTATGTGCTTATCTCGGTAGTCCTGGTAAACTGGCACAACATAGGGTTGGTTCCAGAACCCTCAACATGGTCCTTCGAGCCGGATTTAAAGCAGCAGAAACTTCGTCAATTCTCCAGGACCTCAACATGGTCCAATTGAACCGGATAGTTCCAGAAATCCTTCTCCATGGTCCTGAGCGATCCAGTTCGTCTTCTTCAACTCTTCAACATCATCAGCAGGCCTATAGTGGCCTAAATACTTCAAGCAACTCTTCACCGCAAGAAATTGTAAAGGTATTTTTTGTAAAACTTATTTAAACTCGTTTTTACCACGTTAAAGGCGGTCCGATATACAGTCGTAGGTCAGTGGTAAATTAATGCACACATTTTTTCGTTATGTTTACATATAAAAAACTTTCATTGTCAATTTTACATATTTGTATTTTAAACTTACCAAATTCTACGTTGCAAGCGCTTACAAGCCGGCCGTAGATATTTATTTACTCACTGTAAACATTCAAACATTTATAAAATCACATCTTAAATTGATTTCTGTTGCCTCAAAAAGCGGTCCAGTTACATCTGAAGGCTGGCAATTTTGAAACTCATATTTTTTGTTCATTTCATTGTAATACATTTATAAAAAACATTCGCATTTATATATTGTTCCACATATTTGTTACCTTACATGTATATTTCATTTTTTCTTAGCATACAAAACACTTGTCGCATATATTCTATGATATTTACCTTTTATTTCATGTTTATATGATTTGTCGCATATTTTTAACCTATAAAACATTGCATCTACTTGTATTTACGTATTTTTATCGTACATATTTTATGTTCTAAAGAACAAATTTTCACACAATCAAAACCTTACAACTCAAAAATAAACTCAATTTTCATATATACAAACATTTCTTTGTCAAAAATTGAAAAATTGTTCTCGCTACCAATCTCGTCACAATCATTCAAAAATTAGTGCCTTGTCAACACTCACACACACAACACCTTGCTCCTTAGTGCAGCAAATTTAGTCTTCACTGTGGTACTTGGCTGCGAATCAGGCGGTCCACTTTGTTGTTTATTGTTATTTTAAAGTCAGTGCTCCTTAGTGCAGCAAATTTCGTTTTCACAGTGGTACTTAGCTGCGAATCAGGCGGTCCACTTTATTATTTTTTAAACCTAAATTCAGTGCTCCTTAGTGCAGCAAAAATTAGTGCTTATTTATCACTCTTACATACAACACCTAAAAATATTTTCTGAATGATGTGATCATTTTTAATTCTTTACTAATATGTGTTAGTGTTTGTTAAACACATATGTTAACTAATAATTTGTCGTTGATTACTTATTAAAGTAATGTATTGCTCAGTCGTTTGTGACTCATTTACTTAAAAATTTAAATAAACCGTTAAATAAAAAGTGTTCGTTGTTTTTGTCAATTGAGTTGGGAAGATAAAAATACTACAGCAAATATACAGTCGATTTAGAAGATACGATGCAGTTTAAAAAGGCTATGTGCTTATCTCGGTAGTCCTGGTAAACTGGCACAACATAGGGTTAGTTCCAGAACCCTCAACACCATTATATCTCAAAAAAAAAACATAAAAATTTCGAAAAACTAATAGCACCATGTGAAAGAGCGGAAAATTTTACAAAAAATTATTTTATAAATTATTTAAAAAAAAATTTGTAATACTATAAAAAATTATTAAAAATAAAAAGCAAATTCAAAAACTCTACGCGCGCCGTGCCGTTGAATACACATATTCAGACGAGGCGTTCCGAAAAACTAAAGTATCTTTACGAAGGTGGAATTTCTTTGAACCATAAAAATACCAAAAGAGGACCATGTGAGTGACAAAACTGCATAAAGGATGTGAAATAAAATCACACAAGCTCCCAAGAATAAAATTCCACCTTCGTATAGTTTTCTAAGCTTTGATTTTGTTATTAAATATGACTTACTTGCTTAATTCTACTCCTTTATTGATATAGTCCTCATGATGCAGTACAGATTCGTTCCAGGGTACATCTAAATACTTGACCACCTTTTCCATCCATTCTCTAGGATGTAACACTAACTGCTCATAAGGAACTATAAGACACCTAAAAAACAAATGTGTTACTCAATGTAACTACTTCGAAAACTGACAATGATACAATAAAACATCTGTATTATACGATTCAAGATATTTGGCATATGGCAGATGACAGTTGACAGAAAAAGAATACCCATTTTTAAAATTAAATTAAATTATGAACCGTCTTTATTAATTTAGAGAGCAGTGTTCTGGAAAAAACTATGATGTCAGATTAGAATCGAGGTTGACAACCCTGTGATGTCAGATTGTTGACAAGTGACATATGACAGAAGGAGCGTGGCTTAAAAGTGGAGTGAATGGGGTCCTCCAAAGAGGCCCCATACTTACTATTGTCAGAAATGACAGAGACTGATTTTTTTATATATTCATGTTTTTTTTAGGTATGTATGTGGTTTTTTCGTTTTTGGGTAGTCTTTAAAGACTGTCATTAGAAAAAGAGTCACTGAAAAGTGTCAGTGTGAAGCGGACGAGTTTTTTGATTTTATTTAGTTTTGTTGTTATCATTTTACCTAGTTTTAATATTGAACGAAGAATAAACGATAAACCATTTGCCAGTATTATTTAGAACCGTCGCCGCTTCCCAGAACGGTTAGTTCTCTGTTTGCGCGACAACATAATGGCGATCGTTGTTGGAAATGACCCTTTTGATGTACATTTTTTGAATACCCTGTATACATATAAAAAGTTGGGTTGATGTGTTTATGTTTTGATTGATGTAAGATTTTTGACATTATAATTTAGATTTGGAAAATAGTAATTTTATTTCTAGTTTATTCTATCTATTGTATCATTGTATTGTAATTGAGAAAGCCCGATCTGCGCAGAGAACTGCTTTCACGAAGATTTATAATGTATATGTTGGCAGAAGATAATCCAGATGAAGTTGAACTAGAAGGAAATATCAGAATCTTATATCAGAAAATTGAAAATTTGAATGAATTGAACAAAGAGATAAAGAGATGTATGATAGTCTATTGAAAGCTGATTGTAGTCCTGAAGAGTTAGATTCCGAGATTACAGGTGTAGATGATTACTCTAAGAAATATAATAATGTTAGGATAAGGGTTGTGAGACTTCTTAGAAAAGGATCAATCGACAATGTTTCTGAGAGTAACGTGTCTGTGACTTCCCGAAGAAAATTGAAGCTTCCCATTATAGAATTTTGTAAAAACGGTGGCGAAATAAAAAATTGGTTGTCTTTTTGGAGCCAGTTTCAAAGAATCCACGAGGATTTGACATTACAAAATGAGGATAAGTTTCAATATCTTATTCAGGCAACAACACCTGGTTCTAGAGCTCGACAATTGGTAAACAGTTTTCCGCCGACTGGAGAGAATTATCCAAAAGTTATAGAAAACTTGAAATCACGATTTGGTAGAAATGGAATCTCAACTGAGAGCTCTTTTAACGCTAGATGTAACCTCTGAAACATGTGCAGCTATGTTGTATCCCATGGTTGAGTCTTGTTTACCTGAAGATATCCTAAGAGTCTGGCAACGTAGTAGTTCTTGTTCCATTGTCTATGACATTTTAATTGGGGCCGATGTCGCGGGTAAATTATTGACTGGAAAGAAACATTCATTAAATTGTGGGTTGGTGGTAGTTGAGACCTCTTTAGGGATGGGAAAAATTCCACAACCATACGCTAGGAACTCTTCATCGATGTTTAGTTACATCTCTGCTTTCTAGTAATATGTCTATTTCTGAATTATGGGAATTAGATGCGCTCGAAATCACTGATCCCAATGAGCGAATGACTAGGAAGGAAGAGGATGAAGCAGTGATGAATCATTTCCTAGAAACAGTTCGTGTCAATGAAGAAGGTAGGTATGAGGTCAAGATGCCTTGGATTGAGGGACATCCACCATTGCCAAGTTATTTAGAGATGGCAAGGAAACGTCTTGAAAATTTAGCTATCAAACTCAAAAAAGAAGGATACTATGAATCCTATAATGAAGTTTTTCATGAATGGATGCAACAGGGCATTATAGAAGAGGTACTTGAAGAAGATTTCTTAGATAAAGGTCTTTATCTTCCTCATAGACATGTCCTGAAGTTGAGCAGTTCCACCACCAAAATTCGCTCAGTATTCGATGCTTCGGCAAGAAAAAAAATTTTTTCCTCGTTGAATCAGTGTTTGGAAAGATGTGAGAGAAGAAAGAGAGATAGGAGTGGTTTCAGATATAAGGAAGGTTTTTTTGCAAATTAGTCTAACCCCTGGAGATTTTTTGAGATTTCTCTGGTATTCCAAAGACAATAAGATAAAATGTTATAGACACTGTAGAGTCGTATTTGGTGTGACCTGCAGCCCTTTTCTTCTGAGTAGTGTCATCAATTTCCATCTTCAATTCGCTACTGAGAGATATTCTCCTTGGGTGATCTCGAAACTGAAAAAGAGCTTTTATGTTGACAATTGCGTCACTAGCGTCGACTATCCTGATGAGCTCAATATTTTCGTAGAAGAAGCACACAGTCTCATGTTAGATGGAAAATTCGATTTACGAGGATGAATTCTTCAAAAAATGATGGCAACAATAATCCGCTCAAAAGAAAAATTTTATCATGTTCTCACCGTCTATTTGATCCAATCGGATTCACTATACCAGACTCTCTTCAGAGCTGGGTAAAGCACTTTTGAAAAGTGCTTTAATAAAGTGCTTGAAGCATATTCGGTGCTTTAAGCCCTGTGCTTCAATTACTTCTGGAAAAGAGTATTTGATGCTTTGTAATTAAAGCATTTTGTACAAATGCTTGTGGCTTTCAAGCATTTCGGGGAATTCTGGAAGTGCTTCAATTACTTTCAAAGTGTTTTAATTACTTTTAAGTGCTTCAATTACTTTCAAAGTGCTTCAATTACTTTCAAAGTGCTTCAATTACATTTGAATTAATTGAAATCAAACCTGTTCAGAAATTAAAGCACTTTTAAAAGTTCTCGAAATATTTTCTTAGACAGGTCTCAGCTTGAAAATTTGGAAAAAAATCTATGCGTCTGCGATTCTAACTCGATAACAGTAGTATTGCGTCTATTGTGTAACAGTATACACGTGCGACCTGCGACCACAATTACCTGCTTTTTAGATGTGCTGCCATCTATGATTAGAAGAGAGTATTGACAATTATTAAAAGCAAAAAATTCCCGGTGTATTGGGGTTGCATACACAATTTGCATTGTGTGTTGCAAAGCTTTTATTTGACTGATTCTAGTCAAAATGTCACTCTCTTCTTTCGTATCCCTTTTAGAGATTAATACAAAGTTAAAAAACGAGTAAGGAATTTAATTTATCAGATTCGACATCCTAAGACCGGTTTCTGCCTTTTGGCAGGCAGAAACCGGTCTTAGGATGTCGAATCTGATAAATTAAATTCCTTACTCGTTTTCTAATTACCTGCTTGTTTTGTATTCCTATTCTTTTAATAAAAAATAGCTTACTATCACTAGTTTTCTTAAAATTAGTCCCCTATTTTTTTAAAACGACTTTTAAAGTTCATTTAAAAGCCTTCAATCACTCTTAAAGGGCTTTAAGCACCTTCAAAGTGCTTTAAGCTTGGATCTTTATCAAATATTTTTAACGTTTCAAGGGCTTCAAATACTTTATGAGTATTTGATGCTTGATGCTTGGTGCTTGACAGTAAAAGCACTTTTAAAATAAAAAATATTTGGTCCGTTCAACTCTAAAGCACTCGATTGAAGTGCTTTGTGCTTGGTAATTGAAGCACTTTCCAAAAGTGCTTTACCCAGCTCTGACTCTCTTCTTCCTAAAATGTTACTTCAAAGATTGTGGAAGATGAAAATTGGTTGGGATACTGAAATTGAAGGTGAAATTAAAATATTTTTTCTTCGTTGACATGGAATCTTTTAAAACCTAAATATGATGAATTAAAGGTGCGTGACGGTGTAATTTATGAACTTTTGTTAGAAAATGATGCCACTGAGGATGAACTTGAAGCCGATTTGGAGAACTGTGATGCCTGTGCCAAGAAGTTCACTACGTTGCCGATTAAGTATAAAATATTATTTGAAGATGCAGCAACAGAGGGTGCGAACGGTCCTGGCTCACACACTTCAAGCGTTGCAGGAAACGCAGATATGCGTAAATTCAAATTGCCTTACGAATTATTTAAACCGTCGTTTCGTTGCTTCACAGAATGGGTGAATCTATTTGCGCGACAACAACTATCATACAAAAAAATTAAAAAGCTTTTTAATTAAATAAGTGGTTTTACTATCCATGAAGAAGAGTATTTGAAGTACAAAGCCAATATGACTTATAGAAATGAATTACTTACTATCATGGTTGTTAAAGATTTGCATAATTTATTATTAGGTAGTTTCCAAAACCACAAGGTTGTATTAATAAAAATATCTGGTCACCGAGCTTCGCCCTTAATATTCAAATCTACATTTTTAAGCAGCCCAATGAGTATATAATTTAAGTATATTTATAACATGACAAATTATTAATTAATTCGCGAAAATCACGGAGTGGGCGACATCTACTTGAACTACTGAAAGGGAGATAAATAAATAGTTGATTGGCGATTGGCTTGAAAATTAAAAAAGCTGTCAGTGTTAATTTTCAATTGGCTGCAGCTGTTGTTGACGTTTATCAACTGCTTGTCACAGAGGTTAGTTAAATGCATTTCACCCTTTTAGGGCAACATCTACTGACGCTTGATCTTCGCGAATTGTCACGGTGGACAGGCCCCGTTTCCGGGACGGGCAACAGCAGCGTGTAGGGCACACGTCCCGTCAACAGAAGATCGCTCAGCTCACTCTATCACTATATAAGAAAAACTCTATGTTCAATTGATTTTATTATTTATTGATCTGCAGTGAAGGAAAATTATAGGTCTGATATTCATACTTGGGTAAAAACCTCCACAAAAACCTGTGACCAGACTCTCGACGTGTGGCAGATATTGATATCATATTTTTTCAAAAATTTTCAGTTACAAAAATAGTTCATTCGTACATTACATTACAATTTGTTCTTGGAAAATACAAAGTCACAATCAACCTTAAAATGTACTATAAAAATAGAGAATTTTAAATGTCTCTTTAAAGTTTCTTGTAAAATAAAAAATTGAAATCTATGTTAATAGTACGTGTACAAGCATTCATTCTTTTTCTTTCTCTCTCTCTCTATGACAATGAAAACTTAAATATTAAAACTGTCCGCATAATAAAATAGTAGCCGTAAGGGGTAGTCTCACACTATCGGGGAAGGGAAGAACCTTTACCCGATGTACATAACGCATTTCCACCCGCCAAAAAAAAAAGATTAGCTTTAGGTTAGGTTAGATCTTTGTAATAAATAAAGAAAAGTACGATACGTGTGACATTTTGACGTTTGTTACATTCTGACAGGTGTCATATTTTGACATTTGTTCATTTTGACAGTTGTTACATTCTGACACGTATCACATTTTTGGTAAAGTGGATGAGATTTGAAGAAGACTTAAATTAAAAATATTCAAAAAACCTTTTATGACTTTTAAACTTGATTTATTTATAACACTCAAAAAAAAAAACATCAGAACAATAATCATTGTCATAGATACTCAAATACATATGGTACAAAAATTAAGCTATGAAACTTAACAGTTGTCACGTTCATTTCGGAAGCTCATAGTGGTTTGTATTTTTAATTTCTCTCTCTTTCCACTGGATTAAAACCACTTAGTTGTTAAAAAAGTTTTTTTATTGACGTTTCGGCTTTCCAGATCGAAAGCCGTTATCAAAATGACATAAAATAAATAAATTTACTAGAAACAGAACACTTGATAATCTTGCAAAAATATGACATCAACATAGTATACATAGAATAAGATTTTGAGATTGAAGATGTCAAAATCTGTTTCAATCATATTTTTGTGACGTTTCTGGGAACGAATTTTGAAAGGATAGCGCATTTGCATATTATAAGAGAATTTATACTTCGTCATAAATGAAGTTTTCTTATTAATATTATCATAAGAAAAAACCAGATAAAAACTTATGATACTATCCCGATATAGAGGGTATCCTTTTTGCAATTAACTCTTTTTGTAAAATAGGTATCCAAATTTTTGAAATATCAACCGAACAATTAGAAACACATTCGTTATTATTTAAGCATATCAATGCTGCTTCTTTAACTTTGCGGTTATAATTCTTCGGTTCTTTTAATAATCTAGTTGAAAAATTCCATTGTATTTTATGACCAGAATCCCATGCGTGTTCACATATTTTGGATTTTTCGAATTGTTTATTTTTAATGTACGATTGGTGTTCATTAAGTCTAATATGAAAAGGTCTTTGAATTTATGAGATGGCTGTCATTTGACAAGCAAATTATTTATGTCAAATGAACCTTTCCTTTTTTATATAAAGCGACAAATTTAAAATTGAATTCTTTCAGATTAAAACGCCAGAAATTAAATAAAGTCAAACCTTTTTACTACTATACTATACAGAAGAAAGGAGTGCAGTATTTAATTTGCAGAACGTAGTACAGATTCAAGAGGTAGAAATTTTATTTTTACCTCATCCTTCAATGCTTATTTGTAGTTAAAATTTAAATTTTAATACATCTGATCGGCCTAATATAGTTTTTGTCTAGATAAACCTGTTCTTTTGACAGATAAGTCAGACTTTATTTATTCATAGCCGTATCGTATGTATTTTAATTGATTCAGAATTTTTTATTAATATATATTTCAAAATGGCTTCATTCTAAATCCTTGAAGGCAGAATTATTAGTAATAGCAAGGCAACATAAAAACAAATTCAAAAAATATATTATAGATGAGATGGCCAGAGAAAAAGGAATTCAAATTCTCAGATTGCCTCCGTACCACGCAGAGTTAAATCCCATTGAACTGATCTGGTCACAATTATTAAAAGGTTATGTTTCTCAAAACAATAAAACATTTAAATTTCCTGATGTGCGAAATTTGTTTTTGAAGGCAGTTTCAGATGTAAATAGAGAACATAGGGGAAAATGCATTGGTCATGTTAAAAATGTGTAAAATTCATTTAGGAAAGTGGATATACCAATGTATAATTTAATAGAACCGATAATAATAAACCTCAGAAAAGACAATTATAGTGATACCAGTAGTTTTAGTGAAGACAGTGACTTTTAAAGATAGTTCTTGAACTAACTTTTTTTTAATCTTTGAGTTTAGGTAAGTACTGAAGCGTTACTTTTAATGCCAAGAGATTAAAAAAAGTTTAATCCCAATATATAATCCTCCTTGTTATTTATTGGTTAAATTTAATTCGTTCAATGTTTAAAGTGTCAGATGCATAATGTTTATTTTTATTTTTTGTAAATAATATAACTTCAAAATTTAATCTACGAAGTGCGTATATATATATATATATATATATATTTTATATGCTGTGACCTTATTTATATTATAGAAACTTATTTTGCAAAGTACGCCTATGGAATGTGACGTTATATCCCCACTTTTACTGTACTCATCTATCCTTTATAGTATATATTACTATAGAAACAAGTTATTATTATGTGCCGTTGCTAGGAAATAAAACTAAAAGCTTAACTTTTCTTGTAAATATCTCGGAAGATCGAATTTTCACAGACATTTTTTGCCGATTTAGATAGGAATTAGTCTACCCTGAAAGTTTCATTGAATTCTGACGAGTGGATTTCGAGATCCTCTGGACACAAACACAAACACATACATACAAACCTTGCTCGTTTAATAGTATTTGATTTTGAGCATTTATTTATTTAGTTCAAAGTTGTGGTGTACATTTCTACTTTCGTATGTAAATATTTAGGTTTCTTACATTCATAAAGAAATTAAAACTTGTCTTCACACTTTTCTCAGATTTAGGACTGGCAAAACAAAGAAATTAATTTGCATAGCACAACCCTGATGTGCTTGTTTACTATTACACCTGGTAAGTAAACAGGATTAGATAAAATTCGCAAGTAAAAGACCAGCAGTGAGTGTCAAATATCTTGAATCGTATAGTATAATTTGTTTTTATCTACTTATACCTATTTGGACCTAACTCCTTGCATTGATAATTCATAGCTTCGACGGCGCCGTTCCATTTTTTCAAACACTGCCTGTAACTGGTTAAGTCGAAACCGGTAATGGTTACTTTTCTGGATATGATTGAATGGGCAGTGGCACGACCATCACGTACCATGAAAATGAATTTGGCATTCGGGAAAAGTTCGACGACGTACGTTCCCATCTAAAATATACAAAAATTTAGAAATTAAATTGTTATTTTTCTTAGCTCGTGAAAAAAGAAAAAAATGGTACAATATATTCGATAAAAGATTTATAGTAAAATCGCAATCGACACGGAGTAATAAATCAAAATTTTATGGGAGTTTTACAGCACAGGCGGCTCAAACAAAATTTTAAATAGCCGGTAGTTAAAAAGTGTGTTAAAATTAAGAATTTTGCCTGTGCCATCCGGTTTTGTTGGACATAACAATAGACTATCCTTATTTTAATCCCTTTTAAGACTCTGATGAGCGCACGGTTGGGTAAATTAGGGCGTATTTGTTTGTATTATTTTTTTTCTGTTACTATTTTAAACTAAAATAATTGTAATTTAACCGCCGGCGCCGGGGTGCTTGTTTTAGGTGAGTCCCCTCGCCACTCACCCCTGAAAAAAAATTTTTTTTTGGTTGACCAAGGCCAATTTTTTGTTTTATGTGTTTTTTTGGTGGGTAAACTTGGTAAATTCAATATTGTCACCACTTTTTTGACATGCTTCGGTTTTGCTTGCGTTTTTGCAGTCTGGTACGCTTTTGAGCTTTTTTTGGTGGTTTAGTTTCTTGCACCAGACCCTAGATATGTTTATAAACTTTGAACTTGAACCACACTGCATTTTTCAATACTACTGTCACTATTAACCGAATTTTTTGAACCATAAAAATACCAAAAAAGGACCATGGGCGTACCAAAACTACCTAAGGTTGTGAAATAAATCACACTTGTTCCCAAGAACAAAGACATTAAATGTCCTACACTGCACCAGCGCCTGTACTTCAACGACTACTCCTTGGGCTATATGCCCCCCAGGTATTGAATTACGAAAGTCCAGACGTGGGTTGGCGCCCGACCAAGTCGGGGCTTTAAACCAAAGACTTTGATTTTATTATTAAAGGAGCTTGCCATTCTTAGACCGGTTTCGGCATTATTGTACCTCGTCAGTAAGAAGTAGACTAGCTCGAATTTATATCTCTAAAGAAATTCTGAAGATCGCTTTGAACCCACCAACTCTTAGTACAAACGGTTAAGTCGAGAAAGAGGAGGTGAGTGCAACGCCATCTTCACTTTCATAATAAAATCAAAGCTTGCAAAACTATAGAAAACTCTAACGACGGTGGAATTTTCTGTCTGGGCTTTCGTAATTCAATACCTGGGGGGGCATATAGCCCAAGGAGTAGTTGTTGAAGTCCAGACGCTGGTGCAGTGTAGTACATTTAATGTCTTTGTTCTTGGGAACAAGTGTGATTTATTTTACAACCTTAGGTAGTTACTATAATAGACAATATAGAAGGTTAATCAAACAGGGTAAGTAATATTGAGAACTGATCAAGATACTAACTGCAACTGCCTATCTTATCTTCATACCAAATCCTAGGTATAATCCCACCCCCTTGTTATCATTTTGGTTTTTCCATGGCATTAGTAAACTCCAAGAAGATGATAAAATAACGATTTACCCTTAGATTATAGGTTTCTATAATCTACGGATTTATTCCATTTACATTTTTAATACACATTTATAGATTTTGAACCCTCAGATTACTTTCTATAATCTAAGCTAAGATTTCCAAGAAGTCAATGATGAATAACGATTTAAACAATTTAATGTAATGCTAATTTACTCTACCTACATACCAGAGCTGGGGAGGATTCGAATCACACAGGATTCAAATCCTTTTTGAGGATCCGAGGCCGGTGATTCGAATCCTTAAAAAAAAGGATTTGTGATCCGGATTCGCCGAAGAAATCCTAAAGGATTCGTATTCGAATCACCAATCTTAAATTCGCATCCTTTTACAGACAATACTACGCCGGCGCGACAAGCCGACTCAAGTAGTTATGGGATATAGTGGAATCGATCTGGAGGAAAAAAACCCATTAAACGAAGTCGCTCTTTTCGAAAAAAAAATTTCGAGGTCCCTCTTTCACGTGATCACTATATGAAAGCTAAGGGAGGTGTGGAGGGAGGGTAAATTAACATGTAAAGATGAAAAATTTTTCGCACGTAGCTCTCTGAGGTTTATTCGGATCGAAACGACTTCTAAACGCTTAAACTAAATTTTAACCGGTCCAAATCGGTCTAGCGGTTCTTGAGATATTGCGATTTGAAAGTATATGGATTTTTGCCGCAGCGGGAACACACCTAGACCCGTGTTCGCGTTTTTCGCATGGAAGAAAGTGACTTCGAGACTTGATTTTTTCACCCGGTAGATAGTCATGACCCAAGCATTGTGTCCAAATTTCAACACGCTAGTTTAATTTGGGGGGGTGAGGGAGGTCAAACACTGATTAATTTTTGACTCGAGGTAACTTTTTCAATTATTGACCAATCCGGGTCATCAAAATGGCAAACTCTTTCATGAGGACACCGCTACAGGGCCCCGATGTTTGAAATATGTGAGTACAACTCGTCTGCGAGAATGTACCACGTGACCATCTCGAAATCGTGTCAACGTTGCCAAATTTAAATTTAGACAGTTCAACAAAAAGTAAAGCAAAACATATATTTTAGTTCACTTGAAACCTTCGTACAAGAAGAAATAGAAGAAGTGATTAAGACAGACAGTCAAATTATTGGATTCAGACCGATTATAAGCTCTTTAGATCCGTTATGAAAATATTAATTCTTTTATTAAAAATACAAAACATTTTTTAGAAAAATTATCAAAAATTAAAATGACAATTTTTCAAAGCAAAATATCTATTTTTCAGTTATACGAAAAAAAAGTTAGTTTATAATAATTAATAATTTAATTAAATAATAATTAATAATTAACAATATATATTGTTTAAAAAAAGTATACTTTTTTTAATATAAAATCGAAAATTCAATGTTTTGTCTTGGCAAAATTACAGGTTATTTAAAACACAAAAAAGAAATTTCCAAATGTTGCTATCGATAAATAAGTCTCTTAATCTTATGAGAAAAAAGTAGACAAGTTATAACATTAAAATTATAATTGAAATTGAAAATATAAAAAAATTACCGTTTCTTGATGTACTAATAAAGATCAATAACAATTTGTTTTAAAATTTTTATCTCTTGCAAAAATAATTTTTTTATGAAACCTCTGGTGAAAACGTTCTTTTTTGTGTATTAAAGTAGTAATTTTTTCAAAGCAAAATATTTCATTTTCAAATTTATACGAATTTAAATTAAGAACAAGTTTAGTTTAGTTTAGTTTATAAATTTTCAATTCGTGTGCGAGAATGTACCACGTGATCACTCCTCACTCTCTCAGCGTCACAAAATCGGTATGTTTGAAACCAAGAGAAATCATCTACAAGTTCGCATAGAAGTGCTCTACTGGGTTGTACCAGTAGAGTTGAGTTTAGTAAGAGAGGAAACATGCGCAATAGTGCCGTGAAGGCGTTAAGTGCAGTGTTGCCGATGCCAATTTATTATATTCCCCAATATCCCAAGTCAAATTCCCAAAATTTGGGGACAAAAATTTGCTGATTCCCCAAAAATTCCCCTCAATAGGTTAAGTACCTTACCTTAGGATTATTTTCTTTGTTTTGACCTTTTATTAACCATTTATCCATATTTGCACAAAATCGTATCGTAGCTAGCAAATTAGAAGCGTCTAAAACTAAGGGAATCACAGAAAGGTTTTCTCTATGTGTTCGCGTTTGCACCGCGCGGAGATACGAACTTACCCGATTATAATATGATTTATTATAACAAAAGTAGGTACAATGCACAAATGCTGC
Organism: Crepidodera aurea; assembly: GCA_949320105.2. Lineage (NCBI taxonomy): Eukaryota > Metazoa > Arthropoda > Insecta > Coleoptera > Chrysomelidae > Crepidodera > Crepidodera aurea. Next base: position 500,870 of record OX439481.2, on the reverse strand, counting down.
TGTGCAAATGGTCTTGAGTTCTATGCCCAATCTGAACTGTCTTTTTATTTTAATTCCTGCTGATTATTTATTATATTGTTTAACGATGAGATTTCAAAATCCCCGCATTTTCCCCGCATAATGCCAATCCCCAATAAATCCCCAAACATCTTGAGATTCCCCGCAGTTTGGCAACGCTGGTTAAGTGTCGAGACTGTCAAGTCAAATTTAATTTAATTATAACCTATAGGTAACTCGGATTAAGATTGCAGCGCTCATGCGGTGAAATTGGAACTGTGCTAAGGAGTAGTAGTTTGTTTACTTCGTGCTTTCTTATGGGATATTTCATGTGTATTTAAGTTGTTTATTTGGTATCAGTTTTGTTTTTTTGAATTATTTCTAGGTGTAAATTGTGTATTGTTTTTGTCTAGTGTTTAGTGTGACATTCATTTTATTTTATAAACTATACATAAACATTTATTTTATATCTTTAAAAGTGTGATATTTCCAGTTGTATTTAGGTGAGTAGTAGTCAGGAGTTTTACTCAAATACATTTTAGTCTCAATTTATTGTTTCCATTATTTTTTAGAAATGAAGTTAAGCATTTTAGAGTACATGAACTATTTGGGCGGATCGGCTAATTCTAAATCTGTAGTTGAAGGTGAAAATGTCCTGAATGCAGGACATCTTATTTTAGCGGGAAAGACCCTAGAAACTTATGAGTGGATAGAAATATATGGTTTGTGTTTACAAACGAGTGCATTGGAATCTAATCCACATGAAATTACTGGGAAATTATCTATTTCTAACACTGTAAAAGTGGAGAACCTCTTATGTTCTTGTAAAGTTATAGCATGAGGCTTTAATGTTCTCCGTTTTACTCTAACTGTAAATAATAAATCAAAGCAAAGTGGTAAATAATAATTAAATATTTTTACCATACCTTTTTGAATAAAATCACTTTCAGTAAAATGTAGAGAAGTCACTCTCATGTATTTGAAACTTTCTTGCCAATTTTTAATGTTGTGATCCTATCTACTAATTTTCTATTGCCAAGTTTGGTTTCAAAAAAAACTTTGGACGTTTCTGTTTAGAGTGTTTGTGTATATTTCGTTAGGACTCGTTTCAATCATTAGCTGTTTATTTTGCTGATTTGCTTATTGTTGTTGAAAATATTAATTAATATTTAAAATATAAAATCTATAAAATGAAAAAGTTCTATTTGAAAAACAAACACCAAATAAAAAATATATTAAAACTTACCAGACTGAATCTACAAAACTGGAAAAATATTGGTAAACACAAAAAAATATATTTATATTGGCTGCCAACTTCACTAAACACTATTTGTTTTAGGAATAAATAAAATATTTATTGGAAAAGAGAATTTACAGATTTCTTTCCCTTAAAGTAGGGGAAACCAGGACTATTTTTATTATACTAATTTCCGTGTATACAGATAAGCCATATTAAGCCTAGACTAATGCCGATTTACCCTAAAACAAATTTCAAAAGGTCCTATTTATTATAATCCTAAACAGATTTGAATGTACTTTATTGCCAACATATTCAAAGATTTCCTGTAATATACTTTTATCATCAATTCTGATGAAATTTCAGATATCAAAACAGGTAACCGAAAGTTCATACAAAAAAATACTCTTATATTATTATTATATTAAAAAGACTTTTATAACAGTTTTTTAAACCAGTAAGGAATTTTAATTTATTAGATTCGACATCCTAAGACCGGTTTCTGTCTTTCGACTTCATCAGTTAGGCTTTTCGAATCCAATAAATAAAATTCCAAACTCGTACAAGTCAATAACTATATCCACTATAAGATAATATTTTTAGATGTGCTACCATCTATGGTAAGAAGCGAGTATTGACATTAAATTTTGACTGAATCTAGTCAAGATAGCATTTTTCTGAAAAATGTTTTATATTTTGAATTAATATTTCCATAACGGATCTAAAGAGCTTATAATTGGTCTGAATCTAATAATTTGGCTGTCTGTCTTAATCACTTCTTCTATTTCTTCTTGTACGAAGGTTTCAAGTGAACTAAAATATATGTTTTGCTCTACTTTTTGTTGAACTGTCTAAATTTAAATTTGGCAACGTTGACCGATTTCGAGATGGTCACGTGGTACATTCTCGCAGACGAGTTGTACTCACATATTTCAAACATCGGGGCCCAGAAGTCAACTCATGTAGGTAATAGAGAGTTATTGCAAACTGGCAAAATGTATACCGTATACGTTATACCTTAGCGCTATGACGATGTAAGGTATGCGTAAAATAGTGAGTTATTGCAGTTGCTTTTCTCAAGGTAGTGACGTTTGACATGCTAATAATGGGGTGTCAATGGTGTCGAAATATAAATATTGGATATTGTGCTTGAGTTGATGGTAGAAAAGTATTAACGAAATTACGGAAGAACTTTTGAATATTTTTGTCGAGGAAGAACATGAAGATGAACACATAGATGGAGCCATATTATTTCACCTTATCAATAATAGGGAAGGTCGAGGAAGAAATATCAATGATCGCCTCAATTTAGAGTTAATGTTAACCCATTACATAAAATCAAATTTCCGATTTGAAAGAGAACACATTGTATTCTTAGCAGAACGTCTTATGTTACCAGCTGTAATTAGAACAAGAAGAAGTAATGTTATATCGGGTAAACTATTGACTTTCTCCTAATGAAAGTAAAAACCTATTACCCCTAATTTTGTGTTACAGGACTTGAAGGATTGTGCATTTTGCTTAGAAGATTAGATTATACGAATAGGTTGAAGGGTTTTGATGAAATTTCAAGAATCAAAACCGGGAACCAGGAAGTTCATACAAGAAAAGACTCTTAAGATCCATCGGAGCAAAAAACAAAGCAAGAAATAGAAATATGTTGTAGAATTAAGTTTAAATTACTTTGAAATAAAATATTTTTAACTTTCTTACCTTTATTAAGCAATAAATTAAGACTGATAGTTTTTTAGTTTTATTTAAAACCTAAAATGCAAATATCAGATATCAAAAGTAATGGAAAATTTCATTTTTTGTATTTTAAATAATTAACATCTTTTCAATAATATATATTTAAATACATATAGACAAAACATTACAATTAAGCACAGAATTTTGGAAAATGATTTCTTTTGGATTATAGGTTTTTCCCAATCTGTTGTAACAAACCCTTTTATGGTACCGAAGCCCTATGTTTTGAGGGTTGGATATTGGATTTTTAGAATTTGTAGCTGAAATATATCGTAAACAGTTTAATATAAATGTTGTAGATAATTAAAACTTTTGTATTAATTTCAACATAAACTCAAAATTATCGAGAATAATCGTTTTTATTAAAGTCTAATGTTCAGTCGAAAAATTTTGTTTACAAATTTTCAATTTTTTAACTATATCAGTGATCTTCTTCTGTTATTTAATTCTAAAATCGATCGCGAAAAAGCCGCTTTTTGGTTTTAGAACACCAAATATGCATAACGATAAGGTTTAAGTTTCTTCTTATGCCTTAGATATAGCGTACGACGTTATACCTTAAAAATGGTTGTTTACTGTTGCGCATGCGTAACTGTCATTGTAAGGCATACCGTATACCCCAAATGATCTGCAATAACTCTCTAATAACTCAAATAGCTGCATTTCAAGCACCTTTTATTTCGCCTCAAATAGTTTAGTGAAAGTTTATACAATATACTAACGACAGAAAAATGACATCATTATAAAGCATAAACACCATTTTTCTACTCCTATACTTTAAAATATCTGGTCACCGAGCTTCGCTCTTAATATTCAAATTTACATTTTTAAGCAGCCCCATGAGTATATAATTTAAGTATATTTATAACATGACAAATTATTAATTCATTCGCGAAAATCACGGAGTGGGCGACATCTACTTGAACTACTGATAGGGAGATAAATAAAAAGTTGATTGGCGATTGGCTTGAAAGTAGGCGGGAAAATTAAAAAAGCTGTCAGTGTTAATTTTCAATTGGGTGCAGCTGTTATTGACGTTTATCAACTGCTTGTCACAGGTTAGTTAAATGCATTAAAAGTTGCCTAGTTTCTGGGGATTTCACCCTTTTAGGGCAACATCTACTGACGCTTGATCTGCGCGAATAGTCACGGCGGACAGGCCCCGTTTCCGGAACGAACAACAGCAGCGTGTAGGGCACAGGTCCCGTCAACAGAAGATCGCTCAGCTCACTCTATTTATCACTATATAAGAAAAACTCTATGTTCAATTGATTTTATTATGTATTGATCTGCAGTGAAGGAAAATTATAGGTCTGATATTCATACTTGGGTAAAAACCTCCACAAAAACCTGTGACCAGACTCTCGACGTGTGGCAGATATTGATATCATATTTTTTCAAAGTTTTTCAGTTACAAAAATAGTTCATTCGTACATTACATTACAATTTGTTCTTGGAAAATACAAAGTCACAATCAACCTTAAAATGTACTATGAAAATAGAGAATTTTAAATGTCTCTTTAAAGTTTCTTGTAAAATAAAAAATTGAAATCTATGTTAATAGTACACGTGTACAAGCATTAATTCTTTTTCTCTCTCTCTCTCTCTATGATAATGAAAACTTAAATATTAAAACTGTCCGCATAATAAAATAGCCGTAAGGGGTAGTATCACACTATCGGGGAAGGGAAGAACCTTTACCCGATGTGCATAAAGCATTTCCACCCGCCAAAAAAAATAGATTAGCTTTAGGTTAGGTTAGATCTTTGTAATAAATAAAGAAAAGTACGATACGTGTGACATTTTGACATTAGTTACATTCTGACAGGTGTCATATTTTGACATTTGTTCATTTTGAGATTTGTTCATTTTGACAGTTGTTACATTCTGACACGTATCACATTTTAACAGTTGTCACGTTTTTACAGGTGTCACATTTTGACAAGTGTCCATTTTAACAGTGTTACTCAACGTTCCTATAAATATTTACCTAAACCCATGATTTCTGAAATTGAATTGGCAACGTTGTATTTTTAACTTTGAATTTATGAGATGGCTGTCATTTGACAAGCAAATTATTTATGTCCGTCAAATGAACCTTTCCTTTTTTATATAAAGCGGCAAATTTAAAATTGAATTCTTTCAGATTGAAACGCCAGAAATTAAATAAAGTCAAACCTATTTACTGCTATACTATACAGAAGAAAGGAGTGCAGTATTTAATTTGTAGAACGTAGTACAGGCTCAAGAGGTAGAAATTTTATTTTTACCTCATCCTTCAATGCTTATTTGTAGTTAAAATTTAAATTTTAATACATCTGATCGGCCTAATATAGTTTTTTTAAAACCGGCCAGAAATTAGTACTTTCCGGTTTATTTTTAGGTCAGAAAATCTCATTTTGTCGGACCGAGCCAGAAAATTATTGTGATAGTCCGGTAAAAGCTTTTACCGGACTCATTTTTATTTACTTTCCGGCCTATCTTTAATGAAAAAAATAATAATGTAGTTAGTCTAAGATAGCGGTCAATTGGTTTCTATAGTAACCGAGTTTTGTATTGTTTAAAACTATAAAATAACTTGACATATTTTGACGTTTAGTTGAAAACGTGACATTTATTATAAAATGGACATTCAAAATGATGCATTTGATTGTGAATTAATGGAAGATGAAATTATACCAGATGAAATTGTTAAGGCGGCGACCCAAGCAATTGTTATAATTAGTTAATAAAGAGTTCTTGTTATAAAAATGTAAACTGAATAATATGATGTTTATAGTACAACACTGCACGTTTTAAAAAAAATATTGTACGTAATACGTCCCAAAAGTGCTTTTACTGGACTCGCAGGCTTGCAGGACTCGCCTGCGGCTCGCCCTGCAATTTGCCCACTCATCCAGTAAAATACCACTTTCGGGACTTGTTACGTAAACTACTATTTTGTCTAGATTCTTGTTTCCATGGTTTTTACTGTAATAAATCTGTTCTTTTGACAGATAAGTCAGACTTTATTTATTCATAGCCGTATCGTATGTATTTTAATTGATTCAGAATTTTTTATTAATATATATTTCAAAATGGCTTCATTCTAAAAATATTATCAGTCCTCCTAAATCCTTGAAGGGAGAATTATTAGTAATAGCAAGACAACATAAAAACAAAATAGAGAACATTGGGGAAAATGCATTGGTCATGTTAAAAATGTGTAAAATTCATTTAGGAAAGTGGATATATCAATGGATAATTTAGTAGAACCTATAATAATAAACCTCAGAAAAGACAATTATAGTGATACCAGTAGTTTTAGTGAAGACAGTGACTTTTAAAGATAGTTCTTGAACTAACTTTTTTTTTAATCTTTGAGTTTAGGTAAGTACTGAAGCGTTACTTTTAATGCCAAGAGATTAAAAAAAGTTTAATCCCAACATATAATCCTCCTTGTTATTTATTGGTTAAATTTAATTCGTTCAATGTTAAAGTGTCAGATGCATAAGGTTTATTTTTATTTTTTGTAAATAATATAACTTCAAAATTTAATCTACGAAATGCGTATATATATTTTATATGCTGTGACCTTATTTATATTACAGAAACTTATTTCGCAAAGTACGCCTATGGAATGTGACGTTATATCCCCACTTTTACGGTACTCCTCTCTCCTTGATAGTATATATTACTGTAGAAACAAGTTATTATTATGTGCCGTTGCTAGGAAATAAAACTAAACGCTTAACTTTTCTTGTAAATATCTCGGAAGATCGAATTTTCACAGACTTGAGACCTATATTTTTTGCCGATTTAGATAGGAATTAGTCTACCCTGAAAGTTTCATTGAATTCTGACGAGATCCTCTGGACACACAAACACACATACATACAAACCTTGCTCGTTTAATAGTATTTGATTACTTATTAAATGTGCACTATCCATTTTATATTAAACCTCTTTATATCACACTTTTCATTATAAAACTGACTTTGCGCCAATAGAAATTTCTACGTTGTAATCAAATAGGTTTTTGATAGATATTATTGACAGTTCTGTGAAAGCTAATGTCAAAATTATTCTTATTGTGTCAAATGTATCAAATAAATTAATAGTTTTCAGTTAAAGTACTTTTTTATATTTCGTCGTAGAAAAAATAGCGTATGGAACTTTCATGTAACAGCTATTAATACACTCGCTTAAGATTTACGGCTTACCTTAAGCTCGTGTATTAATAGCTATCATTACATGATCGTTGTGTACTATACTATTGTGTATAAGAATACAAAAACATTAGAGGCAATTTTTAAAAGTTTTTAGTATTTGATCTTAGAAACACAACATAAAAAAATCGTGTAAGAATATTTGTTCCACGTTTTTTGGCTCAAGTAACCACCATATAAAAAACCATTTAAAGTTAATAAATCTTTTTACCCACTTCTTACGCCACCCCTGTTTTTAATAAATATTAAAACACCATGTTTAACTGTTCAGAGAGTTTTCTATTCAGTAGTTGTCTTAATGAAGTGCACGTTGTGGCAGAGCAGTTTCATTAAAAACGATAAAATTAATGATATTTCTGCTGCTGGGCTTTTTAAAAACCGAAATATGAAAGAAACTACAGATCAAGATGGTGGTTAAATAAATTGTTTGTACTGTTTTCATTCTATAGAGGTGAAGTACGTTTTTATTTCTTGTTTCATAAAAACCTCGCCGCAATTAAACTCTGTTGTGTAAGAGGGCCAGATACTAATAGACCTACTAATTATTCTTTGCTTTTTCTTCAAACAAACAAACTATCTCTCAAATTTTATTCTGCTACATTATTATGGTCAACAACCATAAAATTTATTTAAAATATATTTTAGATTAGAATCGTGTCTTATACTTCAAGATACTTGAGACGACCTCGAATAGTTCTTATCATGCTTGTTCAAAATTTGCATAAATTATTATTAGGAAGTTTCCAAAACCACTAATAAGTTATACTAATAAAATTTTGAGCTTTTATTTATTTAGTTCAAATTTGTGGTGTATATTTCTATTTTCGTATGTAAACATTTAGGTTTAGGTTTTTTATATTCATGGTGAAACTAAAACTTGCCTTCACACTTTTCCAGACTTGTACGTCAAATATCAGCCAAATTATGTCAAATAAGATGCTGCCCGGGAGGTGCTGGTATCTCGTGATAAATGCTTAAATTAAACAAAATAGTTACAGAAACCTTCCTTTGAAATTTTCTCGTTACAGAAATCATTCTAGAAATTCACTGTTTATTATGTTTAATACAAGGGGAGAACAATATTTAGTATCATCAAAATGTATAATCTTAACTTTTTATTTTTCATTTAATTTCTTTGTAGGTATATTTTATTTATACAGAGCCTTTCAATGAAAACGATACTTCCATAAGATCTTTCTTTTAATTCTTAAAATTAAGAGGGGCGTCGCGACAGGTATGCCAAACTACAAACACCAAAAATCCCCATTTTTATCTTTTATCACTGTCTTTCTCCAATAATGAAGAGAGATAGATATCTTAAGACTTCAGTGAATCACCTGTATGCTAGATGGCGCTGGTAGTATTAAAATATAATATATTATTTGGGATATCTAAGGAATCTGAGAGAATAAATTTTCTTTATTTTCACGATTGGTCTTATCGCAGAGAGCGCTAATAATCCATTTGTCATGAGTTCGATACCGGCTTCAGCCACGACAGAAATATTATTTTTTATTTTTAGGAAATTTCATTTTTTTTGTTTACTATTTTTTTCTAGCATCAAAATAGAGTTTATATTTTATTAATTTAATTAATTTTCAATTATTTTCGTATAAATCCGTTTATTTTAATATGAATAGCGCTGCCACGCGACTAATCTCATTAAATACATCAGATAGGAATGGAGCTCGGAAAATAATATTTCTAACATAAAAAAAATATTTAAACATCAATGGATTCATACGAAAATTGAGAATTATATAAATGTATAATCTGTAAGGTGAAGCAAGAATTTTTTTAAAAAATGAATTAATAAATAATTGGCGGCCCCAAACGCAAAATGTTTTTATCAATATCTATTTGTTTAAACAATTGCAGAATACATGAGTTATCGACACAAAAAACTGCGTTCTATGAACAAAATGCAACATTGTAACCATAATAAATTATCTGCAAGTCCTTTTATAAAAAAAAATTGTTAATGTTGGAGCATTAATTTGTATGTAACAATTGAACGGTTACAGATAAAAAAATCGCTGCAAGTCTTAAACCATGGGTTATGATAAATTGTTCATGTTTCATCCCTTGAAATTTTTTTTGTCCGTGTCACCATTTTCGTTAAAAAGTCCAAAAAATAGGGTTGAAAAATTAAAATGCTCACAAACGATCGCTTTTAACAATGAAGACGGCTATTTATAAATTTTTTAATGTCACCATTGTATTCAGTGTGATTTTTCCTATAAGAATAATATACAACAATAAACCTACTTTAAAATTTTACCCAAAAAACCAGTGACACGTATTTAGTATCCATACGAAACTTTATACTTTATTTATTTACCGCAGCATCAGAACAGTGTCGAAAATACCTACCTAGATATTTCTTTATTATCAATATACGATATGAATTTATATGAAAAGCGTTTTTATATTACATTCCAAAATATTTTAAATGGAAAATATAATATGTACATTTATTTTAAAAAAGTGAAAAACAGCTTTTTAGTAATTGATAATTTAGAGGTTGCGGGCATTACGGCAACATTGGTGTCTTTGTTTTCGCCCTCTAATTCTGAAATAAAATAAGATAACACTACTAATTTTAATGATTAGACAAAGAGCGGCAGCAGTTCTTATTGTGTCTTCGAGCGGGGATTCTTTGAAAATGTTTGCAACTAATATTTTTAGGTTTTAGGTTGTAGATTCTGATTGTTTACCCTCCTCGGTGAAAAAGGACACCATTTTCATTTTTGTGAAAAAGACACAATTTTTTTTTAATTATTTTTTATATAGGGTAGGTTATTATCCAAAGATGCCTCGAAGTTCGCGTAAAACTAGAAAGAAGAACAAGTGCACTGCAGCAGCGCGATTGAATTGGGAAAATAGAGAAAACAGGGACATTTCCACAGAAATATTAGAAGAATCGTAAGTTTTCTAAAGTTATGTTTTAGCCATATTTTTTATAAGTTATTAAGCTTTTTATTTCAATTTTTTGATTATGTACATTTTCCTAGATTTAATGAAGAAAGTGTCCCAGAACAGAACATCGAAGAAGAGGGATTCCCAAATGATTGCAGCGAAATATTACAAGAATTGTAAGTTTTCATAAAGTTTTATTTTTTATAAGTTATTCCTATGAAGTACCCATAATGAAAAGTCTGTCAAAGTAATTTTCATATACCTAGCTTTTTATTAAAATTTTTTTATTATGTACATTTTCTTAGATTTAATGAAGAAAGTGTCCCAGAAGCGAACATCCCAGAAGAGAACATCCAAAAAGAGGGATTCCCACAAGAAAGAATTACAGAAAGAAAGAAGCCGACAATCAAGAGGAGAGTTTTCTGCAAGAGGATATTTTAGAAGAGGTCATCCAACTCAATGAGTTTCCACGAGAAGGAAATACAGAGGATATGAAGAGGATTTCACACAAGAAAATTTAGAAGAGGATTTCCTGAGCCAAGAAGAAATAAATTTAAAATCATATAATAATTCAGAATCTGGAATAATTTCTTCAGATTAATATGACAGGTAAGAAATATTAGAATATTTGCATAAATAGAGTTTTTACATACCAAGAATTTAACTAGATAACAACAAGGAAATTCTTGTGTCCGTTTTGTTGACAGTATTGACCAAGGCATTCTAATTAGGTGAATTAATATTTTTAATGCATGGGTACATTATATCTATCTTTAGACTTATAAACCATAATCAAATTCTTGGCCAGCTAGCTATCTACATGGTGTATCATCAGTTCTAGTACTTGCATTTATTAATCATAAATTTATTTCAGATTTTCAGTTCGAGTACTTGCATTTATTTCATATTTTCAGTTTGAGTACTTGTATTTATTAATCATAAATTTATTTCAGAATCTTATTTCTAGTACCGAGTACTTGCATTTATTAATCATAAATTTATTTCAGATTTTCAGTTAGAGTACTTGCATTTATTAATCACAAATTTATTTTAGATTCTTAGTTTTAATACTTGCATGTATTAATCGTAAACTCATTTCTTTAATGTTAACTTTATTGTAAATCATTAAATATTATAAAATCATTTTTGTAAGAAAATAAATTGAATAATTAATAATTATTTCTTTATTTAAAAGTACCTAATTACAGTTATTCACTAAAACAAAAACAAAACAATACACTATGAAAAAACTGCATTGCTTTTTAGCAATGGACAAAAGACATAATAGCAAATAAAATGTGTAAACAAACCTACATCAAGAGTCCCATGGACGGGTTAATATGTGAGACATACTGTAAATATTAATTTCTGCAAATGTCTGTGATTCCCAACTATGCAGACACTATTTTGAATGCACGAATAAAAATCACAAAAAACTGTTGTAGTTGAATTGCACATTCTCCATATTACTAATCACTAATTTTTCACACTTCCTTCGAATATGCATAAAAATTGAAGATTTTTTGAACAGCCTCTCGAGAATGGAATTTTTGTTTGTGGAAATATTTTTACCCGTTATAGCTTACACCTTGGAATAGGACATCTCCATTTTTCAACAAATTTTAAGGAATAAGAAACATATTAATCATTTAGTGGAAGGTGTACTTTTGACAATTTGTGAAACATGTCCTAAATGAGGTATACGGCATTAATTGAAATACTTTAAACTGAAGAACTGGTTTTAGTTAATACTAATTTACTCATTAAAAAAAATTGCAAAACACACGAATAAATTAGCCAACATAACCTAAAACGTCAGTTCTAAACATCTAAAAAGTTTCTTCGTATTCGTAAAACTGGTTGCATACATCGTTCAAAATAAAACCAAAAAGCGCCACTGTCTCAAAGTGTCAGGCGGAAATAGAAAATCTTACTGGGATATAGGCAACTTACATAAATTTTTTTTTTCTGGAGAGTTAATCTCAAAAATTATAAACTTTTGAGAATTGGTATTCTCGGAAATGAATTATGTATCCTTCATTTAGGACATCTCCTTTTCACGTTAAAATTGGTGATCACAAATTGTCAAAACTGTCAAAAACACACCTCCACTAAATGGCTGATATCTTTTTTATTAATCCTTAAAATTGACTCAAAAAAGGAGATGTCCTATTCCAAGGTATAAGCTATAACGGGTATAAATATTTCCACAAACAAAAATTCCGTTCTCGAGATTAACTCTCCAAAAAATCGTCAAATTTTTATGCATATTCAGTATTGCCAACTGAAAACGAGCTCGTCAGTGGCAAGGCCCCTCTTAAAATAATTTGTTACTGCGGCATTGATAATATCAAAATAACATTTTCTTTTCAGTTATTTGTTCCTCGTTATGAAGTACCTACTTATGTGAGAAACGAAAGAAAAATTAACCACGCGAACGATGAATAATTACGATTTAGGTGAACATGTCAAAGATATTTACAAGTCGGAAACAATTCGAAATAAAATGCCCTTTTCAAATGTATAGATACAAAGTTACTATAGTTCTTCCATTATCAATTGCAGAACACAGTTATGTAAAGAGTGATCAATATTTAATATATACGCACGGCACTCATGCCAAGCTATGAAACAAAAAATAATGTTTATTCCCCTTATAAAATGCGGTAAATATCAAACGAACCGTCAGTCCACGTTGACTTGATTGATGGGTGTCAAAATCCATCATATTCGTTGTTTACCAATGAAAACATCGAATCGTAAACTTAAATGCACGGTATTGGCCGAAGGTTTACGAAGGCACAACAGCTATAAATCATCTCGTTTTTGTTCCAAAACATATCAGTGGGGTAGTCTCGCGAGTTTGTTGGTGGGTTTAATTTAGAAATTTCTTTAAATAAATATGGCGTTCTGGAGACCATGGGCGAATGGAGATAATGAAATTACACAGTGTAGTGAGATTCAAGACAGGTATATATTTAACAATAAAGATTTAGATATACAAACACAACAAGTTATTTTAAATATATTCGAATGTTTAAAAAAGAAAATATTCAGTGTAAATATTCAGAGTAGTCATGAAAGGGGTTACTGTGGATCATTCACAGAACCGAAAAACATGTAAAGAAAAACTGAAATCAGTTGACAAAACTACTCAAGATTTTATACGTAGGACAATTTCTAGTTTATATAAGGAGAACACGGTTGCGACATTGGAAGTAATCCAGCAAAAGCTAGCAGATTATCCAGAATACAATTATACCAGTTTAGAGACATTGCGTCAAGTTTTCTCAGTATGTGGTTTTAAACACAAAAAACTGAATAAACGGATGGCAATCACCGAATCGTCAAGAATAGTTCACTGGCGACAAGATTATTTGCGTCAGATAAAAGAGTACAGAAGTTCTATAGTCTATTTTTATGTATGAGAGAGTATTAAAATAATAAAGCGTTCGTAATCCATAGGCGTACCACTTCTTTTAGTAGACAGTTAAAATATTTTGTGAAGTTATACCTCGAGTATTTTCGTATGAAATAACCTTTGTATAAATATAATAAATATATCGGGTGTACACTTATATTTTCACCTAATTAACCTGCTTATAACTTATGTAGGTATAAGGGTTTAAACTTTGACTTTTAAACAACGTTACGTTCATAAATAATAATTTTAATATAAAAACTACTTCTTACCTACAAATCCAAATCAGAATCGAAATCAGAAGATGAACTGTCGCAACCAATATTTACAATGAGTGGCTCTATCATTTCATCAGTAATATTGTCCAACTTCCACATTTTCTCTTCTTCTTTAATCGTATGATTTACTGCACAAATGATACAGTTCTCTTCTCACAGAACCGGGATGGAACTTAATATTCTTTGAATTTAGCCAATTCTGTAAATCTTTTTTTAACCACTTGGTTGTGGGCATTTTTTCTGTAAGTCTCGAGTGATAACTTGCATTATCCATTGCTATTATACAGTTCTGAGGAAGAAGATCTATCATTTGTTCGAACCACTCTTTAAAGACATCAGCATTCATGTCCTCATGGTAGTCACCGGTACGAGTAGATTCAAAAGTCAATAAACCACCTTTAACAAAACCGTTTGAACTACCGATGTGTACTATTATCAGTCTGCGCCCCTTTCCTGATGGTGGATTTAAACCAGTAGATAAATTATTTAAAAAAGCCTGTCTTCGACTTGTAACAGTTTCATCTTGCCAAAATTTATTTGGTGTATGTCCCTCGTTGATCCATGTTTCATCTAAATAAAATATATTTCTTCTTTGGTTTCTCATTTCTTTTATAGTCCTTCGGTAATTTCTTCTCCATACTACAATATCGCTTCTTTCTATTAAAATAGACTTTCTGGAATGCTTTTTCCATAGAAAACCTATTTCTTTTAAAAGTTTCCATAGTGTGCTTCGACTCATTTCAGGGTAATCCTTATCATCTCGAACCGTGGCAAGAACTTTGTCTACTGTCGGAAATTCTTTTCTAAAGAAGAACGCATGCACTTTCCTTCGAAGTCTTTGTTTCAAATGATTTTCTATTTGAAATTTTGGTTTTCCTGGAGCTTTACGTGCTGTTTGAAACTCGCCACATTTCTCTTCTTTAACAACTCTGTAAATCGTAGATTTCCCAACACCAAGCGTACTACTAACTAATTCCACTGTGTCATCAACACTTTTACATAAATGTTTGTCTGTAAATGATTTAAAACAATTAAATATTAATGTTTTTTCATTAACTGTTAAAGGACCGATTTTTTGTCGTTTACGCGGTACTTCCAAATTTTCCATGATCAAACTAGAATTCACAATAGACTGCACACTGCACCTTGCATGTTGCAACTAAACGACATTTAGTAAGCTGTCAAGAATACACAACTGGACCTCCTTCCTAAATGGAAAACCTACAATCGCATTTTCGGTGAAATTTGTTGGTAAGGGATTTATCTACTTATAATTCGATTACTGTAAGAAATTCTTGGAATTAAAATAAAACAAAATTGGCAAATAGGTACTTATTGAAAATAATCTTAAGATACGGCTTTTGGCCTGTCCAAACCTTTTTCTATTGTTCTGTACAGCTTATGGTTATAAAAGACCAATAAAAGACCCAAAACTTGTATTAGCTCAGGTACATTTATGACAATTTTAGGAAATATTTAGATTATTCCGTAAAAATATTTAAAATGACCGTACTAAGTTTTGCATTAGAAATGCTGTTTTATTACTCTCATACATAAAAATAGACCATAATAAAATTAGTTCTTACAATGTTTCTTGTTGTTTCATAAGTTTGTTTTTATTTTTTTAATCTGGTTTTATTTTTTATTAATTATAATTTTGATAAATAAAATTGTCACACATCAGTATCCTTATAATAAAATGTTAAATTTCGTTACTGAGTGTTCAATTTTTTAAGGGTGTTTCACCTGATAACATCCATAAATGGTTTATTTGCACTGTAGCTCCATCCATTGAAAATATATATATATAGTATGTCATATCAGGTGAATGAGAATTAAAAAAGGAAACGAAAAACGTCAAAATATACAGGGTGTCCCATTTAAAAAACATAAGTTTGCATTATATTTCCTTAGTGAGCCCCCTAAAAAAAATAATCTGTGCGCCACTGAACTCTTTAATATTATATCTATCAAAAGTTTTTATAACGTTTTTTTATATTTTTCTTAATTAAGAAGTTATAGTACCTTGTAGTTTTCGACAGTTTTCAATAATCGCCCTGTATCTTCCAACTGCAGGGAGTTACTAAAGATTTAATTAGGATATCGTTACTTTAACAAAAAAAGAAGTCATAACATCTTAACTGCTTTTCTTCTATCTCTTCTAGTTTACGAGATACCCTGCAAAACGCACCAATTTGGGATACCCTGTACATTGTAAACTAGAACGTATAAAAATACCAACTCCACCACCATGACGGTTTCTATCCTTGCGATAAAAGTTGTAGTCTGGAATAGTGACTTCTGAGGAGTTTATGTTAGTGGAAAGCCAAGTTTCAGATACCGCTATAATGTCAAATTGCTTATCAACTATTACTGATTCCAAATCAACGAGACTAGGTAATAAAGATCTAGTATTTATATGTCCAATTTTAAACGCTTCAAATTTTTATTAATTATTGGTTGTAAATTATCCATAGTTTATTTGGCTTAATACATTTTCACTTACAAATTGAACGAAGTTAGAAAATCAAATAATCTAATTGTCCAGCAGTTTGTTTATTACAACTGTATTTTCAATTTTCATGGCATGCTAGATTATATTACCCACCAATTTATGTAAAATACCTCCAAATTATAATAAATCTAGCAATAACTCAGATATACGTAACATTAGGTATAGGGAATGCTAATACAGATAGAAAGAGAATAAAAAACTGATTCAGGGTGTTTCATGTGAAATTATCGACTTATTGAGAATTGAAAATATGAACATTGGACGCTCCATTGTAGACACCCTGTATAAAATATCGCATTTGACGTTTCACCGTATGCTAGAAGGATATTCTCACAATCTCTGTATAAAATTTGAAATTAATAGCTTTACAACTAAGCCAGGTACGGAAATTAAAGTAAAGTAAAAAATTTTTACAAAAATCTCAAATATCTCGGAAACTAAATCCTAAAATAAAAAAAATGGTACTTACATGTCATTTGAAATAAATATTTTCATTGAATAGATCGTAACCCAATTTTCAAATTTCAAATATCTATAGTTCTCTATATGGGCCATCTTCGTGACACACCCTGTATTAAAATCTAAAGTGTCTTCCGGGCTTTGAAGCCGTGGTCCAATGGAATTTCTTCCTGACGTTTCGTCTACAGCTGCGGTAGACATTATCAAAGGCGATGAGGCAGTGGGCGAAGTGATCTCCCGTGCTTCCCGACGTTGACTGATTCGACAGTGGTCCGCTCGGTCAAAGCCCGGAAGACACTTTAGATTTTAATTTGACCGGCCGTGAAAGCCTTCACAGTCTGATAAAACACCCTGTATTATACAATTTTAGATTGAATATATTTTTGTTTATTTAAAACCTGAGAAAAGGCTACAGAGAAACTAGTTAATTTTTATGTAGGTGTCTGCATATTAATTAGCGACGATAAAAAGTATTAATATTTGGGTGTGGAGAGAGAGACAATAAATAGGCATTAAATTTGGAGTGAAATGACTCACTCGCATGTATTAGTAGTTCTGCAAGTAGATGATGTTTTAGCTGCCCATATTTTGGGTGGAAACATAGTGTTCGAAGTTAGATGGCAGCACATCTAAAAATAGTGTTAGAAATCGAACATTTTTACCTACGCCCATGGCAACAAGGGAAATAAAATAACCAAACCTCACGCATAGCAACAGTACAGCACACATTGTGAATCAAGGCCATCGCGCAGATAACCAACGCGGAAGTAACTCACCGTCGAAATAAACATCAATAATAAAAGCCGCCTTTGGCGGCGACCGCTTTTACATACCGCGACACGTTGGCGAGACTGCAAGTTGCATAAAAAAAAGGCACAACAATAACGCCGAAAATACGTACCCGCGATTGGCCACTGAAGGAGCTCGTCTGTCGACACGCGGCTCGAATAAATCAAATCAAATTAGTAGAACTTCTATCTCCGTATGGAACAGGTCGCAATCATTAGTCTGTTTCATACGTAATAAATTCATCAATTTTTAAACTTATACAAATTGCATACTATTACATACGTACTCGTATTCACAGTCAGTTATTTTTTGAGCAATTGCAAACACAGTTTTGAATTTGTTATATTCTATGTTTGTTGTAAAGTGTTTTGTTTTACGTTATCGTTAATATATAAAATCCAAGTACTCAGAGTATAATTTCGCTATAACCCCTATATATATATATATATATATATATATATATATATATATATATATATATATATATATACAGTCCACATCATTTCTCTGCCAACTTAAATCTACAATAAGTTGGGACAGGCACATCTAAAGGGTGTGGCCTAATAAGTTTGGGTCTCCAAATTTGACATTATTTGGAACTTCCCAAAACACAGAGTTGGTATCTATACCGGGTGACAATGAGACTAGGGCCATGCCTATATCTCCTTCACTTTTCAACCGATTTGAATAAAATTTGGTACACAGATAAGAAACACCATTTTGGATTGACAGGCGTATAAAAACAAAATGGCCGACTTCCGGTTTCGCCAGAAATGTCATAACTTCGATTTTTTAAATAGAACGCCCTATATATTTGATATTTTTTGGATTCCATGGCTCAAATTACATACGACAGTGTTGCCAAACTTTTTATTTTTCAATAAAAAAATTCAAATTCTCAGATTTTTTTTTCAAGAAATGATTATGTTTAGGTTTTAACAAAAAGCAAATGGTACATAATGTATATCGTAGAATTGGTAATTAAATTCTCTTGGTAGGTACCATTTGAAAAAAACGATTTATTCATTAAAAATGAATTCAGAAAATTTAAATTCCTGCTGTAGGATTTGTTATTGATCTTATCGATGAAATAACGATTACTATGAATTACTGATATCAATTAGACTAGATTTTGACCTGATCAAGGCCTCTTGCGCTAAAAAAAAATTTGAAAATTTGAATTTTTTATTGAAAAATAAAAAATTTGGCAACACTGTCGTATGTAATTTGAGCCATAGAATCAAAAAAATATCAAATATATAGGGTGTTCCATTTAAAAAATCGAAGTTGGTGACATTTCTGGCGAAACCGGAAGTCGGCCATTTTGTTTTTATACGCCTGTCAATCCAAAATAGTATCTCATATCTATGTACAGTTGCTATCGAGCAGTCGAATAGAGTACAGGTGTATCGACAACGAGCGTGTTATCATTTCGAAGTGGTCAGCAGATTAAATTCCACTACACCAGTGGCGTAGCAAAATCAAAATAATCAGGTAAGCAGTTGGTCCTAAAATTCCTCAAAATCCCCTAGGGCCTTTCCCTGGGGGAAATGTATTCCGACACACAATATCCGCCCTTAGGTCAACCAATCAATAATTCCCAAAATCAACCTTGCTGGCAACAACCAGGATTCTATCCATCAAATTCAAATGCCTTTTCAATCACAACAATCTCTTCAGCCACTACAGCCTCTTCAGTCACAACAGCCTTTCCAGACACAACAGCCTTCTCAGGCACATCATCCTCTTCCGCCACAATATGATTTGCCTGTACAACCAGTTTACCAAAATTATGGTACTCCGCCTGTCCAACCAAATATTCTAAAACCAGCAAAACTAAATCTTCGCATATCAGCTACAAGTCAGCATACGAATTCCTATCAAAACAATCAAGAATATGAATCAAACGATGATGAAGAAATGGACGAGAGAAACCCATGGCAACAAGTCAGAAAACGTAAGAGAGAACTGCTAAATAAGAAACCGTCCACTCCAACAGAACAACCAACAAAAACACATAATCGTTATACTCCGCTAGCAAACACGAACGAAGACGACGTAACTGTAACAAATAACACTAGTAACCAACAGAAGACACCCAAACCGCCCCCGATATTTATATATGGCGTCAAAAATTTCAAAGAAATGATTAACAGCCTCTCAGAAGTTGCAGAGGAAGAAAAATACTACACCAAAACACTTCCAAATGACACCGTTAAAATTAATTCACATGAAATCGACACATACAGAAAACTTGTACGACATCTCAAAAAAGAAAATATCATCCACCATACGTGTTTAATTTCAGATAATTAAACATCTAAACTCATATTCGTTATTCGTAAAACCGTAAAACCGACAACGCCGCACCAAATATGTTGACGAGCGGTGTCACAAAGGCGGAGCCAGCAAAAAACAATTTTTTTCTCCATTTCATAATTGCGGCATCGGACGACCCGGAAGCGCGGCTCATCAAAGCCATTTTTTGCTCGATGTTAATTAATGGGTCGTAAATTTAACCGTCGAATCTAGACTTGTTTACGCGGTATAAGTTAAAAAGAATCTTTCGAATCTTTCTAGAACAAATTGCCGGCAAAAGGAAGGGATATATCTGAAACCGGTAAACGTCGTCAAATTTAAAATCAGTGTGTTTTCAGTTGCGTACCAGACTAGCCGCTCCATTGTCTAAAACAATGTATTCAGAAACTCCGTCAAGTGCGACGTATCGCAAGTTCCTTCATATAAGGGCTTGTTATTCATAATGCCTCCTAGTACGGCGAATAAAGTGTGTTTTCAGTTGCGTACCAGACTAGCCGCTCCATTGTCTAAAACAATGTATTCAGAAACTCCGTCAAGTGCGACGTATCGCAAGTTCCTTCATATAAGGGCTTGTTATTCATAATGCCTCCTAGTACGGCGAATAAAGTGTGTTTCCAGTCGCGTACCAGACTAGCCGCTCCATTGTCTAAAACAATGTATTCAGAAACTCCGTCAAGTGCGACGTATCGCAAGTTCCTTCATATAAGGGCTTGTTATTCATAATGCCTCCTAGTACGGCGAATTCAGAGTGCGTTTCTAGCTGCTAACAGGCTAGGACCTCTCGCAGTGTCTAATTATCACTCATACAGTACACACACAAACTAATATTTTCTGAATGATGTGGTCATTTCGTTAAATCAACTTTAATACTTTGTTCTTGTTCACAATTACTAATTTAATGTAATTTTTGTTACGTTGTTGTTTTTTTGTTGTTCATTTATTTATTTGACGAGCTTTAATAAATGGTTAAATAAAAGTGTCCATTGGTTTTATTGGATGGAGTTGAGGAAGTAAACCTACAAAATACAGTCCACGAAATTCGAACACAGGGCTTAATCCAGAGCCCTCAACATGGTCCTTCGAGCCGGATTCAATTAGCAAAACTTCGTTACTTCTCCAGGACCTCCATGGTCCCATCGAACCGGATTCAATTAGCAAAACTTCGTTACTTCTCCAGAACCTCCATGGTCCAAACGATCCGGATTTAAACCAGAGATTCTTCAATGATCCTGAGCGACTCCAGAGATTCTTCAATGATCCTGAGCGACTCCAGAGATTCTTCAATGATCCTGAGCGATCCAGTTCAACTCTTCAACCTCATCGGTAGGCCTATGGTGGCTTAAAAACTTCCAGTCAACTTCAAACCTTCAAGCAACTCTTCACAGCAAGAAATTGTAAGGTATTTTTTTGTAAAACTCATTCAAACTCGTTGTAACCACTTAAAAGCGGTCCGATAACAATCGTAGGCTTGTGGTAAATTAATGCACACATTTTTTTTTCGTTACATTTACGTATAAAAAACTTTCATTGTATTTTAAACTTACTAAATTCTCGGTGCATGCGCTAACTAGCCGGCCGTAGATATTTATTTACTTACTTACTGTAAACTATCAAACATTTATAAAAAAGAAAAAAAACATTTCGTATTTATGTATTCTGCATAGTTATAGCTATAAAGCTCAGATACATGTATTTTTTCATTCTTTCTTAACATATAAAACATTGTCACATTTTATACATTTTTTCTGTAGGAATTTAAATTTATATAATTGTCGCATATTTTTAACCTATAATACATTGCATCTACTTGTATTTACGTACTTTTATCGTACACATTTTATGTTCTAACAGAAAGAACAAATTTTCACAAAATCAAAATCTACAATTCAAAAATGAACTCAATTTTCATATATACAAACATTTCTCTGTCAAAAATTGAAAAATTGTTCTCGCTACCAAATCTCTTCACAATCATTCAGAAAATATGCATTCGAATTTTTACATTTCGTGTAAACAGCACGAAAGTTTATTAAAAAATAACTAGGCTTTTAAAACGCCACCTTTCCAAGTTAAAAATCAACAATTCAACTCGTTCACTATACAAACACAATTTTAAAAAACTCGTATCGTTCGTAATTAAAACAAATTTTCGTACAAGAAAATCGCACTAATAATCAAATCGCATTTATTCTTAACTTACTTTTTTCCATTTGCCGACGGCAAAAAAATAATTCTCGCATTTCGCACATAGTTTCGCAACAAATCATTTCGTTAAACAAATTCGTAAAAAACCCCGTAGATATGGTTCTACGATTCTACAAATAAATCGCTAAACAATATTTAAAACTCAAATCATAAACATTCGCTATTTTTACAATCAAACTTTATTCTTAAAATTCACTTCGTTACCAATACAAAACAACAGCTGATCGTTGTTTCGAGATCTAATATCTCACTTAATAAATAAAAATCATTTTTTAACTTACAACTCAATACTATAAAAACATTTTACTATTTTTCTACTTTTTATACAAGGTGTTCTTCAAAAATAAGACACCTCCCTTTTATTCTAGAAACCAGCGCCGCATCAGAGGTACAAAAAGGCTGCATACCCTTATATTTTTATTCTCGTTCATAGGGAAAATTATCCCTTAGCAACAGGCTCTCCATAGCCAAACAATTTTCAATCTATCGTTCATTGCACATACTTTTCTATTTTTTCGTTTTGCACTCAAGAAGAAGTTCTTTATTTAAAGACTTCTTGTATTTCGTTCATTTTCGCATTTTCAATCAAAAGGGAAGTCCTTCATTTTATAGCAAGGCTCCTGTACTATTTTTACTCGCATTCGTTCGCATTATTATTCTATAGGGTGATCTACTAAAAGATTATACCCTCTTTGACAAACATATTTTTAAATCCTCGCTAACAATCTTATACTTTTTTTACAGGGTGATCTACTAAAAGATTATACCCTCTTTTAGCAAACATATTTCAATTTTCGTTGACAATTTTATACTTTTTCTATAGGGTGATCTACTAACAGATTATACCTTCTCTTGCAAATATATTTGATTTTTCTCTAACAACAAACATTTAAATTTCTAGCAATTCTACTTTTCATTTTCGCACAAGATGTTCTATATGGTTAGACATCTCCCTTTGGCACCTTACTAGGTCCAAGGGGTTGTAGGGGGGAAACTACCCTCAGGGATATTGGATGCCCAGACTCTATGACAAACATAAGATGATCTCTATGGTGAGACATCTCCCTTTGGTATCTTTCAGATCTAAGGGGTTGTATGGGGAAACTACCCCCAGGGATACTAAAATGCCCAGTTATGTATCGTTCTAAAATTCATTTGCGAGGAAAGTTATTTTGGGCTGAGGTAGTAGTTATAGAGAGAGGGCTAAGGGGTTGATCTGGGATACCTCTGCCAGCAGATCTGAGAAAAAGCCAACGCCTGGAGTTGCAATTTTCGCAAATTATGTTAACAAAAACTCTTGTCAACTGTATAGGGAAACTACCCTCTTTAACAAATAAAAACTTTAAAAATGTCCTTCTAATAAGGCTCTATTTTCAGGATTACTTATCCATTTATCACACTTTTTCATGTATTCAACTTTCAGGGAAAACTACCCTCAAACAATTATTTTTATCATAAACATTCTTTGACATTTCTACTTCACTTTGTACCAAAAATCCTCTGATGTGGCCAAAAAAGGTGTTCGTACATTCATTTCAATTGTTGTACTGGAAAAAACATTCCACAACAAAAAACTATTCGTTAAATCAAATCTTTCTACTTTTTTACATACAAGGGATCAATAACCCATCATTTTAAAAACCAAACAAAAATCAATCAAATAAACTAACATAAATAAATCTTAAAAACAAATTAAAACGCTCAAACGCATTCATTTTAATTTTCACAAGGCATTTCATTTTATAGCAAATACCTTAAACAAGCTGTGATGCAATTTCTATTTTTCATTTTTTTTTCTCATTTTCATACAGGGTGAGCATATACCCTTAGGATTTATATCTATCATTTAAACATTTTCACACAGGGTGATCTCATCCAAAGATTATACCCTAGGGACATTTCGTGCCCACATTCTCTGACAATTCTTTTCATACAGGGTGATTCCCACAAGCGGAAAATATTCCCAAATATTTTAAACTTTTTCATTCATACAGGGTGAGCAAATACCCTTAGGATTTTATATCCATCCCAAATACTTTAAACTTTTTTCATTCATACAGGGTGAGCAAATACCCTTAGAATTTCATATCCATCATTCTAACATTCTAAACCTATACAGGGTGATTCCCTCAAGCGGAAAATATTCCCAAATATTTTAAACTTTTTCATTCATACAGGGTGAGCAAATACCCTCAGGATTTTATATTCATCATTCAGAAACATTTAAACTTTTTTCATTCATACAGGGTGAGCAAATACCCTTAGGATTTTATATCCATTCCAAATATTTTAAACAATTCTATTTTCATACAGGGTAATCGTATACCCTTGGGATCTTTTTGCCCATTTTTCGTTCAAACATTCATGTACTATTTTGGCATTCATTTGTAGGGAAAACTATTGTAGGCTGAGGTAGTCGTTATAGAGAGAGGGCTAAGGAATTGATCTGGGATATTCCTGCTAGCAGATCTGGGAAAGCCAACGCCTATAGTTGCAATTTTTGCAAATGTTGCTAAGATTTTGGCATGTTTTGTTTTTTTAATTCCAAATAAGGAACATGGCTCGGTGATGCCTAATCACAAATCGTTTGCACAAATCATATTTTTTATTAAACTTATGCGCCCACAAGTGGCCAGGATTCAAATATCCAATTTTTGTAAACTATGCGCCCACAAGCGGCCGGGATCCAAATATCCAAATATTTTAAAACTTTTTACATTTTTTATTAAACTATGCGCCCACAAGCGGCCAGGATCCAAATATCCAAACATTTTAAAACCTTTTACAATTTTTCAAACTTATTTCAATCAAACTCATTCCGAAATTACAGGGTGATGACCCAACTTAATAAAAATTTTTTTTAGAAAACTTTCAAGAGAATACTCCGCCTCTTTTCGCGGGGGGAGAATGTTTAATTTCAGATAATTAAACATCTAAACTCATATTCGTTATTCGTAAAACCGTAAAACCGACAACGCCGCACCAAATATGTTGACGAGCGGTGTCACAAAGGCGGAGCCAGCAAAAAACAATTTTTTTCTCCATTTCATAATTGCGGCATCGGACGACCCGGAAGCGCGGCTCATCAAAGCCATTTTTTGCTCGATGTTAATTAATGGGTCGTAAATTTAACCGTCGAATCTAGACTTGTTTACGCGGTATAAGTTAAAAAGAATCTTTCGAATCTTTCTAGAACAAATTGCCGGCAAAAGGAAGGGATATATCTGAAACCGGTAAACGTCGTCAAATTTAAAATCAGTGTGTTTTCAGTTGCGTACCAGACTAGCCGCTCCATTGTCTAAAACAATGTATTCAGAAACTCCGTCAAGTGCGACGTATCGCAAGTTCCTTCATATAAGGGCTTGTTATTCATAATGCCTCCTAGTACGGCGAATAAAGTGTGTTTTCAGTTGCGTACCAGACTAGCCGCTCCATTGTCTAAAACAATGTATTCAGAAACTCCGTCAAGTGCGACGTATCGCAAGTTCCTTCATATAAGGGCTTGTTATTCATAATGCCTCCTAGTACGGCGAATAAAGTGTGTTTCCAGTCGCGTACCAGACTAGCCGCTCCATTGTCTAAAACAATGTATTCAGAAACTCCGTCAAGTGCGACGTATCGCAAGTTCCTTCATATAAGGGCTTGTTATTCATAATGCCTCCTAGTACGGCGAATTCAGAGTGCGTTTCTAGCTGCTAACAGGCTAGGACCTCTCGCAGTGTCTAATTATCACTCATACAGTACACACACAAACTAATATTTTCTGAATGATGTGGTCATTTCGTTAAATCAACTTTAATACTTTGTTCTTGTTCACAATTACTAATTTAATGTAATTTTTGTTACGTTGTTGTTTTTTTGTTGTTCATTTATTTATTTGACGAGCTTTAATAAATGGTTAAATAAAAGTGTCCATTGGTTTTATTGGATGGAGTTGAGGAAGTAAACCTACAAAATACAGTCCACGAAATTCGAACACAGGGCTTAATCCAGAGCCCTCAACAATACGTATCAAATCAAAGAAGAACGTGCATATAGAATCGTAATACGACACCTCCACCACTCTATGCCAACTGAAGACATTAAACAAGAATTAGAAAAGGCAGGCCACAAAGTTCGCAACATAATGAATGTTAAACATAGAATAACTAAGGAACCTCTATCACTATTCTTTGTAGACTTAGAACCTCAACAAAACAACAAACAAATATTTCAACAAGAATTTCTATGTAACACTAAAATAAATGTGGAAGCTCCAAAAAAGAATTTTAATATAATTCAATGCACTAGATGCCAATCCTATGGCCATTCTAAAACATATTGTACAAAGCCTTACCAATGTGTAAAATGCGGGCAACCGCATGATACAAAAACTTGCAAAAAACCAAAAGATACACCAGCCACATGTACATTATGCAACGAGGACCACCCTGCGAACTATAAGGGATGTATTGTCTATAGGGAATTAGTTACAGCCAGAAATAGAAACTCTAGAGGTGTAAGGCTTTTTCTTGCCACTAAGAAAAATATTGCCTTACAAGATGACGCTTTATTACGGAGATTGCTCGAGCGCCAGTTTTTTTATGTGGTATGCTCCACAACCCTTAGAAACGGCCTCTTAGGGGCACAGGTAACTTCAGATGGAGATACGGTATTCTCCAGGGGTCTAGTTGACTTCAGACTTAATTATTTTTACTTTATTAGATACCTTTAATATCCCTGAAAAGAGGTAAGGTTGGTGAATATAAACCAGGAAATAAACGTGACACATATATTGTTTTTAGCTAGTGTAACAAAATAAAATTCGTTCTACTTCAAAGCCCAACCCTATTTAACCCTGAACAAAAAAAAATACTACGTTTAAAAGAAACGTTCGATTCGGCCTTATAGTGACTGTAGTGACTCAATTAGACTTTAATTAAATTTATCAAATTACGGAAGCAAACGGAAAAACAAAATAACTTCTATTAAATATCTAAATCACTATGAAAGAGTTATTTAGCCTAATTAATTTATGAAATAGATCGGCAGGGTTTGTCAAAATTTATTATGTTCTAGAATTAACAAGAAAGTTAATAAATTTATTCTTAATTACTTTTATTACTTTAAATTAAAACAGGAGAGTTATCTAACCTTATTAATTATGCAATCTACTTGTCAAATTCGGAAATTAAAATCGGCAACTATTTTATGACTCTCTTTCTAAAAATGCTAATTAACCGGAAAGGTAAATTAATACTATTAAATTATTTAACTTAAATCGGGTGAGTTAGTTAGCTTTCTTATTTTACGGAATAAACAGGGTAATCGCTGGGGTTGAATTTACGGACCTAAGCATTCAGGATCTGATATTGACTGGGGGTTTTTGCCGAAGCCACCACGAAGATAAGATCAGTCCCGAAGCTGTGATACTAATACAGACCGGCCGAAACTCAGGTAGATATTGTCTGGGGGTTTTTGCCGAAGCCACCACGAAGATAAGATCTGGTCCCAAGATTTCGGAAACTACACGTCGAACTAACTCTGCAATTGGGGAGATATTGTCTGGGGGTTTTTGCCGAAGCCACCACGAAGATAAGATCTAATCCCAATGCTTTTAAATTATTTCACGACAACCTAACCGTGCCAAAGCGTTGAAAATTATTACCCGGCGAGCGAACTTAGCTATGGGGAGATATTGTCTGGGGGTTTTTGCCGAAGCCACCACGAAGATAAGATCTGATCCCAAAGCTACTACTTCACGGCGAACTAACTCTGCAATTGGGGAGATATTGTCTGGGGGTTTTTGCCGAAGCCACCACGAAGATAAGATCAGTCCCGAAGCTGTGATACTAATACAGACCGGCCGAAACTCAGGTAGATATTGTCTGGGGGTTTTTGCCGAAGCCACCACGAAGATAAGATCTGGTCCCAAGATTTCGGAAACTACACGTCGAACTAACTCTGCAATTGGGGAGATATTGTCTGGGGGTTTTTGCCGAAGCCACCACGAAGATAAGATCTGATCCCAAAGCTACTACTTCACGGCGAACTAACTCTGCAATTGGGGAGATATTGTCTGGGGGTTTTTGCCGAAGCCACCACGAAGATAAGATCAGTCCCGAAGCTGTGATACTAATACAGACCGGCCGAAACTCAGGTAGATATTGTCTGGGGGTTTTTGCCGAAGCCACCACGAAGATAAGATCTGGTCCCAAGATTTCGGAAACTACACGTCGAACTAACTCTGCAATTGGGGAGATATTGTCTGGGGGTTTTTGCCGAAGCCACCACGAAGATAAGATCTAATCCCAATGCTTTTAAATTATTTCACGACAACCTAACCGTGCCAAAGCGTTGAAAATTATTACCCGGCGAGCGAACTTAGCTATGGGGAGATATTGTCTGGGGGTTTTTGCCGAAGCCACCACGAAGATAAGATCTGATCCCAAAGCTACTACTTCACGGCGAACTAACTCTGCAATTGGGGAGATATTGTCTGGGGGTTTTTGCCGAAGCCACCACGAAGATAAGATCAGTCCCGAAGCTGTGATACTAATACAGACCGGCCGAAACTCAGGTAGATATTGTCTGGGGGTTTTTGCCGAAGCCACCACGAAGATAAGATCTGGTCCCAAGATTTCGGAAACTACACGTCGAACTAACTCTGCAATTGGGGAGATATTGTCTGGGGGTTTTTGCCGAAGCCACCACGAAGATAAGATCTGATCCCAAAGCTACTACTTCACGGCGAACTAACTCTGCAATTGGGGAGATATTGTCTGGGGGTTTTTGCCGAAGCCACCACGAAGATAAGATCAGTCCCGAAGCTGTGATACTAATACAGACCGGCCGAAACTCAGGTAGATATTGTCTGGGGGTTTTTGCCGAAGCCACCACGAAGATAAGATCTGGTCCCAAGATTTCGGAAACTACACGTCGAACTAACTCTGCAATTGGGGAGATATTGTCTGGGGGTTTTTGCCGAAGCCACCACGAAGATAAGATCTAATCCCAATGCTTTTAAATTATTTCACGACAACCTAACCGTGCCAAAGCGTTGAAAATTATTACCCGGCGAGCGAACTTAGCTATGGGGAGATATTGTCTGGGGGTTTTTGCCGAAGCCACCACGAAGATAAGATCTGATCCCAAAGCTACTACTTCACGGCGAACTAACTCTGCAATTGGGGAGATATTGTCTGGGGGTTTTTGCCGAAGCCACCACGAAGATAAGATCAGTCCCGAAGCTGTGATACTAATACAGACCGGCCGAAACTCAGGTAGATATTGTCTGGGGGTTTTTGCCGAAGCCACCACGAAGATAAGATCTGGTCCCAAGATTTCGGAAACTACACGTCGAACTAACTCTGCAATTGGGGAGATATTGTCTGGGGGTTTTTGCCGAAGCCACCACGAAGATAAGATCTGATCCCAAAGCTACTACTTCACGGCGAACTAACTCTGCAATTGGGGAGATATTGTCTGGGGGTTTTTGCCGAAGCCACCACGAAGATAAGATCAGTCCCGAAGCTGTGATACTAATACAGACCGGCCGAAACTCAGGTAGATATTGTCTGGGGGTTTTTGCCGAAGCCACCACGAAGATAAGATCTGGTCCCAAGATTTCGGAAACTACACGTCGAACTAACTCTGCAATTGGGGAGATATTGTCTGGGGGTTTTTGCCGAAGCCACCACGAAGATAAGATCTAATCCCAATGCTTTTAAATTATTTCACGACAACCTAACCGTGCCAAAGCGTTGAAAATTATTACCCGGCGAGCGAACTTAGCTATGGGGAGATATTGTCTGGGGGTTTTTGCCGAAGCCACCACGAAGATAAGATCTGATCCCAAAGCTACTACTTCACGGCGAACTAACTCTGCAATTGGGGAGATATTGTCTGGGGGTTTTTGCCGAAGCCACCACGAAGATAAGATCAGTCCCGAAGCTGTGATACTAATACAGACCGGCCGAAACTCAGGTAGATATTGTCTGGGGGTTTTTGCCGAAGCCACCACGAAGATAAGATCTGGTCCCAAGATTTCGGAAACTACACGTCGAACTAACTCTGCAATTGGGGAGATATTGTCTGGGGGTTTTTGCCGAAGCCACCACGAAGATAAGATCTGATCCCAAAGCTACTACTTCACGGCGAACTAACTCTGCAATTGGGGAGATATTGTCTGGGGGTTTTTGCCGAAGCCACCACGAAGATAAGATCAGTCCCGAAGCTGTGATACTAATACAGACCGGCCGAAACTCAGGTAGATATTGTCTGGGGGTTTTTGCCGAAGCCACCACGAAGATAAGATCTGGTCCCAAGATTTCGGAAACTACACGTCGAACTAACTCTGCAATTGGGGAGATATTGTCTGGGGGTTTTTGCCGAAGCCACCACGAAGATAAGATCTAATCCCAATGCTTTTAAATTATTTCACGACAACCTAACCGTGCCAAAGCGTTGAAAATTATTACCCGGCGAGCGAACTTAGCTATGGGGAGATATTGTCTGGGGGTTTTTGCCGAAGCCACCACGAAGATAAGATCTGATCCCAAAGCTACTACTTCACGGCGAACTAACTCTGCAATTGGGGAGATATTGTCTGGGGGTTTTTGCCGAAGCCACCACGAAGATAAGATCAGTCCCGAAGCTGTGATACTAATACAGACCGGCCGAAACTCAGGTAGATATTGTCTGGGGGTTTTTGCCGAAGCCACCACGAAGATAAGATCTGGTCCCAAGATTTCGGAAACTACACGTCGAACTAACTCTGCAATTGGGGAGATATTGTCTGGGGGTTTTTGCCGAAGCCACCACGAAGATAAGATCTGATCCCAAAGCTACTACTTCACGGCGAACTAACTCTGCAATTGGGGAGATATTGTCTGGGGGTTTTTGCCGAAGCCACCACGAAGATAAGATCAGTCCCGAAGCTGTGATACTAATACAGACCGGCCGAAACTCAGGTAGATATTGTCTGGGGGTTTTTGCCGAAGCCACCACGAAGATAAGATCTGGTCCCAAGATTTCGGAAACTACACGTCGAACTAACTCTGCAATTGGGGAGATATTGTCTGGGGGTTTTTGCCGAAGCCACCACGAAGATAAGATCTAATCCCAATGCTTTTAAATTATTTCACGACAACCTAACCGTGCCAAAGCGTTGAAAATTATTACCCGGCGAGCGAACTTAGCTATGGGGAGATATTGTCTGGGGGTTTTTGCCGAAGCCACCACGAAGATAAGATCTGATCCCAAAGCTACTACTTCACGGCGAACTAACTCTGCAATTGGGGAGATATTGTCTGGGGGTTTTTGCCGAAGCCACCACGAAGATAAGATCAGTCCCGAAGCTGTGATACTAATACAGACCGGCCGAAACTCAGGTAGATATTGTCTGGGGGTTTTTGCCGAAGCCACCACGAAGATAAGATCTGGTCCCAAGATTTCGGAAACTACACGTCGAACTAACTCTGCAATTGGGGAGATATTGTCTGGGGGTTTTTGCCGAAGCCACCACGAAGATAAGATCTGATCCCAAAGCTACTACTTCACGGCGAACTAACTCTGCAATTGGGGAGATATTGTCTGGGGGTTTTTGCCGAAGCCACCACGAAGATAAGATCAGTCCCGAAGCTGTGATACTAATACAGACCGGCCGAAACTCAGGTAGATATTGTCTGGGGGTTTTTGCCGAAGCCACCACGAAGATAAGATCTGGTCCCAAGATTTCGGAAACTACACGTCGAACTAACTCTGCAATTGGGGAGATATTGTCTGGGGGTTTTTGCCGAAGCCACCACGAAGATAAGATCTAATCCCAATGCTTTTAAATTATTTCACGACAACCTAACCGTGCCAAAGCGTTGAAAATTATTACCCGGCGAGCGAACTTAGCTATGGGGAGATATTGTCTGGGGGTTTTTGCCGAAGCCACCACGAAGATAAGATCTGATCCCAAAGCTACTACTTCACGGCGAACTAACTCTGCAATTGGGGAGATATTGTCTGGGGGTTTTTGCCGAAGCCACCACGAAGATAAGATCAGTCCCGAAGCTGTGATACTAATACAGACCGGCCGAAACTCAGGTAGATATTGTCTGGGGGTTTTTGCCGAAGCCACCACGAAGATAAGATCTGGTCCCAAGATTTCGGAAACTACACGTCGAACTAACTCTGCAATTGGGGAGATATTGTCTGGGGGTTTTTGCCGAAGCCACCACGAAGATAAGATCTGATCCCAAAGCTACTACTTCACGGCGAACTAACTCTGCAATTGGGGAGATATTGTCTGGGGGTTTTTGCCGAAGCCACCACGAAGATAAGATCAGTCCCGAAGCTGTGATACTAATACAGACCGGCCGAAACTCAGGTAGATATTGTCTGGGGGTTTTTGCCGAAGCCACCACGAAGATAAGATCTGGTCCCAAGATTTCGGAAACTACACGTCGAACTAACTCTGCAATTGGGGAGATATTGTCTGGGGGTTTTTGCCGAAGCCACCACGAAGATAAGATCTAATCCCAATGCTTTTAAATTATTTCACGACAACCTAACCGTGCCAAAGCGTTGAAAATTATTACCCGGCGAGCGAACTTAGCTATGGGGAGATATTGTCTGGGGGTTTTTGCCGAAGCCACCACGAAGATAAGATCTGATCCCAAAGCTACTACTTCACGGCGAACTAACTCTGCAATTGGGGAGATATTGTCTGGGGGTTTTTGCCGAAGCCACCACGAAGATAAGATCAGTCCCGAAGCTGTGATACTAATACAGACCGGCCGAAACTCAGGTAGATATTGTCTGGGGGTTTTTGCCGAAGCCACCACGAAGATAAGATCTGGTCCCAAGATTTCGGAAACTACACGTCGAACTAACTCTGCAATTGGGGAGATATTGTCTGGGGGTTTTTGCCGAAGCCACCACGAAGATAAGATCTAATCCCAATGCTTTTAAATTATTTCACGACAACCTAACCGTGCCAAAGCGTTGAAAATTATTACCCGGCGAGCGAACTTAGCTATGGGGAGATATTGTCTGGGGGTTTTTGCCGAAGCCACCACGAAGATAAGATCTGATCCCAAAGCTACTACTTCACGGCGAACTAACTCTGCAATTGGGGAGATATTGTCTGGGGGTTTTTGCCGAAGCCACCACGAAGATAAGATCTGATCCCAAAGCTACTACTTCACGGCGAACTAACTCTGCAATTGGGGAGATATTGTCTGGGGGTTTTTGCCGAAGCCACCACGAAGATAAGATCTGATCCCAAAGCTACTACTTCACGGCGAACTAACTCTGCAATTGGGGAGATATTGTCTGGGGGTTTTTGCCGAAGCCACCACGAAGATAAGATCAGTCCCGAAGCTGTGATACTAATACAGACCGGCCGAAACTCAGGTAGATATTGTCTGGGGGTTTTTGCCGAAGCCACCACGAAGATAAGATCTGGTCCCAAGATTTCGGAAACTACACGTCGAACTAACTCTGCAATTGGGGAGATATTGTCTGGGGGTTTTTGCCGAAGCCACCACGAAGATAAGATCTAATCCCAATGCTTTTAAATTATTTCACGACAACCTAACCGTGCCAAAGCGTTGAAAATTATTACCCGGCGAGCGAACTTAGCTATGGGGAGATATTGTCTGGGGGTTTTTGCCGAAGCCACCACGAAGATAAGATCTGATCCCAAAGCTACTACTTCACGGCGAACTAACTCTGCAATTGGGGAGATATTGTCTGGGGGTTTTTGCCGAAGCCACCACGAAGATAAGATCAGTCCCGAAGCTGTGATACTAATACAGACCGGCCGAAACTCAGGTAGATATTGTCTGGGGGTTTTTGCCGAAGCCACCACGAAGATAAGATCTGGTCCCAAGATTTCGGAAACTACACGTCGAACTAACTCTGCAATTGGGGAGATATTGTCTGGGGGTTTTTGCCGAAGCCACCACGAAGATAAGATCTAATCCCAATGCTTTTAAATTATTTCACGACAACCTAACCGTGCCAAAGCGTTGAAAATTATTACCCGGCGAGCGAACTTAGCTATGGGGAGATATTGTCTGGGGGTTTTTGCCGAAGCCACCACGAAGATAAGATCTGATCCCAAAGCTACTACTTCACGGCGAACTAACTCTGCAATTGGGGAGATATTGTCTGGGGGTTTTTGCCGAAGCCACCACGAAGATAAGATCTGATCCCAATGCTTTTAAATTATTTCACGACAACCTAACCGTGCCAAAGCGTTGAAAATTATTACCCGGCGAGCGAACTTAGCTATGGGGAGATATTGTCTGGGGGTTTTTGCCGAAGCCACCACGAAGATAAGATCTGATCCCAAAGCTACTACTTCACGGCGAACTAACTCTGCAATTGGGGAGATATTGTCTGGGGGTTTTTGCCGAAGCCACCACGAAGATAAGATCTGATCCCAATGCTTTTAAATTACTTACGCGACAGTCGGAACAATTAATGCGGTAACTACTATTAAATTTCGGACGTGAAAAGGTAACCAAAGCTAACTGGGATTTAATTAAAAACAAACTAACTCAAGAAAACCATCAATAAATGAATCAATTTCGGTTAATCTAGCGGAAAAGATAATTATCAAAATTAGAAATGTAATCGTAAATAAAATTAAAAACTGAGAACTTAAATAACTCTCCTAAAATTCGGTGTTACTTGCAAACAAATTAGAAATAAGTTCCCGGTGAGAGAAATAAAAAGTATGTACACGGTGAGCCAAATTAAAATCGAACGTTTTATTTAATTTTAAATAAATTTATATTTAATCCCGAGATTATTCAAATTATTTAAATTGTGAAAAATAACTTCATTACAGAGGATATCAACCACAACAACAACGTCAACAACAACGTCAACTACAACAGCAACAACAACAACAGCAACAACAACAGCAACAACAACACCAACATCAACATCATCAACAACCACAAACATACGCACAATCAGCACAACTGAATAATCAAAGAGACCATTCAACAAATATGATAAACCAATTCACAACGTTCTTAAATGAGTTTAAGAACATGTTTTCGCAATTAATAAGCCAGAACAGTATGATACTTAACTTACTAACCACAGTCATCGGTAAGTTAAATTCATAAACATTCTTAGAGTCGCCACATGGAACGCAAACGGACTGCTTAATCATAAGCAGGAAGTAATAACATTCTTAAATTTAAACAAAATCGATATTTTGCTAATCTCAGAATCACACTTTACCGATCTGACAACATTTAACATACCACAATATATCACTTACAATACCCCTCACCCGGATGGTACCGCCCATGGAGGCTCAGCAGTTATAATTCGAAAAACCATTGCACACTACGAACTACCAAAATTTCAAACAGAAAAGATACAAGCGACGAACCTCCAAATAAATGCTTCGCCATGGCATTTCACTATATCTGCTATGTATAGTCCTCCACGACACGCAATTCTGGCGGAAGAATACCAAAACTTCTTCCGAACACTCGGAACTAGATTTTTAGTAGGAGGCGATTGGAACGCCAAACATACGAGAATTATTACTACAAAAGGTCGAAATTTATTACGAGTAATTACCGAAAATAATTATGATTTCCTCACAAATGGAGAACCTACATATTGGCCAACCGATCCCAGAAAGCTACCTGACTTACTAGACTTTTTCATAACACATGGAATAGCAAGAAATAACTGCTTAGTGGAATCTAACCATGACCTTACATCTGACCATACCCCTGTAATAACCAGTATAAGCACTACAGTTATTACAAAACCACTCTCCCCTAAACTAACCACTAGAAACACCGATTGGACTTCATTTCAGAGTTACCTACAAGACAAAATAACTATTAACCTAAGATTAAAATCACCAAAGGACTTAGACGAAGCAGCACACTTACAAAAATAGTACAAGAAGCAGCCTGGAATTCAACACCTGAAAATGGTAATAGTCCGACAACCACAGTGGGGATACCTCTGCATATTCGCCAACTTATAGCAGAAAAACGCCGAGCTAGAAGAATTTGGCAGCGATCAAGAAACATCCAAGATCAACATATCTTCAATAGATTAGGAAGAGAACTGAAAAAAGCCCTTAACGATATACAAAATAACACCTTTGAGCAATATATTACTAGTCTATCAGCATATGACCACACACTGTGGAAGGCAACAAAGAGGCTCAAAAGACCACAGACACCTGTTCCTCCCATACGAAAACCTAATGGAAAGTGGGCTCGCTCCGACCAAGAAAAGGCCAACGTGTTTGCCACATACTTAAGTAAGGTATTTAGAACTGAACCAGACGACGAAGATGAAGAAATAGAAGAAGTTATCAACGCTCCTTGTCAAATGTCTCTCCCTATAAAGGCTTTCTCCCCCACTGAAGTAAAAGAAGAAATAAATCGGCTCAATATACACAAAGCCCCGGGATATGATTTAATAACAGGACAAGTTCTTAAACAACTGCCTAAAAAAGCCCTCGTACTTCTGACAACTATCTTTAATGGCATACTAAGGTTATCATACTTTCCAGCCATATGGAAATATGCTGAAATAATTATGATACATAAACCAGGGAAGCCTGCACACGAACCATCATCCTATAGACCCATTAGTCTGCTGCCTGTAATAAGTAAAGTTCTTGAACGACTGCTAATAAAAAGAATCTATACAGATCATGAGTTTCTTGAAATACTACCAAATCATCAATTCGGGTTCAGAGAACACCACTCCACGATTCAACAAGTACATAGAATTATAAATGAAATATCCAAATGCCTCGAAGAAAAGAAACTATGTAACGCCGTTTTCCTTGACATATCACAGGCATTTGATAAGGTGTGGCACAAAGGCTTACTGTTCAAATTAAAAAATTCACTCTCACAAAACTACTACCTCCTTCTCAAGTCATACCTGTCTAACAGAAATTATTCTGTTAAGTTCTCAAATCAATATTCCAACCTCTTCCCTATCAAATCCGGAGTACCTCAGGGTAGTGTACTAGGACCACTGCTATTCCTAATTTTCACTGCCGATATACCTGAAACAAATAATACAATCCTTGCTTCCTTTGCCGACGACGTCGCTGCAATCTCCATTGACGAAGATCCTGTAATAGCCACTGAGAATTTACAAAACCATCTCGACTTACTGAACAACTGGTATGCAAGATGGCGAACAAAAGTTAACCAAACGAAATCCGTACAGGTAACATTCACTTTGAAGCACGAAGTATGTCCAGCAGTAATGTTAAATAACGTGCGAATACCAGTAGCAACAGAAGCTAAATATCTGGGCCTTCACCTCGACCAAAGACTTACATGGAGAAAACACATAGAAGCCAAACGAAGACAACTCGACTTAAAATTCCGCAAGATGAACTGGCTGCTTGGTAGAAAATCCAAGCTTTCTACCAACAACAAAATACTGCTTTACAAAGCCATACTGAAACCGATATGGACTTATGGACTCCAACTCTGGGGTTGTGCAAAACCATCTTCTGTCAACATCATCCAACGATTTCAATCAAAAATGTGAGTAACCAGACCCTTCATAATGACCTGAGGATTCCACTTGTTAAAAATGAAATAGAAAGAATAGCTGAAAGTTATAAAAATCAGATAGCAGACCATGAAAACGAACTGATCGACCAACTCTATAACAATGACCCAAACACAAGACGACTCAATAGATTATGGCCCCAAGATTTCCTGCAACAATAAAATAATCCAGAATGAGAATCATTAATGAATGTTTCTCTGGCAAGCCTACTACACGCAGCATATTTACTTAATACTCTTTTCATAGATGTAGATTGTAAATGAGCAATTATTGTCAATAAAAAAAAAAAAAAAATATCTATGTACCAAATTTTATTCAAATCGGTTCAAAAGTGAAGGAGATATAGGCATGGCCCTAGTCTCATTGTCACCCTGTATATGTATCCACTAAATAGTCACAAAACTGAGTAACTCTTTCATCATCTGGCTTCTCAGCCATGAAATCTTCAACAAATGAGGCCTCTACTTCATCTGGGCCCCGATGTTTGAAATATGTGAGTACAACTCGTCTGCGAGAATGTACCACGTGACCATCTCGAAATCGGTCAACGTTGCCAAATTTAAATTTAGACAGTTCAACAAAAAGTAGAGCAAAACATATATTTTAGTTCACTTGAAACCTTCGTACAAGAAGAAATAGAAGAAGTGATTAAGACAGACAGCCAAATTATTGGATTCAGACCAATTATAAGCTCTTTAGATCCGTTATGGAAATATTAATTCTTTTATTAAAAATACAAAACATTTTTTAGAAAAATTATCAAAAATTAAAATGACAATTTTTCAAAGCAAAATATCTATTTTTCAGTTATACGAAGAAAAAGCCTAATTTTCAATCGAAAAAAAAGTTAGTTTATAATAATTAATAATTTAATTAAATAATAATTAATAATTAACAATATATATTGTTTAAAAAAAGTATAATAATTATATTTTTTTTAATATAAAATCGAAAATTCAATGTCTTGTCTTGGCAAAATTACAGGTTATTTAAAACACAAAAAAGAAATTTCCAAATGTTGCTGTCGATAAATAAGTCTCTTAATCTTATGAGAAAAAAGTAGACAAGTTATAACATTAAAATTATAATGGAAATTGAAAATATAAAAAAATTACCGTTTCTTGATGTACTAATAAACATCAATAGCAATTTGTTTTAAAACATCAGCCTTTAGAAGATAAAATACAAATACGATAAAACCATGTTTTTCGTTTTTAATTTTTATCTCTTGCAAAAATAATTTTTTTATGAAACCTCTGGTAAAAACGTTCTTTTTTGTGTATTAAAGTAGTAATTTTTTCAAAGCAAAATATTTAATTTTCAAATTTATACGAATTTAAATTAAGAACAAGCCTAATTTTCAATCGGAAAAGTTAGTTTATAAATTTTCAATTCGTGTGCGAGAATGTACCACGTGATCACTCCTCACTCTCTCAGCGTCACAAAATCGGTATGTTTGAAACCAAGAGAAATCATCTACAAGTTCGCATAGAAGTGCTCTACTGGGTTGTACCAGTAGAGTTGAGTTTAGTAAGAGAGGAAACATGCGCAATAGTGCCGTGAAGGCGTTAAGTGCAGTGTTGCCGATGCCAATTTATCATATTCCCCAATATCCCAAGTCAAATTCCCAAAATTTGGGGACAAAAATTTGCTGATTCCCCAAAAATTCCCCTCAATAGGTTAAGTACCTTAGGATTATCTTCTTTGTTTTGACCTTTTATTAACCATTTATCCATATTTGCACAAAATCGTATCGTTATTTCGCGACAGAATACAAAATTAACTTATCTAAAGCAAAGCTAGCAAATTAGAAGCGTCTAAAACTAAGGGAATCCCAGAAAGGTTTTCTCTATGTGTTCGCGTTCGCACCGCGCGGAGATAAACGAACTTACCCGATTATAATATGATTTATTATAACAAAAGTAGGTACAATGGACAAATGATTTGCTGCTGTGCAAATGGTCTTGAGTTCTATGCCCAATCTGAACTGTTTTTTTATTTTAATTCCTGCTGATTATTTATTATATTGTTTAACGATGAGATTTCAAAATCCCCGCATTTTCCCCGCATAATGCCAATCCCCAATCATCTTGAGATTCCCCGCAGTTTGGCAACGTTGGTTAAGTGTCGAGACTATCAAATCAAATTTATATTAATTATAACCTATATCTTTGATATTAATAGTTTGGTATGTGATTTATAGTTTTCTGTTTAGAGTGTTTGTGTATATTTCGTTAGGACTCGTTTCAATCATTAGCTGTTTATTTTGCTGATTTGCTTATTGTTGTTTGAAAATATTAATTAATATTTAAAATTAATAAAATCTATAAAATGAAAAATTTCTATTTGAAAAACAAACACCAAATAAAAAATATATTAAAACTTACCAGACTGAATCTACAAAACTGGAAAAATATTGGTAAACACAAAAAAATATATTTATATTGGCTGCGAACTTCACTAAACACTATTTGTTTTAGGAATAAATAAAATATTTATTGGAAAAGAGAATTTACAGATTTCTTTCCCTTAAAGTAGGGGAAACCAGGACTATTTTTATTATACTAATTTCCGTGTATACAGATAAGCCATATTAAGCCTAGACTAATGCCGATTTACCCTAAAACAAAGGAGGGTATCGTTTTAAATGGGTGTTTTGGGTTTCTCATGAAAAAAATTTTTATGTTTCAAAAACTTGAAAATCCAAGAAATGAAAAAAACATTTGTTTTTATATTGAAACTATAAGCTTAAAATGCGTGAAATTCTAAATTACCTGATATTTAGGGCGTATACGGACTACTAAAATTATTAATAAATAAAGCATATTTAATGCAAGAAATCTCTTTGAAATTAAAAAAAAAATACGTAAAATAAATCACTATTATTTTTAAAACTATTCAATCCGACTGAAAAGGCCCGAATATTTAATAATTTTTAACTGAAAAATCTAAGAACTGGAAAAGTTTGACATTTATTATTAAAATCTAAGTTGTTAAACTAAATACTAAATATGGCAACAACGCAACTTTATCACAGAACCAAAGTACATATCCATCAAAGCGTTATATTGTGACAGAACTACGACTTATATGTTTTCCAGCTCGCCCTTAATTCGTGTAAAACATAGGCAACACATTTTACAAAGTCAAAATATTCTTAGAGCCCAATTTAAAAGATAATGAAAGTATTAAAATGCCAAAAACAAAATTAATAATGTATAAAAACTAAAAAAATGTTTTATTTATTTATTTATTTATAATTTGTCTACTATCCTAGGTTTTTATAAGTATATCGCCGATTATGCAAGGCTTTTGAAATCCCAATTTTGTTTGAAAACGGTACAAGCATCAGTCTGAAATTAAAAGAGGCATGAATGAAAATGTATAAATTACACGTTAATAGGAATACAATTTTAAATTATGGCTTCTATTTTTTTATAAAACGAAAATAAATAAATAGGCAATAATGCGTTGCCTATTTATATCGACAATATTTAATTTATTGTCAAAAAAAGGTCACTTTACACATTTATTTATTTATATTTATGAATAAAAAATAATTAATAAATGATTTGGTGTTTTGTTAGAAAAGACAGTAAACAATTGGTACTTACAATAATTCTTGATTTCTTAAGTTCCTTTAAAAATGCATTTATTTCTGCCCTTGGTATGAAACGATGCCACTAACTTAATAAATTGCTACTCCTATTATTTTTCATCTGCCAAATTGAATCAATTCCAAAAAGATCTAAAATAATTGTGTATTAAAAAATAACTATAGGTGAAAGTGTGAATTATATATTATATTGTTTTCCGGAAAGAGCAAAAGACAATACTACAATCTAAATTACTTACGTTCTTGTTCATATTTGGTAAATGTTCATCATTTGCTATTTGCTATTGGATTTTAGTCAGATATGACGGCTTAGTACGAAAATTGAATGATTTGGGGCCATTTGTCTAGGAATAATAAATCTTGGAGTACTCAGCTCTCATGTTTTACAGTAGCAAAGTAACTTATTATTTTGATTAACAAAAAACTTTCGTTATTGCTCATCTGAGAACGACTTTTTTAATATCATCGTGTATAACTTCCTAAAAAAGAAAGATAAAAAGAGTCACTAGTAGTTATTAAGTTAATGAAAATGTTTTCATGATTTCTCTATTTGTATTCACTATATAAATTATAACTTGCAAGCTTGCTAACAAATGACAAATTAAAAAAAAGATATATTCATTACTCACCTCAAGACAGTGTTAAGTATCTAAGTACTTAATTAAAAATAACTGTAGAACTATATAAAATACTGATACATTTGTATCTCAATACTGACAGGACCTGCTGAAGCTTTTATTTAACGTTAATTTGAACACTAGAATAGTGTTTATTTTTTTGTTAATAAGTTTACATTTCTCTGTTGCTTGCATGTACAAATTGTGAAAATCATTTGATAAACACATGCCTCCTATCAAGACTCAACCCGAGCTCACAAAACACACAAAAACAAGGTTATGTCAAATGACAGCCGGCCGACATGTTGCCAAATCTTCCTTGTCATTTTGTCGAAAAAGAGATTTCAAAATTAAAAAAAAGTATGTTCCGGGACGTTTTAAAGAAAAAAATTTTGGGAAATACATTTTTTTTTTAATATCTTTTAGTGAGAAAAATTTCGTACGGGGTCGCAAAAAACCCAAAAAACGATACCCTCCTTTCAAAAGGTCCTATTTATTATAATCCTAAACAGATTTGAATGTACTTTATTGCCAACATATTCAAAGATTTCCTGTAATATACTTTTATGATCAATTCTGATGAAATTTCAGATATCAAAACAGGTAACCGAAAGTTCATACAAAAAAATACTCTTATATTATTATTATATTAAAAAGACTTTTATAACAGTTTTTTATTTAAAAACCTAAAATGCAACTATCTCATATCAAATTTTTTCAGTCGTATACGAGATTTGCCAAAAAATATGAAATTTACTCATGAATAAAGTACCTTTATTTTTGAAATACCGGGTGTCCCAGAAGTTTCTGACCCATTTTAACTGCAAATATCTCAGAAACGGTAGAAAGGTGCAGTTTTCACTGAACAGTTTCTTTTTTTATATAAAGTTTTTTTCAGTATAAATGTTTATTTAGAAAAATCTTATATAGGGTGTCGTCGATTTTTTTAACGACACACCCTATATATTTTTATACTATCTGAAAGGTGAACTCTTTCCCTTTACGAAAATGTATAATGTTGAAGTTTAGATGAAAAATAAGTGAGTTATTTAATTTTTAAGGATAGGCAGTTACATATACCATTAGATAATTAACAAATGAGCTCTGGTAAAATTATAAATTGAAAATGTATAAACTAATTTTTTCGATTGAAAATTAAGCTTTTTCTTAATTTAAATTCGTATAACTGAAAAATAAATGTTTTCCTTTGAAAAATTGTCATTTTAATTTTTGATAATTTTTCTGGAAAATGTTTTATATTTTGAATTAATATTTCCATAACGGATCTAAAGAGCTTATAATTGGTCGGAATCCAATAATTTGGCTGTCTGTCTTAATCACTTCTTCTATTTCTTCTTGTACGAAGGTTTCAAGTGAACTAAAATATATGTTTTGCTCTACTTTTTGTTGAACTGTCTAAATTTAAATTTGGCAACGTTGACCGATTATTAACAAATGAGCTTTGGATAAAATTATAAATTGAAAATGTATAAACTAATTTTTTCGATTGAAAATTAAGCTTTTTCTTAATTTAAATTCGTATAACTGTTAAAAATAATTATTTTTCTGAAAAATGTTTTATATTTTGAATTAATATTTCCATAACGGATCTAAAGAGCTTATAATTGGTCTGAATCCAATAATTTGGCTGTCTGTCTTAATCACTTCTTCTATTTCTTCTTGTACGAAGGTTTCAAGTGAACTAA
This sequence comes from Crepidodera aurea, assembly GCA_949320105.2. Classification (NCBI taxonomy): domain Eukaryota; kingdom Metazoa; phylum Arthropoda; class Insecta; order Coleoptera; family Chrysomelidae; genus Crepidodera; species Crepidodera aurea. Next base: position 457,268 of record OX439481.2, on the reverse strand, counting down.
AATATATGTTTTGCTCTACTTTTTGTTGAACTGTCTAAATTTAAATTTGGCAACGTTGACCGATTATTAACAAATGAGCTTTGGATAAAATTATAAATTGAAAATGTATAAACTAATTTTTTCGATTGAAAATTAAGCTTTTTCTTAATTTAAATTCGTATAACTGTTAAAAATAATTATTTTTCTGAAAAATGTTTTATATTTTGAATTAATATTTCCATAACGGATCTAAAGAGCTTATAATTGGTCTGAATCCAATAATTTGGCTGTCTGTCTTAATCACTTCTTCTATTTCTTCTTGTACGAAGGTTTCAAGTGAACTAAAATATATGTTTTGCTCTACTTTTTGTTGAACTGTCTAAATTTAAATTTGGCAACGTTGACCGATTATTAACAAATGAGCTTTGGATAAAATTATAAATTGAAAATGTATAAACTAATTTTTTCGATTGAAAATTAAGCTTTTTCTTAATTTAAATTCGTATAACTGTTAAAAATAATTATTTTTCTGAAAAATGTTTTATATTTTGAATTAATATTTCCATAACGGATCTAAAGAGCTTATAATTGGTCTGAATCCAATAATTTGGCTGTCTGTCTTAATCACTTCTTCTATTTCTTCTTGTACGAAGGTTTCAAGTGAACTAAAATATATGTTTTGCTCTACTTTTTGTTGAACTGTCTAAATTTAAATTTGGCAACGTTGACCGATTTCGAGATGGTCACGTGGTACATTCTCGCAGACGAGTTGTACTCACACATTTCAAACATCGGGGCCCTGGAGATAAAAAGGACAGCCCAAATATAGGATTCAGCCATCTTCCAATAATGGAACTAATGTCTTTACAATTTTTAAATTAATTTTATATTAGTTTAAAGAATGTCACAAAACACTTTGGATTTTTCCAAAATATTTTTATTTTTATAATAAATTGCCCGAATTAATAAATACAAAATTTCCGCAGTTCGGGTTGGGAATTATATCCCTTTTTTGTTACCCTTATACCTGTCACACGCGTGTCCGCAGTTCGATTCGTATGTCAGTAAAAGGGCGGATAATTAACTTGAAACAATGAAAATAAAAAATTGTATTTGCTGTGTTTTAAAATTTTAACTATAAATACAATTTCATATTTTGATTCCGTCAATTCTCAACTGTGCACATTTGAATTTTAATTATAAACTTGTAAATTAAATTAATCAAATTTGCTTCTATACTGTAGTACATTCATTACTAAAGTTTCCACAACCACAAATATCGCAATGCACAATTTCCATTTAGAGATTAGAAAACTATATGTGTAAGATACCTTTATCGTGAGAGGATCTTTGTTGCACAATCTCGGGGCGGGTTCTCCGTGTTTTGCTATAATTTCTAGCGTGAAAGCAGCAATCGCCGAATCCAGCACGGCTTTTGTAATACCGGCTTGCTCCAGTCGCAGCGACTCCTTTTCAGATTTCATCCAATGGTAACGCATCTGGAGCAATCGTGGGATCACCCGCGTTTCTTGACCACATCTGAAACAAAAAAAAAACACAATTTTGTTAAATAATAATTCATTATTGTCTAAATAACGTTTCCAAAAAGATGAATAGGAGGGCCATAATACGTGAGAACGTCCCACTTTCACCAACCAAAGTCTGGGCCTGTCTGATCTAAGATCCCCGATATCGCTGAAGATACTGGCTAAGTCCAGTGTTTTCGTACCCTGTACTAATTTGTAGAGTTCTTTTGCTGGGTATTTGTTAAAAAATCACCGGGTCTACTATTGGTTGCTCAAAAAGTGCCTGCCTCTTGTGATCCAATATTAAAAAAAGATTCCAAGGACCCTCATTTAAATTGTAGTGGTATAGTCTGTCTAATAGATAAGTCAGAAAGAAAGGAACACACCGTCAAAGGTACCGATGAGACCGAACCACAAACGGTAACACTCAAATAGGGCGACATAGGCGTGCGGGGAAAATTAAATTCAGTTGAGTATTTCATTAATAGATTATTATTAAAGTTATAATATCTGGTCACCGAGCTTCGCTCTTAATATTGAAATCTACATTTTTAAGCAGCCCAATGAGTATATAATTTAAGTATGTTTAATTTTCAGATAATTAAACATGTAAACTCATATTCGTTCAACCGGCAACGCCGCACCAAAATACATTTGCGAACGGCGTTCAAACCAGGAAGCGGTTTCATCAAAAGATAATTTTTTTTACTCTATTTCACAATAAAATATCACGCCATCGTCTGCGGCGCGGTTCTAACCGTTTCGTCTAGACAATATAAAAAACCCACGCTAACGAACTTTCTAGAACAATTGCGCAATCCGGAAGGGATAAATCTGAAACCGACAAAACTTCGTCGAGCTTAACTCAGTGCTTCGAGAATTTAAACAGTGCGTCTCTAACTGCGAAACAGGTTAGACCCTCCGTTGACACCAGCTCAACGTAAAAATATTTCGTTTTACACAGTGGTACTTAGCTGCGTATCAGGCGGTCCACTTTATTGTTCATTTTATATTCAAATCTAAAATCAGTGCGTCTTTAACTGCGAATCAGGTTAGACCCTCCGTTGACACCAGCTCAACGTAAAAATATTTCATCTTCACAGTGGTACTTTGCTGCGTATCAGGCGGTCCACTTTATTGTTCATTTTATATTCAAATTTAAACTCAGTGCTCAGCGACGCTCCGGGGCAACAAGGCCTCGTCAAACCAGTGGCACTTAGCTGCAATCAGGCGGTCCATTTTATTGTTCATTTTATATTCAAATCTAAAATCAGTGCGTCTCTAACTGCGAATCAGGTTAGACCCTCCGTTGACACCAGCTCAACGTAAAAATATTTTGTTTATCACAGTGGTACTTAGCTGCAATCAGGCGGTACACTTTATTGTTCACTTTATATTTTCAAAATCAAAACTCAGTGCTTCGAGAATTTAAACAGTGTGTCTCTAGCTGCGAATCAGGCTAGGACCCTCCAGTGTCTAATTATCACTCACGCAGAACACACGCAAAATAATATTTTCTGAATGATGTGATCATTTCTTTTAATTCATTTTTCATTAATATGTGTTAGTGCTTGTTAAGCACATATTAATTATAATACTTATTCATTGATTACTAGTTTAATGTAATCCGTTGTTACATTGTTGTTTGTTCATTTATTTATTTAACAGTTTAATAAATGGTTAAATAAAAGTGTTCCTTGTTTTTGTTGAATGGAGTTGACAAGACAAACCTACTACAGTACACACATACTCAATCTAAAAAATACAGTCCATTAGAACTACGATGCAGTTTAAAAAGGCGGTAACACATTGTTGGCCGACCTGGGAAACTGGCACAACATAGGGTTTATTCCAGAACCCTCAACAAAGTATATTTATAACATGACAAATTATTCTATAATTCGCGAAAATCACGGAGTGGGCGACATCTACTTGAACTACTGAAAGGGAGATAAATAAAAAGTTGATTGGCGATTGGCTTGAAAGTAGGCGGGAAAATTAAAAAAGCTGTCAGTGTTAATTTTCAATTGGCTGCAGCTGTTGTTGACGTTTATCAACTGCTTGTCACAGAAGTTAGTTAAATGCATTTCACCCTTTTAGGGCAACATCTACTGACGCATGATCTTCGCGAATTGTCACGGTGGACAGTCCCCGTTTCCGGGACGGGCAACAGCAGCGTGTAGGGCACACGTCCCGTCAACAGAAGATCGCTCAGCTCACTCTATTTATCACTATATAAGAAAAACTCTATGTTCAATTGATTTTATTATTTATTGATCTGCAGTGAAGGAAAATTATAGGTCTGATATTCATACTTGGGTAAAAACCTCCACAAAAACCTGTGACCAGACTCTCGAGGTGTGGCAGATATTGATATCATATTTTTTCAAAAATTTTCAGTTACAAAAATAGTTCATTCGTACATTACATTACAATTTGCTCTTGGAAAATACAAAGTCACAATCAACCTTAAAATGAACTATGAAAATAGAGAATTTTAAATGTCTCTTTAAAGTTTCTTGTAAAATAAAAAATTGAAATCTATGTTAATAGTACACGTGTACAAGCATTCATTCTTTTTCTCTCTATGATAATGAAAACTTAAAATATTAAAACTGTCCGCATAATAAAATAGTAGCCGTAAGGGGTAGTCTCACACTATCGGGGAAGGGAAGAACCTTTACCCGATGTGCATAAAGCATTTCCACCCACCAAAAAAAAAAGATTAGCTTTAGGTTAGGTTAGATCTTTGTAATAAATAAAGAAAAGTACGATACGTGTGACATTTTGACATTTGTTACATTCTGACAGGTGTCATATTTTGACATTTGTTCATTTTGAGATTTGTTCATTTTGACAGCTGTTACATTCTGACACGTATCACATTTTAACAGTTGTCAGGTTTTTACAGGTGTCACACTTTGGCAAGTGTCCATTTTAACAGTGTTACTCAACGTTCCTATAAATATTTACCTAAACCCATGATTTCTGAAATTGAATTGGCAACGTTGTATTTTCAACTTTGAATTTATGAGATGGCTGTCATTTGACAAGCAAATTATTTATGTCCGTCAAATGAACCTTTCCTTTTTTATATAAAGCGGCAAATTTAAAATTGAATTCTTTCAGATTAAAACGCCAGAAATTAAATAAAGTCAAACCTTTTACTTTACTATACAGAAGAAAGAAGTGCAGTATTTAATTTGCAGAACGTAGTACAGATTCAAGAGGTAGAAATTTTATTTTAACCTCATCCTTCAATGCTTATTTGTAGTTAAAATTTAAATTTTAATACATCTGATCGGCCTAATATAGTTTTTGTCTAGATAAATCTGTTCTTTTGACAGATAAGTCAGACTTTATTTATTCATAGCCGTATCGTATGTATTTTAATTGATTCAGAATTTTGTATTAATATATATTTCAAAATGGCTTCATTCTAAAAATATTATCAGTCCTCCTAAATCCTTGAAGGCAGAATTATTAGTAATAGCAAGGCAACATAAAAACAAATTCAAAAAATATATTATAGATGAGATGGCCAGAGAAAAAGGAATTAAAATTCTCAGATTGCCTCCAAACCACGCAGAGTTAAATTCCATTGAACTGACCTGGTCACAATTATTAAAAGGTTATGTTTCTCAAAACAATAAAACATTTAAATTTCAGATGTAAATAGAGAATATTGGGGAAAATGCATTGGTCATGTTAAAAATGTGGAAAATTCATTTAGGAAAGTGGATATATCAATGGAATAATAAACCTCAGAAAAGACAATTATATAGTGATACCAGTAGTTTTAGTGAAGACAGTGACTTTTAAGGATAGTTCTTGAGATAACTTTTTTTTAATCTTTGAGTTTAGGTAAGTACTGAATACACCGTTTCCGATAGTATCGTTTCGATTTAGGGAAATAAAACCCAAATACTTCTTAATTTTAACTTTTAATGGACTGTATGACTTTAACGTAACAATAGCAACAATGAACTAAACTGAGCGAGATGCGCGGTACGGTCGGCGCAATGGCTGCACGCAGGCAGGACCGTCCTCAAGCCCACTTTGTATAAATCGTTGCGAACATGCCGCCCCTCCTTGAAAGCCACGTCTTTCAAGATTCATCAACATTAAACAATACAAAAAAAACAAATTTAAATCGAAGTACAAATTACATTACCAAACATGAATAAGCAACTATACAAACAAATATCCCTAAAAACCAAAATCAGTTCTTTTAAGAGCTTTTAATTGTCAATCGGTAGCACACAAATTTTTGTTGCCGCACGTTTGAAAAGGCCATTACTCGTTTTAAGAGTCACTACGCGCAAAACACCGTCTTTTCCCGGGTGCACTTCAGTTATTTTTCCTAATGGCCACTTAAGTGGTGGCACGTCTTTTTCAACTTTATTTGCCTGATGCACAATAGATCCCAAAATACCGTAGCTCCAAGTAGTAAATCTATTTTATTTGTTTTACAAAATGACGTATCCGCCAAGGTAATATTTTCCGGAATTTGAAATATATTTGAGTCTATGTTGTAAGATGGTAAACCGTCTGAAATTTTATCGATAACTAAAAAACAACCCTCCAGTTTAAAATTACTAAATTTTGACCTTAAGGTTAGCTTAACTGAATCACTTATATTCGTGCAACCTTGTCCTATCCCATGTACCGGTATATTTACTTTAAAAGATTTTAATCCAGTCAGATCCCATAATTCCTTGCTTATGAAGTTTGATTGCGAGGCATTGTCTAACAATGCTCTACAGTCAATTAAATTCCCAGATTTTCCTACGATTTGCACCTGCGCAGTTGACAATAAAATTTCCTTTGAGTCTGTATTATCCGTTACTCTAACCGATTTATAACTATGAACAGTTCCCTGTTCACCCGATCCCGAAGCTCCCGTCCCTTTGAGCTCTCAAATTTTCATTTTCAATATTTTCCGCCGTATTAAACCTATTTCCCATATTGTTATTATTATTGACCGTTTGGCCCGTGTTAACTTGTGGCGTTCTGTTAATCGCCCCATTTCTATTTGCCGAATCCGAATTATTTCTACCGAAACTCCCTGAAAAATGTAATAAAGTGTTGTGTTTTCTGCCACAAGTAATGCAGCCCGAATTTGTGCAATTTTCAACACTATGGTTCCATTTTAAGCAATTCCAACATGCGTTTGAACGCTTAACCGCATTCCTCCGATCCTGTAAAGACATGTTTTGAAACTTTCTACACTCATATAAATAATGAGACCTCCCGCATACCGAACACACATTAGACGCCGCAAAATATGTATTTTTTACCAAATTTCGCCTATCTGTTTGAACCCTATTTTCCGCAATTTTACTGGCACCTATATTTTTTGAACCATCATAAGAGGGTTCCAAATCCCTCCATCTTTTTTCCAGAAATTCTAAAAATTCTTTCATTGTAGAGAAAACCGTTGAGGATCCTAATCTTTTCCACTCGTTTTTTGTATTTGAATCTAATTTTCCCTCCAAAATATAAATTAACAAATTGTCCCACGACTCTACTGGCTGTTTTAAAGATTTTAGAGCCCGCAAGTCCCTCCTAACCACATCTACAAATTTTCTAAGTTGAACCGAAGATTCTTTTCCCAATTGCGGATAATTAAGCAATGAGTCAAAATGGCTTATAGCAATCTGCTTTTTGTTTTCATACCGTGATTGAAGTAAATCCCACGCTTCATTGTAGTTTTCTTCCGAAACTTCTAGAGCCCCAAGAACTTCAGCGGCATCCCCTTTAAGCGCCCTTTTCAAATAGTAAAACTTTTGAACGTCTGAAAGTTCCCGATTGGTATGTACTAGTACCTTAAATGTATCATAAAATTCTGACCAACCTAAATATGAACCCGAAAAAGATGGAATTTCCATAGCCGGTAATTTAATGTTTTTATCTGTTTGACTAACCACCTGCACCGGTTGTACATTGTTTAAATGACTTAAACTATTATTACCCCAATTTAATGCATTCGCGTCAGATGGTAATTTACTGTCAGCTAACGCTATAATCCTAAAATATCTGTCTTCGATATTAACCCTTTCTGATAATTGTTTGTCCGAATCATCTAACATTTCAATATTTAATTGAATTTCCGCAAAACTAGCCCAGTCCTCCTCACATTTATGTTTGCGAAGAGGCAATTCTATAGTTTGATCATCTTTAATATTCGCCACAAATTTTTCAAAACGACTTAATTGAGCTTTAAGTATTCCCCGTTTAAAAGCCAAATCCGTTAAATCACCCATTTTTATTTTTACCGGTATTAATAAATTCACAACAATTCAAAAGAAAATATCTAAAACTATAATGAACCAAATAACTGGCAAACACACAAACCAAGTAACCAAATTATTGTGATAGACAAGGACAAAATATAAAGGAATGATCTCACCCAAGTTTTATTGTTTTGACTGCTTTCCAAAGCTCCTTCTTGCTAGAACACCACGCTCCCTTCACGTGATTTTTTTCTATCTCCGTTCTTTACGACGAAAACTCCGCTCTCCTTTGTGATGCCCACGTGCGTCTGTCCGAAACTGAGCCACTGTTGCTATCGGCTATCTCTCTTCCGCTCCAACTCGCGCTGCTCTCTTTCCAATACAATAGAGCACCGCCGGCAAATGCACAAATGGATGTGAATAAACACTTTTCTTCGTGATAATTACCGTTAATTTAATAATTTCACTAATTACTTGTCCGTTCGATGGACCATGAATACACCGTTTCCGATAGTATCGTTCCGATTTAGGGAAATAAAACCTAAATACTTCCTAATTTGAACTTTTAATGGACTGTATGACTTTAACGTAACAATAGCAACAATGAACTAAACTGAGCGAGATGCGCGGTACGGTCGGCGCAATGGCTGCACGCAGGCAGGACCGTCCTCAAGCCCACTTTGTATAAATCGTAGCGAACAAGTACTGAAGCGTTACTTTTAATGCCAAGAAATTAAAAAAAGTTTAATCCCAACATATAATCCTCCTTGTTATTTATTGGTTAAATTTAATTCGTTCAATGTTAAAGTGTCAGATGCATAAAGTTTATTTTTATTTTTTGTAAATAATATAACTTCAAAATTTAATCTTCGAAGTGCGTATATATATTTTATATGCTGTGACCTTATTTATATTATAGAAACTTATTTTGCAAAGTACGCCTATGGAATGTGACGTTATATCCCCACTTTTACTGTACTCATCTCTCCTTTATAGTATATATTACTATAGAAACGAGTTATTATATCTGCCGTTGCTAGGAAATAAAACTAAAACCTTAACTTTTCTTGTAAATATCTCGGAAGATCGAATTTTCACAGACATGAGACCTACATTTTTTGCCGATTTAGATAGGAATTAGTCTACCCTGAAAGTTTCATTGAATTCTGTGGGATTTCGAGTGTTAAATTTCGTTACTGAGTGTTCAATTTTTTAAGGGTGTTTCACCTGATAACATCCATAAATGGTTTATTTGCACTGAAGCTCCAACCATTGAAAATAGATATATAATATGTCATATCAGGTGAATGAGAATTAAAAAAGGAAACGAAAAACGTCAAAATATACAGGGTGTCCCATTTAAAAAAACATAAGTTTACATTATATTTCCTTAGAGAGCCCTCTAAAAAAATAATCTGTGCGCCACTGAACTCTTTAATATTATATTTATCAAAAGTTTTTATAAGGTTTTTTTATATTTTTCTTAGTTTCTTAGTTATAGTAACCTTGTAGTTTTCAATAATCGCCCTGTATCTTCCAACTGCAGGGAGTTACTAAAGATTTAATTAGGCTATCGTTACTTTAACAAAAAAAGAAGTCATAACATCTTAAATGCTTTTCTTCTATCTCTTCTAGTTTACGAGATACTCTGCAAAACGCACCAATTTGGGACACCCTGTACAGTTTTATTGTGTAAGTTTATTTAAAAATCAACACATGACTTTCCTGTCTTATTTAACCTTCCTGGGGCCAAGAAAGAAAAATATTTTTCTTAACGCTATTTTATTTTTCTTCTTTTTCTAACTGTTGGTCAGGTTAAAAAGGGTTGTAGGTAGTAGTTATAAAAAAAACAAAAGCCTATTTTCTGGACTCCTAATGAAATATACTATTTCGGAATGTTTGCTGCATGTAACTTTTTTGCAGATGGAACATTTTGGTCTCATTTTGCTATCTTTAGCCCTGGGACACAAAAAACAGCGACCTTTTGATGATCAAGCATCGTCATACAACCAATAACATCACATCATTAATGAGTTATATTTAATTTTTATAAAAAATATTAAATACTGTTGTTAATTTTGATTGGTTGGGATTATCCGTAACCTTATCATTCCCTAGACGCTAGTCCGACGAAAACGTTGAAGCAATGAAGACAATTGTTGCTGAGGATGTCGGCATATCGGTTGACTCATGCCATCCAATTATTTCGGATGTTTTGGAGATGCGAAGTTTGTTGCATAAGCGTCGCTCTGGAAGTGTTAAATGACGTCAAGGACGATCTAGATTTGCTCAAAAGGGTCATAACTGGTGACGAAACATGGGTACATGGCAGAGCTGGGGAGGATTCGAATCACATAGGATTCGAATCCTTTTTGAGGATCCGAGGCAGGTGATTCGAATCTTAAAAAAAAAGGATTTGTGATCCGGATTCGCCGAAGAAATCTTAAAGGATTCGTATTCGAATCACCAATATTAGGTTCGGATCCTTTTACAGACCATACTACGATAATCGGATGAATTTTCATAGTCGGATTCTCTGTATTCGACTGAAACTAATAATTGAATAGATGTGCTACCATCTATGGTAAGAAGAGAGTATTGACATTAAATTTTGACTGAATCTAGTCAAGATGTCACTCTCTTCTTTTTTATCCCTTTCAGAGATTAATACAAAGTGAGTAAACCGGTTTCTGCCTAAAAATGTTATCTTATAGCGGATATAGCTATTGACTTGTACGAGTTTGGAATTTTTATTTATTGGATTCGAAAAACCTAACTGATGAAACCGAAAGGCAGAAACCGGTCTTAGGATGTCGAATCTAATAAATTAAAATTCCTTACTGGTTTACTAATAATTGAATGATATCACTTGAATGTTTATTTTGTAATGAATCTATTCTTCACAGATTAAATAATTGGAATAATTTCGGGATTAAATGAAAATTTATTTAAAATTAAATAAAACGTTCGATTTTTATTTGGCTCACCGTATACTTATTGTAACACCGTTTAAGGATTGATTGCGCGCTTCGTGAATCGAGTCGAAAGGTAGGGACACTTCAGAGCTTAGGCTCGATGCAGACGGGCGAGTACATTCGCGACGAGTACGCAGCGTTCTCGCCGCGAGCTCCTCGTCCCACTATGCACACGGGCGAAGCTTTTCTCGAAGATCGCAACTATGAGTCATCAGTACGTTGTCGACTTCAAACATGGATGCATCAAGACGTGTTGCAGTGGCGTACTTTACTTACCATAACTTGTACTATAACTATTAGAAAGAATTTAGGTTAAAAAAACGTTAAATAAAACTTGCAACAAGTAACTTCAACGCAAGTGAAAGTGACCCTTATTCTTGGAAGTACAAAAAATTAAATGTGGAAAAAAAAATTTATATCTGAGTTATCAGTTTTGTATCCAATTATACAAGACGATCCATTATACAAATAGGATACATAAGATTACCAAATTATACACGTTTTGTATCCAATTATACGATCTGGCAGCCCTGAGTACGAACCACCACTGATTAATTTCTAGATGCGAGCACAAGCGGCCGGCGAGACGTGTGAACTCCCCAATGTCTCTACAGGTACTGCTTAACCGCCGGCGAGGAATTCTCGCCGCGAGATCGTGGCGAAGTAGCAGTCCCTGGCGAGCGTCGGCGGCTAGTAGCGTGCACACGGCGAGTTCGCTGCGAGCTCTCCTACGTGTGAATCGCACCATTTGTTTCTTTGGTCCGCTACCCCGCGCGAGAAAAGTTCGCGGCGGGCTCGCGATAGAACTCGCCCGTCTGCATCGAGCTTTAACAAACCTCGTAATCTTGGCCTATTGTCTTTGACAGAATGCAAGTGTACTGATCCCAAAAGGGAGTATTGTAGGTGCCAAAAATATGGATTTACACGCGATCTACTTTGAATGTGAGCTTCATTTTCGTTTCTCTGTTCCAAAATTCGCCTGTCTGCTGCCGACATGATTTTTTAATCCATAGTATTATTTAAATTAATCTCTTATAATTCGTTTCGAATTTGCAAGCTTTTATTTAGGGTTTCCATGCTGTTTAGTCGAGAATCTTGTGAAATTGTGATATTTGTGATTGACACAACTGAACGAGTTCCATCCCTCAACATAAATTCACACACACTACGTTGATTCTAATAGAAAATGCGTATCTAATGGTTTCAAAATGATCAATGGTTTATTACAGCTGGAACGGATGGGACGATCGGGAATTCGGTAGAAAATTCCCGAGAGCATGATATATTTCGAGCCATTCAGATATTCGACATACATTCGTACAGGCTTATGAACAAGAAACAAAGGAAACTTTTCATTTGAGGCCCAAAATACTTTGTTGATTTTATACAAGAACGTAACCAACAACTTTTTATTTTAGGGGTCAAACCATGGTCGACTCCAGCCGATTTTCAAGGGGGAGGATGTCTTTCACCCGGGGGATATGGAATATCCCCTGCTCGAAGGGTTGAAAAGGACCTCTCGGGTTCTTGTAATATTTCTTTAGATTAAAAAACTCGACCTCCTGGATCCGCCAATGGGTCAAACCGAGGGAGTGTTCTAATAGTATTGTTATAATTTATAAGTGGGTTATTAAAATTTTTTAATTATTATTATTATTTTTATAGTTTAATTTTCCCACTTTATTTTTTTTATTACTGCTCACGTTGGTTTGTTATAATTTATAACGTTTGGAAAATTAAATTAATTTAATTTTAATATTACGCAAAAACTTTAAGTTAAATTGTGCAGTGCTTGTTATAGTCTATTTTTATGTATGAGAGAGTATTAAAATAATAAAGCGTTCGTAATCCATAGGCGTACCACTTCTTTTAGTAGACAGTTAAAATATTTTGTGAAGTTATACCTCGAGTATAAGGGTTTAAACTTTGACTTTTAAACAACGTTACGTTCATAAATAATAATTTTAATATAAAAACTACTTCTTACCTACAAATCCAAATCAGAATCGAAATCAGAAGATGAACTGTCGCAACCAATATTTACAATAAGTGGCTCGATCATTTCATCAGTAATATTGTCCAACTTCCACATTTTCTCTTCTTCTTTAATCGTATGATTTACTGCCTTTTCCCAGTTTTCAGGCTTCACATTATTTATAGCCTCCAAAAACAACTGTTTAACATCACTCATTTTAAAAGAATTATTTTTTCTTGAAACTTCTCTCTTTATCTGTGCCCATATCAGTTCAATCGGGTTTACTTCGCAATGATATGGTGGTGATCTAACCACCGTCATCCCACGATTTTTTGCAATTTCATCAATTTCATATTTTTTTAATTTTCCTTTATGAAGGGAACACAAATGATACAGTTCTCTTCTCACAGAACCGGGATGGAACTTAATATTCTTTGAATTTAGCCAATTCTGTAAATCTTTTTTTAACCACTTGGTTGTGGGCATTTTTTCTGTAAGTCTCGAGTGATAACTTGCATTATCCATTACTATTATACAGTTATGAGGAAGAAGATCTATCATTTGTTCGAACCACTCTTTAAAGACATCAGCATTCATGTCCGGTACGAGTAAATTCAAAAGTCAATAAACCACCTTTAACAAAACCGTTTGAACTACCGATGTGTACTATTATCAGTCTGCGCCCCTTTCCTGATGGTGGATTTAAACCAGTAGATAAATTATTTAAAAAAGCCTGTCTTCGACTTGTAACAGTTTCATCTTGCCAAAATTTATTTGGTGTATGTCCCTCGTTGATCCATGTTTCATCTAAATAAAATATATTTCTTCTTTGGTTTCTCATTTCTTTTATAGTCCTTAGGTAATTTCTTCTCTATACTACAATATCGCTTCTTTTTTCCATAGAAAACCTATTTCTTTTAAAAGTTTCCATAGTGTGCTTCGACTCATTTCAGGGTAATCCTTATCATCTCGAACCGTGGCAATAACTTTGTCTACTGTCGGAAATTCTTTTCTAAAGAAGAACGCATGTACTTTCCTTCGAAGTCTTTCTTCCAAATGATTTTCTATTTGAAATTTTGGTTTTCCTGGAGCTTTACGTGCTGTTTGAAACTCGTCACATTTCTCTTCTTTAACAACTCTGTAAATCGTAGATTTCCCAACACCAAGCGTACTACTAACTAATTCCACTGTGTCATCAACACTTTTACATAAATGTTTGTCTGTAAATGATTTAAAACAATTAAATATTAATGTTTTTTCATTAACTGTTAAAGGACCGATTTTTTGTCGTTTACGCGGTACTTCCAAATTTTCCATGATCACACTAGAATTCACAATAGACTGCACACTGCACCTTGCATGTTGCAACTAAACGACATTTAGTAAGCTGTCAAGAATACACAACTGGACCTCCTTACTAAATGGAAAACCTACAATCGCATTTTCGGTGAAATTTGTTGGTAAGGGATTTATCTACTTATAATTCGATTACTGTAAGAAATTCTTGGAATTAAAATAAAACAAAATTGGCAAATAGGTACTTATTGAAAATAATCTTAAGATACGGCTATGTTATCTTTAATACACAGGGCTTTTGGCCTGTCCAAACCTTTTTCTATTGTTCTGTACAGCTTATGGTTATAAAAGACCAATAAAAGACCCAAAACTTGTATTAGCTCAGGTACATTTATGACAATTTTAGGAAATATTTAGATTATTCCGTAAAAATATTTAAAATGACCGTACTAAGTTCTGCATTAGAAATGCTGTTTTATTACTCTCTCATACATAAAAATAGACTATAATTCACTCTTATTTATCAAGTAAAGTCTAAAATTTCTAATTCTCTTTCTTCAATTGCTTTTCTAGTTTCGGAGCGATGTGCACGTATGTTAAACTGACACAGCCGTTTCGGCACAATCAACCGAAAATATTACAGTATTTTCTAACTATTTATTAACTGTTTTCTAACACAAACTAGAATTTTCTAACTCAAGTGGTTCGCGAGAAAATGGTGTTGTGCTAGCTTAACTGTTAAGCTGGCACAAACTTTTATAACTTTTTCCCCGAAATAGTTATGAAGATGATTCTAACGCCCAATTTTTTAACTTTTTAATTAATCTCGAATGATATACCGGGTGTATCAACGATGCGTGCGTGGAGGATAGCTGCTTCCCTTTTGAAGATAGGAAAAAATGTTTCAAATAAAAGTTGTAAATAGCCATGAAAGCTATGTTCCAAAAATAACTACCAACATACAGGGTGTCCCATAAATGTGTGACTTATCAAAGTTATGTTTTTTTAAATGAAACACCCTATATATTTTTACTCGATTGAATTCCTTCGGAAGAGTGCTTCTCAAAAATATAGGGTTGTATCGGTTTATACCAGGTGGTTCTGAAGTTATGGTCACATTTATGTCCCAAAATGGGTTCATTCAACACCAAATATCTCAAAATCAGTAACTCGGAATAACAAAATTTTTTCACCAAATATCCTCGAAAATGGTGTATTTTGATTTCATATTCATAAATTTACCGAATGGCACTTTTCCCATACAGGGGCAACCAAAACTCGGGATCATTTTTTTCTCAGTTTTTTCAAATGGAACACCCTGTATATAGTGCCATACCAGAATAGTCAACACTATGAGCTTCCAGAAAATGTAGAGTTTGCCTACTTGATTTTCACCGGAAATGCATCTAATTCTTAAGGAAAGTTCGAAAAATGTCATAAAAGCAATAATGATATTTTTTTATTCAATGATAGACGAGTTATTAAATAGTATGTCGACAAAAATGGATTTGGAATCATTATTTTGCAATTTCATGGTCCTTAAAAAATTCTCCAGGGCTATTTCCTATCACAACTAAATTATTTCTATTTAAAACGATTGTGCTAGAGTTATTAAATAGTATGTCGACAAAAATGGATTTGGAATCAATATTTTGCAATTTCATGGTCCATCAGTCCATGGTGGAGTAAAAAACCTGTGGCTAATAGCGAAGATGGGTTCATCGCACCGTGAAATGCATTTGGTCTCGCAGCCGACCCATTATTCGATCACCACTTAGCAATTGCACATGTGCTTGGTTTATATACTTCTTACTCTGGTCCCCGAGCTATAAACAGAACACTTCCTTGCGACCGAATAGATCCTGCACTATTTCGTTTATCTCGTGGGCGATATGTTGACGGTGCCATGGCGACGGTGGCTCAGTTGGCAAAGACGGTTACATTTCAATATGTACCATTAATAGGTCTGTCCGTGCTCTGGTTCGTGCCCCGGTCTAGACAATGAGATTTTTAAATAAAAATTTTCATTGCCTACTTCTGGGCATGATTTGTAGCGTATTTAACATTAATTACTTTGATGTTAGTTTACGCTGCAAAGATTTAAAAAATCCTGGAGGAGTCCATCGTTGTCGATGATGGTGTTGTGTGGTTTTTCTGGGTTTTCCCACAACTGTAAAGCAAATGCGCCATCAAGCATCAGTAAGTCGCCCCAGAGCGCCACGGCAAATAATAATAATAGCCGTCCCTCCCCCGCACAAGCTGCAGAGCTTCTGGGGTTCACTCGTAAGGAAGTGAATTGCAGGGCGTATATTATTATTATTATTTTGGGTTTAAATTTGATTATTTTGCACAAATGATGTGAAATATGTTAAAATCACAGCTCCCAGGAATTACGACATTAGAAAATGTCACACACTGCACCAACGTCTGGACTTCAATCAATTACTCAATGGATTATATGCCCCAACAGGTGTTGAATTACGCGGTTTGAACCCGAATAGTTTCGGGACTTAAACCAACAACTTTGATTTTGTTACTAAAGGAGCCTGTCATTCTTAGACCGGTTTCGGCATTATTGTGCCTCATCAGTAAGAAGTAGACCAACGATGCCTGAAGACTGCATTGGACCCCCAGATACTTGAAACAACTGGTTGAGTCGAAGTAAGAGGAGGAGCTCCCAACGCCATCTTCACTTTAATAACAAAATCAAAGTTTGCAATTAAATAGAAAACTGTTTCGTATGAAGAGATGAAATATTTTGGATACCAAAATATTTTACTGGGAGTAATCAAACTGCACAAATGATGTGAAATAAGTTGAAAAGTTGATTATTTTGGCTATAATTATGTCCCAAAAGTTAAGTTTTGTCGTCCATACTTTAAAATATATGACATTTTACCTCTTTTTGGTTTGTTTAACTATGAAATGTGTTCGCCCCCCACTCACACAACTGGCGACTAAGCTGTATTTGCCTGAATGAACATATAAAGTATTAAAAAAACAAAAATTAATATTTATTTCTCACTCAAATATTTGTGAGCAAAAATATATATTAATTTTGATGTTCAAATTTCACTATAACGAAAAGTATTTCGTGATTTAAAATTAGTAGTGCATATATTTTAAACGAATCTATTTTTAGTTTAATGGGACATTTTCTCATAAAAAACTGGAACAAAATATATTTCAAGTCGTTTATGGCTCCACTAACATAAATACATGCGTTGCAGAAAATCTTCCGTGTCTGTTGAATTTAATATCATAAAATAATACAAAGAATACAAAATCATAGTTGAACGTCAGGAAGGCAAAACAAAAACAGATATGTCATTTATTATTTAAAACAGTTATTCAGTGATTATGGAATTGGATCGGATCACGAAATATTTCTCTCCCTTTATATCATTTATTATCTGTAAGGTTAATCAAATTAAATGTAAATATCTGGTCACCGAGCTTCGCTCTTAATATTCAAATCTACATTTTTAAGCAGCCCAATGAGTATATAATTTAAGTATATTTATAACATGACAAATTATTCATTAATTCGCGAAAATCACGAAGTGGGCGACATCTACTTGAACTACTGAAAGTAGGCGGGAAAATTAAAAAAGCTGTCAGTGTTAATTTTCAATTGGCTGCAGCTGTTGTTGACGTTTA